>LS844249.1:129243-149685 GCA_900490955.1 Micoletzkya japonica
CAATTGAGTGTAGGAGGAGGGGGCTGACAGGGGCGAGTTACAATACGCGAGGACATGGTCATGAACAGAGAGCGTGGGGGGGGCTGCTATTCATATGGGGGGCATGTCTTTTATGAAGGGGCGATCGAGAGGGTCAACTGAGTCAATGCTAGTCTTGCTAAATGTAAGACTGCAGGCCTTTAAGGTGCTGAGAACAGGAGAAAAAGAGGCATTTCACATCTTGTGTGTAAGACGGACTCGCCATAGAATTGCAGTCATAGAGCTCCGAATATTATCTGGATGGCAGCCTGCCCCCATTGATCTTGAGGCTGACTTATTGTTGAGTGTTCTCAATCGGGTACCAAGTTGGCTACCAAAGCTAGTCGTTTACGCTAACAATCCTCGCGCTGGGGGAGCATTTACGAGACTAATCTGTTCTGTCTGTTGATCGCCTCCACACCTTTCCGCTCCTCTTCTCCTCTCCCTCAACAGTTCTTGTCTCTTTCCGAGGTCATTCCGCGGGGTGTGCACCAATGGCTAATAAATGCAAGCAGACAAAGGTTCGCGGAACATCAGAAAGGTGGGGAGATGGGAGAGATCAGAGAGGTAGGGAAGGGGGGTAATGGGGAGTGGAGAATAGGGGGGATAGGGGGGACCACCCGGTCTGGCCTCCCACCGATACGGTCCATCAGCGCAACGTATGGTTGGGGAAAGCGTTCCGTCAGGTGTCCTAGTTCCTACTTCGGAGGAGAGAGCGGAGCGGTATGAAGAGAATGTGGACGAAGTAGGAATGAGGTTACTGACGGAACCTTTTCATCAGGAATATCTATGAGAGGGCGAGGAGAGCACTCCAAAGGTTTGTATAGATAAAAGACCTTTTTCAGGTGAGTGATTGGTGGAATAAAAAATATTGCTTGAAAAATCTTGAATTGATCCGACAGCTTGAAAGAAGAGCTCCTCTACATGATTTTGCTATGTCTCTAAGATTTTTTTCATTACACAAAAATTTCTCAAAACATGAAAAAATTCTCGCTGCTGAAATAAAAAAATATACATTTTTTTCTTCTGAACACGTACACACAACTAGGGTATGAAGGCATTTTTATTTGCAAATTAAAAGCCCTCAAAAAGTTTTTAATAACAGGCTGAAGCACGTCGATGTTGTGTGATAGCACGGCGAACGCCGTCAACTGCAAAGCAAAAAGTTCTTACTCGAGATCGAAGATCAAAGATCAAAAGAGGAGAAGCTTCGCAGCTAACAGACCCAACCGGCGGCATTTCCGGGAGGTGTTCGAGAACTTGGAACAGCCGGGCGCGACGATCGAAGTCAGGAAGGCAATCAGATTGTCAACGGGGCTGAGAGGAGTAATAAGTTTACGGTCGTTGCTCTAACATGTTCTAACATGTAGTAGGATTATAAAGGAGCTTTCTATTATTGTAAGTATTTATGAGATTAGCGAAATATAGTTAACCATTGTGACGCCAGGAAAACATCTCATCTCTGCACAGAACAAAATTACCCACGGCATGACCCCGGGGAAGCTTCAACAGAAGAATTCGGTAGGAGTAAGAGAAATTTCATAGGGCGACTAGGGAAACTTGGGAGTACCCGACTAGCAACTATTTAGCCATACTAGGTACGTTAACCATGCCCACGAAAAGGGTCAGCAAACCAGCCTACAAATCCTCTAAAATATAAGACTAACCTATTCATAATTTTGATCCGTTAATCCTTGTTGTTTACCGTCAAAACCGAAAATTGTGGGACAAGTACCGTATTTTACCGTATTTTTCGTATTATCAGCATTAGAAAAAATCTGATCTAAAAATTTCTTGCATATTCGGAAAGAGATACATAGGTAAGCGTTGAAAAAGTTTAATTTATGGAATTCGGAGCCGCGTGCTAAATGCGGGGAAATGATCACCTCCAGGAGCAGTCAAAATATCAAAAATTTCAAATTTCTGCAAAGAGTGTCTAAAGATGTTTTTCAGCCTTGGGATACTCAAATGAACCGTTTTAGATTGAAAATTAGGTCGAGGAGTGCTAGAAATGAGCTTTTCCGCGGTTTGATTTAGAGAGTGTCGCAGAGGTACCACCGCTTTCAGTCGTTCTATAACGAAGCAAAGAATAGGCACGCAACGTTTCATATGTCTTGATGATGACCGCTGTACAATGGCAAAAATACGGTAAAACCCGGTATTATACCGTATTATACGGCATTTGTCCCAGAATTTTCGGTTTTGACGGTACTTCTTGTGAACTGTCGATATAGACGACATCACAATTCAGAGTCGTTGTAGGCGACTGAAAATATGAAAATAAACATAGAAACTCATTTAATCCGTTGAATTTCTCATTGTCAGCAATGAAACCGTAAGACTATGAGCGAAATTTCTTAGGTACGCTGCCAGAGTATTTGCAGAAGTCGAAATAAACGTAACTGCGTACTGAAAGAGTCTACCCGAGAAGAGAATAAGACTCCCTTATAGTAGCTAATTGCACGTGATCCTAAGAGAAGAAAGGTATTGTTGAAGGAAAACGAACGTTGAAAGAGCTGCGCACTTCTTTCCGCTAAACACCATAAAACTTCAGCCGGAGTCGGGGATTAGCCTAAGCTGGCATTTTGCCAAGAGGGTTTCACTGTATTTAGCGGAGTGCGCTGCAAAGATTTCTCAACGCTCCCTTTCCTCCAATAATAATAGCTAGGAAAGGAACGAATGTTTATAAATCGACCAGTCTGAACGGCAAGATTGAGGAGGGGTCAGAAGGGAGAGAGTGACTGTATAAGAGGGAGAGGAGAGGGACAGAGGGCTACTGGATATAAACACAATCGAAGAAGGGATGGCAATGAGAGAAGGCAATTCAAGCTCCTATTCTTCTGGAATTTTCTTCGATTTTAATGTTCCCATATTTCACATCGTTCCGGTGTTGTCATGAGTAGTGGAAAGTAATTGTTACTTCGGAACGAAATATTTGTAAATTCAGCCCTCGAATTTTCTATTTAGCACTGTGCCAAGATGCATAACACCACCTCTCGTTGTATAATAGGTCTTCGTATTGTGTTTGATAACATTGGAATTGCTGATAACTAGGCTAACAATAAGGATCCATTCAAACTGGTCAATCTATAAACATTCTTTGATCTTACTATTAGGATCCAGTGCGAATGTTCTGGCAACGTGCCAACAAATTCCGGTCACAGTCTCTGATCGCGTACATTACTGTTTTCTATGTTTATCTTCACATTTTCAGTCGCCTACAACGACTCTGAAATGTGATGTCGCTTACAACGGCAGTTCACAAGAAAGAAGCAATGAAGATCAACAAATCATAATCAAGAATGGTTAGTCTTATCCATTTTACAGTGTTTGTAAGCTCATTTGCTGACCATTTTCTTAATGTTAGTCATGCGAACGTTCGCTTTTTTTAGATATTTTGCCCTACCGAACCAACCATGTCTTTGAATTTTTTTTCGATCACTGTTTTACGCTTTCATGCCGTATGCCAGCCTCTCGCAATGCGTTGCTAACGAAAGGGCGTTTTTCAGAATCCATGGAAATCTTCGGAGTGCACGTCTTCAACGGCACTAATGTTGACTACGTGAGTTGCTCAATTTCTCGTTTTCGCAATCTCTTTCATAGTTTTCATAGTTTCCGGTTTTACACCGTTTACATGACCGAACAGTTCAGGGTTTTGAAAAGGGGGGCCTTGATAGACAGGAGAGAAAACTCAATCAGCCAGAGGTGTCAACAGTGATAAGTGAAGCAAACGCATACTTTCAGCTATTTGGTAACGGCAAGAGACCATCGGAGGGTAGGGTACAGGGTTCGATTTGGCAAGATCTGGGTGTCCTATCCTCCGTCGAGCATGCTGGAGGACATCGGAAGTAGGATGGAACAGCACTCCCGACTGCTGCAATGAGGTTTGGTAGAATTGTGGCTCCTATCAGGGTACACTGATTAAATTTAACAATGTCGCTTTAGATCCACGAGGAGTTTTCTGACAAGCAAAGAAGACCAAAGGAATCGACGGAATCGAGAAGGTACAGTGTTAAAAATGATAAACTGAATGACGAAAAGGGCAAATATGGCTGTCTAAAATGTGTGCTCTCTGGCTCCTTCAAGAGGGTAGAATGAGTAAAGTAATAAAAAAGTAATCGAACAATACCGGTTTAGATCTATGAGGTGTCTTCGTCTTCTGGAACAAAGAAGACACCAACGGAATCGACCGTGTTGCTGTGCTGGACTTTAGTAGGTACGATCTAAAAAAAACTTATGCAAAATTAAAGGCACATGGAAGCCAAAAAAGATAGCCTTTCATATGAAAGTTTCTCACCTACATAATACAAAACCAAAATCAGAGTGCACAAAAAATGCATACTTCGCGAGATATTCAATTTTTATTTTCCTAGCCAAATGGCAGTCTTACGGCGTTTAGCGCATGGGAACAAAGCAAATGGCTAGAGCATTCCATTCGGGTCTTTTTGATGTATATGTTTCATGCATCATTCATAACCGCAACGCGTCTCGTCACCAAAAGCAACGAAATGTAATGGCAGGGTATTTCCATATCTCATCACTGGTCCCCAACTCCAGTTTCTACTCCATCCCCTTCCCCTCTATTCTCTTAGCTTCTAGTCGTTTGATCTCCTCTTGTCTGCATCCCGGTCACAAGCTTCCTTGTACCTCGGGCTTATCTGATTACAGTATTGCATCAGGCTTACTCAGCCCTCTATACTTTGGTCTCTTTGCATCACAAGGACGAAGGCCACATCCTGCTCTCCTCAATCCCCGTATTCTCTCACTGTTTGTCTTAACTCCTCACGCCGATCCAGACAGTGATAGCCGACTGATCTCTAGTTCAGGCACGTAGCCGCCGATATATAAGCGGGAGCTTTGACTCATCGTGAGGATACCTACGGGACTCCACCGATGCTCTACCCCTTCCCCCAGTTCCCTGTCCCCATTTCCCATCTTCGTCCCTGGACCCCAGACCCTACACCCTCATCCTCTCCCCACACCTTCCCCTCAATCATCTTATGTGAGTCCCCTCTGCCCCTACTCATCCCTTGTACATTATTGCCTCGTAGTTCTCCACCATATATAAACTTATCCCTCTCGAGTCTTAGTCTATGGGCGCATCCTATGGGGAGGGATCGGACGGGTTAACTGATAGTGCTGGTGGAAACACCTGTATTATTACTGAATCATATTGGTCAGAAAGACCAGAATGAAATGCTCTACAAATGACATCCAGGTATTCCCGGAACAAATAAATATTTCTCGCCGCAAGTTTTTCGAAAGAAACATATTTTAGAAGTATGGTCATGTTCGGCTTCACAAAATTTGTCGCTTCCATGCCCCTTTAACGATGAAAAAAGCAAACGTAACCAGAAACCCGCGAAAGTTCGGCCCCTTTGATAATAGTTTTTTTTCCAGAAAATGTAGACACACAACGCAGGCAAGAGCTCGAAGAATTTATGACCTTCCCCTTTCATATACCTTGTACTTGTCTACCGCCCACGTTGTTGGATAGTGATAAATATAAGAGAATCTACAACAGGAAAACACAGAAAGAAGAGATATATTAATATTTATGCGATTTCACAGAGAATTCTTCTTCTTCCATTCTTAGGGACACTTCCATATATGGCCTACGCGTCTGGTTGGGGGGTCTCCTTGGTGCATTACTGTTCCTAAAGTTTTGAGTAGGTCTTCGAAACGTACCCCATTGTGCTTGGTTAGCTCTGCTTCGATTGGGGAAATTTTTACGAGCTGGAGTTCCTTCCGCGCTTACATTTAGACTATGCTTTGAAGTAATCTCAGTTTGCAGCTGATCTAAAAGATCTTCTACCACTTCCGCCTGTTGTATAGCTTCAGCTAAAGTTCTAGACTTCGCAAGGCGTGTGTGGTAACGGAGTGGGCCCTTTAGTCTAGTGAGAAATACTTCAAGAGAGCGTCTCTTTGCCTCGTCAGAGTTAGGATCTTCATACGCAGTCTGTATAAGCTGTCTAATACGACGTGCAAAGGCATTGGCACTCTCACTAAGGCCTTGTTTATAGTGCTTTCAAGCTTCTGGCGCGCGCGTGACCTATGGTGTTCTCTAGCAAAATTCTCCTTAAGGATTTCCTCGATGCGCTGGGTGGTAGCTCTCTGAGCTGCGGCGATTTCCTCTACCACTGTACGCGCTTGTCCTTCCAGGAGAGAGAGCATGTACTGCGCTTTCTTATCTGCGCTCGGTTGTTCGTCTAGACACGCGAAATAATCTTTGACTCGTCTGAGAAACGCATCTAATATAATAGTATTATCTTCGCCCGAATACGGCGCATTTCGGGGGTAAACGCTTTGAAAACTCCGATGAAGGGTGTATCGTTACGGTTGGTCTTTTCTTCTGACTCTTCGTCGTTCACACTCACTAAAGTGTTACTTAAACTATCTTCCTCATCAGACTTACCTCCTTCGTTTCCTATTGCGTTGTCCTCAGTTGGGGGCGGGAGGATTTCGCGGCGTTTGAAGTCCAATGAGAGTGAGGAGTCGAAACCGTCTCCGACGGGTGTCTGCTCACGCAGGCTCAGAGACAACCGATCCTCGCCATCGCTCAGAGTGACCTGATTTGTGCGTATGTCAGCTTCTACTAAAGCAATACGCTGTGTAGTATTAGATAGTAAGGTTTGGGTTTGATTGATGCGGCTGTTGTGATCAAGCCATACCTCAGAAATTGCATCTGCGATTTGGCTAAGATTTTCAGAAAAAGTGTTACCTTTGATAGTTGACTGACCGAGGATCCGGTCAGCTGCCGTTCGAATGCTGCGAGCGGGGTCGAGCGAACGAGTAGTTGGAGGCATCCTAGCAGAAGACCACGAGAGTGGAGTTGGAGAGAACGGTTGAGTGAGGGCCTGTCGTTTTGAAGGCGGGGTTCTGCTCTCGCTTCTGGCTTCACTTTTATACTGCTCTCGAGTTTAATTGTAGAGGTCGATCAAGGGGTGGGGGCTTTCAATTCCCTTCCTAATGGATATGTGCTTCTTGCATACGTCCATTGGCGCACTGGTGTTTTTAGGATGCTACCGTATGCCTTCGCTTTCGCGTGTGAGCGACTTCCAATCATTGCGAGAGAACGTTTGGGGTACGATGGAAATGTGTGCGGATAAATCGTAGAAATCCGTGCTTATTTCTCGCTCCTAATTAGCTGAATAACCTGACTTTCCAGTGAGCTGTTCCCCTACTGTGGTTTGACACCTCTGTGTATCAATATTTTGTGCTCTTCCCCTTTGATCTCATGAGTTGCTCTCTACGAGTTCTTGATCCTCTTTATCGTAGGAGGCGGCGTAACAGTTCGGGAGTTCCTCCTTTACAACACGATTGAATCGTCACTTCAAGCTCTCCTAAGGAACTTAGTTCCAACCTCGTCACAGAACTCGACTAGAAGATCTATGTCACAAAGGCGAGAGATCATGTGTGCAGCCTTTCTTCTAAAGATTAGCTTGCACACCCGGCACAATAGGCCCTTATGAATTGATACGACTGTATTGCCGAAAAGGTAGTATAGGAACAAAGTCATGCTCTTCGTATGGACAGCCATACTGTTTGATGAATATGGAGAGACCCTATTCATCTTCATAACTTCATCGACAGGAGTAGTCGGATTCATCAGGACGAATCTTCTTAGCTTCTCTGCTGACGACTGAATCTTCATGGTTGTTCCCTTAGGTCGCTTCTGCTGCGCCGCATCCATGAGTTGAGAGATATCGCCTCTTCTCAGGAGAGACTAGAAATACTAGGATTGCTAGTGCGCGATCGATAGAGCTTGTTAGCAGTGATCGTGAATGTTTTACATTTAAAAAAATGTTTGAAGATGGCTTCAAGATATACCGAATATTTGGTTTAGTCTATATTCTTTCGGATTTCAAACTCGCTGGTTATAATGGTGTAAACCAGCTAAATGTTATGACTTACCACCGAGAGAGATGCCGCTGCCTTGAGCTTCTCAGAAGGAGGAGGATCAGCTTCCTGCTTCGCTACTGTTTCGACCCATGGCCAGCTGCAGAGAATTGTTTGTGAACGTGAAAGCAGAGAGGATACCTAGGCTAACTAAGGGATTTTCCTAAGCATACTTATGTAGTCTTCGGAAAGCTTACGTCTCCTGCCCGTCGGAGGGCTGATCGGCGATACCTCCCCACAGTATTCTGACAACAGTGAAAATGTTAAGCGAACGAGATGCCGAAAAATGACCCTGATTTCGGTAGGAACTCTCGCACGGAAAACACCGTATCCCAAGCATTTTAGCTCGTTCGCTTAACATTCAGAACACTGTGGTACGGTCAGGGATCTGCTGAGGGGAGACGACTTGATCCAGATGATCTTCTGGTTCTTGATTGCCTGTGTTCCCGTGCGACAAAAGGGGCATTTCCTCATTGTCCGCGTAATGATCGAATAAGCTCAGATCGAGCTCGAAGAGTGGAAGAGATTGCTGTTCCCATTGAAGGTAAGCATACAACTCGTAAGATGGGGGAGGGGATTCGACATAATCGAACAAGTTGGGGATGCCGGCGGCGAGTAGGTCATCTGCAGAGGTTTCGTCCTCAAGGGGATCACCCTCCATTGAAGGAGACTGTGGAAGAATGACGGTCAATGGGAGGAGATGACTCCTTCTGTTGGTTTATCTACTGAAACACTGGCATGTGATGTCTACTTCTTCAGGGGTCTACTCATGATGGTGCATCGCTTTCCTACTTAGTCATAGGTCCTCTCAGGACATCGCGAGGAAGAGAGTGTCAGCGTTATGGAGAGGGACGGGAGGAGGAGAGAGAGAAGGCTAGAGAGAAGGGGGTTGAGGAGGGTAGTGGAAGAGAAGCAGAGTGATGGAGACGGAGCGATTGGGTCCAAAAAACGGATAGGGGGGGGGTGGGAAGAGGGAGAGGAAGGGAAAGATAAGGAGAGATAGAGAGAGTATGGCAGAGAAAACAGAGGGTTAAAGGGACATGGAAGCCAAAAAAGATTGGCTTTCATATGAAAGTTTATCGCCTAAACAATATAAAAACCAAAATCAGAGTGCATAAAAATGTCTACTTCGCGAGATATCCTAAAAATCGTCTCCCAGCCAAGGCGCAGTCTTACTGCGTTTAGCGCATAGTAACGAGGCAAATGGCATCGAGCTATTCCCGGAACAAATAAATATTTCTCGCTCCAGAAATTTTTTAAAAATATTTTTCAAAGGCTATTATGTTTATTATCGTCTAAGAAACATATTTTACAAGTATAGCCATTTTCGGTATCAAAAAATTTCTCGCTTCCATGTCCCTTTAAGCAGGGGGGAAGCCAGGAGGAGAGAAAGAATCGGAGGTCATGTAAAGACTTTGCTTGAAGAGGGGAGAAGGGAGAGGACATGGGTATGAAATTAGAGAGTTTTCCCCCTTTTTTATTAACCTGATCGCTTTCGATGTTAACTGCTTATGCTCTTCAGCTTGTGCCTTCCCTTGAGAACACTTTGAAAGCAATCTTTATTGCAATTCCACGAGTCCCTCTCTGGAGTCCGATAACGACTTTCAACTGTTTACATTACCCATGCTATAGTCATAGGCGAGAGGTCCGATGTTAGCTCTATGCATCAAAAGTTCGTTATTTGTCGACAGTTGGTTGTCGTTACGGAAGTTCGTTTACAATTTTGCTTGAGCGTGTAAAGTTGCGAACAGGAAGAAGAACAGAAAAGGAAGAATTATCCACACAATTCGTGATTCTATGGTAGAATAAAGCGATCCATCTGTTTCTTCCTTTCAAAAAGATGAGTCTTTTCATTCTCTCACTTTGACGCTTTCTTTCGCCTTATTTTCTGTAAGATTTTCCTGCGGATCGTTCTACTCCACTATACGTACTACTAGTAGATAACAATAGCTACGCCCCAGAAGCTTCAAGTGCCCTGATTCTTTCATAAATGAGAAGGCAGAGTGCCTTTATTCAAATTTTTCACGGAACGAAAAGAAAAAAAATGCTTCAGGCGTGCTATTCCATCTCCTAATAGTGTTGCATATCGGAGGAGGTTTGCACCTCCACTCGCCGAAGAGCGATGAACCACTACCGTGTCATTAATTCAACTTAAAATAAATCTCCTCTGCCCGATCGACTCCACTGTCCAAGACCTGCGCCGCCCTCAGCAGATCTACGGCGGCATCGAATCTGTGGCGATCGGGGGCCGTGGGAAGGTCACAAAAGGTAGCCTTCAGAATGGCTTGGTGGATCGTGCCCCCGATCGCCTTACAAAGTTGGCAAACCGCGAATGCATCTTTCTTGGTTTGTCCCTGCAAATATGCACCTATCATGCACGTATATTAATTCCTAACACTGGATAGATTTCACCCTCCTTGGGCAGTGAAAACTTCAATAAGAAGAAAGGAAAAAAGAGATGTAAGCCATACGTAATATATGTAATTCCCGACGCCTTGAATAATATCCTCCGGCTTGCTGTTGGCCTCTTTGCAGATCTTGACGTACGCCTCATTGTGGTGTGGGACGTAGACCACCTCCCCCTCGGGCTTGTGCGCCGAGGAGTAGGTGGTCACGACACGCCAGTCCTTCGGTTCGAATTCTTAAACAAAACGTTCCATCTTGGCGAAGAGTTATTGTGGGATGATAAAAAAGAATACATATATATATATATATATATATATATATATATATATATATATATATATATATATATATATATATATATATATATATATATATATATATATATATATATATATATATATATATATATATATAACCATATTATACCAAGATTGCCTCCATCGATCTCATTATTCTCCTCTCGACATCTGACTCCACCGTTATTTCTGGCAGCTCCATATGTACCCTGAAATAAAGGCGTAGTACACGGCCAATAGCCTATATTAGCTATAAAGGAGAGAGGACAGGAAACAGGAAGGGGCGATAGCCAAAATGGCCTGATGCTCTGTAACACGACAAAACTCCTCCCCTCCGTTCACGGCATTATAGACCAAGCCAAAAATATCAAAAAGCGAAACTGTAGTTCGAATTTAATATTTGCGATTTTGCGAATGGTCCCGCACGGAGAACGATTAATCTTAATTGTGAAATGTAGCGCTTCTCTACTATGCCCCAAATCAACACCTATGAACCATCACAGCATCATGCACATTTTATAAATCACAGTTTGTTTTTAAGACTGTATTATTCGCTTTTTGATACCGCAGAATGCTGTGCGTTCTTTTTTTAAACTGTATTCAAACTCTTGCTCTGGAGAGGGGAGAGAGGGCAAAAAGAAGGAAAAATGGAAAAAGAGGGGGAAAAGTGTGAGGGGGTCCGAGTGATACCTTTGCTTGCCCAGATTCAAATTAGACAGGAGGGAAAGGTGTAGGATTGGCCAATTCAAACGGACAGTAACAAATTACGGATCTTTTGAATCCACTATATTTATTCGGACGGTTCTAGTGAGGATCAACATGCTTTCATGAGCGACGCATATTATCATCAGTTAATTGTACTGCTATAATCCACCTCTTGGGCAAACAAGCTCCAGGTAGAGAGAGAAAAAATGGTTTGCATCAGGGGTGTGCATTTTCCGTTTTCCGATTTTCCGAATTTTCCGATTTTCCGGTCTTTTTCGGAAAATTTCATTTTCCGAATTTTCCGAAAATTTTTCGGAAAATTTGAATAGGTTTTACTAGAATTTGAAAAATGAGTTATATTTTATCTCAAATTAATTCCAATTTCATGCCACCACTTCCGGGAAAGTGAAGATATTACAATAAGAGTAACAAAGATTTTTCAAATACACTTTCCCGTGTACCAAAATTGGCGAACTACTAATTTCACCTTAGTCGTCCTATTGCTGAGGTTATTGTAACCCTTGAATTTAGCAAACAACGTTGTTCATTTCTTGTCAGAAATGTTCAGTGGGTTTGTCTAACGTAAATTACATCGAAAAATATCGATTTAATACTTGGCACATTTTAAACATTTTCCGAAATTTTCCGAAAATTATTTTCCGAACAGCCGTGGTTTGCATGAGGAAATGTGTGAGTTACTCTGATTATTCCATTAGATCCTAAGATCTCTGTTCAGACCTACGCCTCTTGCTTATAGGTCTTTCCAATGTGATTCTTTTCGTTATAAGAAATATATATCAATGACTTGACCTATGTCCTTTTACCTTACACTCACTGTCTTGGATAATACTACTGACCTGGACTGACTCGCCTCACTACTAAGGCGATCTATGCGAGGGAAGGGGGGGGACGTGTGGACATGTCGTCTTCCTATTCATTCGCGTTTTACGACGCGCTACGTTGCCTCTTGTTCTTTCTCTACTTTAGAACACCTTTTCCTCTCATTTACATTATCGTGGGATCTGTCTGGTCACCAATACAGACCATGAACACTTCCTGGGGAGATACAAACGGTATAAATGGATCAATATTAGAGCTCTTGTAATCAAAACGGGTCACGCTTTTCTATTCTCAATTATTATTCTTCCCAAATATCGCGCGAAAACGAGTGCCTCTATAATCTAATATGCATGCATTGTAACTTCTCTTGACTAAATCTCTGTCTATTTCGTTTCATGTCTGGGCATGTAGATATAAATATATATACAGGCGGACCTATCGTGTTCGGAATGAAAGGAGGGAGGTTTCCTTCCTGGACATGGTTGCGATTCAGGTGGTCTATTCTCATCAATCTCTCGGTCTGGTAACGTAGAGAACAGGCTTGGTTTTCAGCCCCTACAACGTACCGCAACCGGCAATCGTTAACCATAGCCACGAAAATGAACGGTAAGCCAGTATAAAACCCCGCAAACTGGATAAGACTAACCTTATCATGACGACGATTTGTTGATCTTCATTATATCTTTTTAACTGTCGATGTAGGCGACATCTCACTTTTCAGAATCGTTGTAGGCGACTGTAAGTGTGAAGATAAGCATAGGAAACAATTCTCTCGGTAAATTCCTCAGCAATAAAGTAACGCGATAAGAGAATGTGACCGGAATTTGTTGGCACGTTGCCAGAATATTCTGGCAACGTGCCAATGAATAAACCTATAGATTGACGAGTTCGAATTGAGGAAAGTCAGAAGCGAGAGTGACTGTATAAGGCTATCGAAAAAATAAACACATTCTAAGAAGGGATGGTAACAAGTGAAGGGATATTCAAACGTAGAGAAACGCAGTTCTTATGTAATAGCAAGGCCTATATCAAGGCGGACTACAAGTTACTAACGAAGAGAGAGAGCAATAGGGAGCGTACCAGCTATTATGACATAAGTTGCAAAGTGAAGGTGCCTAGGGGAGGAGTTATTGCTAGGGAGTAGAGAGGTCGAAGAGACACACAGAGAAAGAGATTATTGATATCTAGGGGATGCAACGAGAGAACGTGGGTTATAGAGAGAGGGCAGAGAAAGAGAGTGTCGACTAATCAGGTTGCCGACAGGGGGGGAGGGGATAAGGCGCAAAAGGGTAGATAGATTTCAACATATTTCGACATATTTTTCAGCATATTTCAACATATTTCGACATATTTTTCAGCATATTTCGACATATTTCGACATATTTTTCAGCACATTTCGACATATTTTTCAACATATTCCGACATATTTTTCAGCATATTTCAACATATTTCGACATATTTTTCAGCATATTTCGACATATTTCGACATATTTTTCAACATATTTCGAGATGCCCTCTCAGGGACAAACTAACAAACTAATAAGCGCTTCGCTTTTGCGAACTCAGACTATTTCATAGTACAGCCCCTGTCCGCGTGCAATCACTTATGGGACGAAATTTTGCTTTTGTTTTGTCCAGCTGATGCCGCAGCTAAATAGTTCATTCATGCGCAACTGGCTTGGAATTCAATTTAATTTTTTTTCTTTGGCATTTTTACGCGGTTCCCCACTCGCCATGCATTTTAGATGTCTTAAGGCGGCTGATTTAAACGGTCGTGCTGCTACTGCTGATGAACATACCTATTGCGGATCAAAAAAAAAAGATCCCCGTCAGAAAATCATTCCGAATATAAGGCGAGAGAGAGCGTGCAAAAGTAGGAGAATTAGACACTCATTTTGGAACGGAAGAAACTGACGGATCGCCGTTTATTCCACTATAGAAGGACAGGCTAGGACCGTAGGAGGATAGGATAGGAGAGGAGGGAATGTTGATAGATTGATCAGTATGAATGGGAGCAGCGAGGACTGATCAGCAAATATTACGCACAAAACACAAAACAAAGCAACTCGCACGTCACGGTGCGAAACGGAAACTTTGCATTCAAATTTTATGAATATTTCGTTCCGAAGCAACGCTTGCTTTACACTTTGACAATACCGGAACGCTGTGAAATATGGGAACATAAAAATCGAAGTAAATTCCAGAAGAATCGAATTTGAATATGCCTTTTCTCATTAGATTCTCTTCTTGATTATGTTTATGTCCAATAGCCATCTATGCCCTCTCCCTGTTATACAGTCACTCTCCCTTCTGACCCCTCCTCTTCCTTGCCATTCAAACTGGTCTATTTATAAACATTCGTTCCTTTCCTAGCTATCCTCTTCCTTCTCTTAGGATCACGTGCAATTAGCTATTATAGGGGAGTCTCATTCTCTTCATGCGTAGACTCTTTCAATACGCTATTATATAGATTTACTGACGGAACACTTTCCTCATTGTCAGCCGCACAGTGTTCTGACAACAGTGCAAAATGTTAAGGTGAACGAGACACAGTGTTCTAAATGTTAAGCGAACGAACAAAAATGCTTAGGATACGGTGTTTTCCGTGCGAGAGTTCCTAGCGAAATCAGGGTTATTTTTTCGGCATCTCGTTCGCTTAACATTTTGACTGCTGTCAGAACACTGTGGAGATGCCGAAAGGTAACCCTGATTTCGGTAGGAATCACAATGTTCTAAATGTTAAGCGAACGAGCCAAAATGTTTAGGATACGGTGTTTTCCGTGCGAGAATTCCTACCGAAATCAGGGCTATCTTTCGGCATCTCGTTCGCTTAACATTTTCACTGTTTTCAGAACGCTGTGGAATTCTCACACGGAAAACACCGTATCCTAAGCATTTTCGCTCGTTCGTTTAACATTTTGAACATTGCGGCCTTTAGGTGAGAGGGAAGCCACTCAGGAAGATAGTTAGTAAGGGACTGACGGGTCAATGGTCGTGAGGGGTCACAATGTTCAGTATGTTAAGCGAACGAGCCAAAATGTTCAGGGTACTGTGTTTTCCGTGCGAGAGTTCCAACCGAAACCTTTGTTATTTTTTCGGCATCTCGTTCGCGTTACATTTGCAATGTTGTCAGAACATTGTGGGGTGTGTATAGTAGGAGTTGCCAGAAGGGAGGGAAGATGAGAGGGACAGGGAAGGGGAATGAGAGAGGGAAGAGATACACAGTGTTCTGCCGCAATGCAAACCTTTGAAAAGCGAAAAGTCATTCCGACATTTACTAATAGGTACGGTAGATCGGTGTGCCGCGCACCACGGATAAAATATTAGGAATGGGAAAGGAAGGGCATCACGATAGACACTAAAACTAACTTCGATCCGACACTTAGGGCTTTTGGGAACTCAAGAAAGGCGATGTCCTAGGCATTTTCGCTTTCCAAAGTATAGAATATTGTGGATAGAGAGGATACGTTGATTGATCGGCTAATGATCGTAAGGGTGTATTGAGGAGTGCGACAAGTCGTAAACAGTATCCATAAACACTAGTGAGCGCTTTCTTTGTCGGTGGGAGGCATCTCAAAATATATTCGAAAAGGAGCTATCACTGCAATATCTCTTTTTTTTCACTACTGCCATATCTTTATATCTTCCCCCTTCCCCTATTACAGGTTCCACGAAAGTTGACAAAAAGCACGCAAACGATTGCGAACTGTCTATGCAAATACGCGCCCTGATCTACCTCTCCGGCTCCAATTTTCTTGCGATTCTATTAATTTCTGCCATAGTAACGCGTAAGGAGTCAATTGGACTGCGTAATCAGCGGGAATAGTTTGTTATTTCAATCAAAAGTATTAAATCGTTCCGTTTTTGAGGACAACTCCCGTGGAACCTGTAATATGCGCTCTCCCTTTTCGCCTCCACCCTTTTCGCGCCTAATTTACCCCTCCCCCTATCCGTGACCTGATTTGACAACACTCTCTTTCTCTGCCCTCTCTCTATAACCCACGTTCTCTCGTTGCATCCCCTAGATATCAATAATCTCTTTCTCTGTGTGTCTCTTCGACCTCTCTACTCCCTAGCAATAACTCCTCCCCTAGGCACCTTCACTTTGCAACCCTTATGGCATAATAGCTGGTACGCTCCCTATTGCTCTCTCTCTTCGTTAGTAACTTGTAGTCCGCCTTGATATAGGCCTTGCTATTACATAAGAACTGCGTTTCTCTACGTTTGAATATCCCTTCACTTGTTACTATCCCTTCTTAGAATGTGTTTATTTTTTAGATAGCCTTATACAGCCACTCTCGCTTCTGACTTTCCTTAATTCGAACTCGTCAATCTATAGGTTTATTCGTTGGCACGTTGCCAGAATATTCTGGCAACGTGCCAACAAATTCCGATCACATTCTCTTATCGCGTTACTTTAATGCTGAGGAATTTACCGAGAGAATTGTTTCCTATGCTTATCTTCACACTTACAGTCGCCTACAACGATTCTGAAAAGTGAGATGTCGCCTACATCGACAGTTAAAAAGATATAATGAAGATCAACAAATCGCCGTCATGATAAGGTTAGTCTTATCCAGTTTGCGGGGTTTTATGCTGGCTTACCGTTCATTTTCGTGGTTATGGTTAACGATTGCCGGTTGCGGTACGTTGTAGGGGTTGAAAACCAAGCCTTTTCTCTACGTTAAATTCACAAATAGTGGTCGTTTCGCTATTAGACACATTCTTCACCGGGCGGAATGCTGTGCCCTACAAGGCACTCGAAATGTGTTGGAGATGTAATCAACTTTCAATAGGCAATAATTGCAACTTGGGTTGAGAAACGAAAAGATTGCACGGTATAACCCAAAACTAATTTTTAGAACTGGAATTGATAGAGGAAGTCGAGCCCTTTGTGGCTTACGGTGGAAAGCCTACTTCACCAACCGTAGCCCCGAGGACTAGTTATTACCAAGCGTGTAGCGGTAGCTAGATAGCTAATTGTAAGGTGACAATATATCCCAGAGAGAGAGAGATGATCGGCAAGACAGCAAGAGAAGAGGGAAGCGAGAGGTTTATGGCCGAGATAAAGAGAACCCAAATTACTAGTCATTATAAAAGTGTATGGTTTTTATTTTTAGGTTACTAATTGCACTTAACTAGGTACTATAATAAATTGCAAAACGTCTAGAAATGTAAAAAGAAAAGTACGGGGTTTCGGCCCTTGGTTCTAGACCCCGTACTTTAGTGCACGGGAGGTCATTGTGTAACTTACTAATCGCCGTGCGACGATCAGTTCAACATCTAACGGGTGATCCCAGAGTATACAGAACGTTCGGTCAACAAAGTATAATATATGAAGGTTCACAAAGTTAAATTGTAGTCCCAATAAGATGCGCTTCAGGATAATACTAAATAATTATTTATTGATAAGCGATAAAAATATGATATGAATATACTTACAAAGGAGAATCCATCTTATTCGGAGAGTCTGGAGGAGCGCGGGTGGTTTTTGGTGACCTCCCTCCAAAGGCTCGCTAAGCTTACGCTCCTTACGCTCCTCCTTTCTTTCCCGAGCAAAACTTACTTTTCTTAGGTGCCTCCTTTTATTGTGCTATTAGGATCACCCCCAGAACGAGTCGGTTCCGCAGGTAATTGCACCTGACGATAACGAGAGAATCTCTGAAGATACATAAAGGAATGCGAATTCCACGCCGTACTCCGGGTAAGCACGATTCTTCTCATTCACCTCATATTTTCCTCCGTTTTGCTGTTTATCCTAAAGCTCGTTCAAGAGCAAAGAGCATCAAAATATGAAGGAAAAACTCCTGTGCCTACACTGATCCTTCCTTATTAAATGTTTTTTTTTGTTGTCAAAATCCTTCATTGTTAAAACAAACAAAGTAGGGCACAGTAGTGATTTGGCTTGTTGGTCTACGGTAATCTACATAAACGAACACAGTACACAATGTTCTAAATGTTAAGCGAACGAACCAAAATGCTTAGCATACGGTGTTTTCCGTGCGAGAGTTCCTACCGAAATCAGGACTATTTTTCGTCGTCTCGTTCGCTTAACATTTTCACTGTTGTCAGAACACTGTGAGGATGATGACAAAGAAGTGTACGGATGGGAAGTGTGAGAATGGATGCGAGAACTGGACAACGAAAATGGAATGGCCGTTGGGAGCTGGCTGTGTACCAACAGGAAGATGCAGCAAGTAAGGTTTTGTCTTGTCCTTCATATTTTGCGCGAATTGAAATATATTGGAGGAAAGGAGGGGAGAGCCTGCTTATTGTGAGCAGTTTGTACGAAAGGACTAGACGGTAAGTCAGATGATACGGTGCACATTTTCAATTGTACTTTCGGAAAAGCTGTAGAGAATACGTGAGAAGGTATTGCGATTCAAAATCACAAAAATAAGCATCATACGATCAGGAAAGATAATTTTATTTTGCTTCTTATGGTAAATGTAGGCCAATTCTGAAATATAATCTTTTTTTTTAAATTTCTGACTCATATTCGAAATTTTTATATTTATTCATTAAAATGCATCCAGGACGGGCAAGCAAGTGGCTGTGGGTGTCGCGCGACTAGCGCGAGGATATGTATGAATTTGGTGTTGTATATTCACATTTATGTATTGTTGCATACATTCCATCTAGGCATTCCGTAGTCCCCCTCTCGTATTATCTCTCATCCCATCTTTCTCTTTTCTCCCACTCAAAAGCCTTCGTTATCCCGTGTCCCATCGCTCATCCACCCTCACTTTCCCGCCGCCATCAGGCCCTTTCATCGTTTCTATCCCCCCCTTTCGCAATTGTTATCATTCTAACCCCGCCCCCCCTTCTGACAAGCCCCTCGTACCCCTCACTCTTCCATCTGACTCGCCTGGCAATTGCCAGATCTTGTATTTAGCTGGCCTTCGATAAACAGTGGGACTATTACCCAGAACTTAGCCCATTCGTTTCACACTTCAACCACCACGAGCCTCGTGCTCTACAACTCCTCATCTCCCTCTATCTCTCTTGACTAGTCTTCTTCTGTATCTGTCTTCCCCCTTCTATCCCATCACCCCCCCCCTCTTCTACAGACTGACCATGAGTGCCTCCCAACAGGCCCATGGTCACGATAGTGGGATAGTTGCTCGAACGAGGGAGCGACCTCGCAAGTCGACCCTCGCTGAAAGGAATGATGTGACGAATGATAGGGAGCACGAGACGATGAATGGTAGGGTTTGAAAATCAAGCCTGGGGGTACTCCATTCTCTCAAATAATGTCTCTTAATTAGAGCATGTGATTCGTGTCGTTTTTGTGATTATGCTTCACCTTCCATGGACTAGCAATATCATTGCCTCATTATGGACTGATCGTGAAACATAATCATCAAAAAGACACGAATCACATGCTCTATGTACTTTTAATCGCACGCATTACGAGACCGATAGAGTGGTGTTGAAGAATGAGGAGAGCCAAACTGTAAATAAGCAATTCGCTCTTGGCTTTCAAACCCTAATAAATGGTCAAGAGGTGCGTCCTTCTCCTCTACCTCTCTCCCTTCTTACAGTATCCACCCGGTAAGAGACTCAACGAACGAGTGCTTCAACCATATCAATCGCAACGGCCCTTATCCGTTGCTTCTTTCATGCATGCTACTCTATTTAATTGAATTTAAATCAGTAACAAGCCTAAAACGAAGAAATAGCTATCTAATAATGCCAATGCGGTCCATGGTATACATAGAAAACGGGTGAACACCTACTCATTCAGTGAAAACCGTATTTCACGCATAACCGTCTCCTCCTTTCTCCATTCTCTATCCATTTCAAGCATTCATTTCAGTGTCAAGGATACGATGATAGAAAAACTCACATGTCTAACTCTAGTGCTGCCGCTCTTCTTTCTTCCCCTATTCAATTCTTCATACCTCGATACCTTTTTTTACGTTTTTGGAAATTTTCAAAACTGACTGAGAAGATCGATATTTTTGAAATTTTTCAAAACATTTTGTCACTTTGTCTTTTACTTTGTCTGCTTTTGTCTTCTTTTGTCTACTTTTGTCAGAATACGTTTCAGAGCACGGGGATCATTTTTGGTCAAAAACACTGAGCGAAAATTGTCTAAGTGAAATTTCAATGAGCCTATTCCCTAAGGGAATAATTCCCTAGCCTGCGAAATTTCCCTAGCCGGCTAGAGAATTGGAGCGGCCTGCAGAAGAGAGTACCACGAAAATTCACTAATGGGCGTTTAATGAAATTTCGTCCCAAACCTGAGTATTGTAAGTAAATACTTGTTTTATAT
>LS844249.1:160543-176085 GCA_900490955.1 Micoletzkya japonica
CGCTGTTTAAATGAGGCGAGAAGTTGCATGCAAAGTTACATTGCTCTTCAGGGACCGCGCGAATACGAATGTCATTCCGTGAATACTGTAGCGCGCGAGCGGTCTGATTCGTAGGCATTGCTTATTGAAAGAATGAAAACATTTGTGTTCTGTTAATTATAAAAATGAATGAATGTTCAAAATGTGCTCTTGAAGGATGGCAATGTCCTCAGAGGGGCCCTTTAAAGATGAAGGCTTATAGGGAAGAATGAAGCAAATCTCGCGGCAACGCGTAGGATGGATATCAAAGCGATGCGATTTAGAGAGGGAAATTTGTTTTTTTTGCGAAAAAGTAATTCATGAGTCATCTTTTAATCGATTGCTTTACGGTGACCCGCTAAGCTTTGCAAGTTAAGCTCTTTATTTCTTAATTCATTAGATGGCATACAGCTAAGGGCTTCATTGCTATTTATTCAACAGTGACGATTGGTATGGCAAAAGTGATCAGGTCGCGTGATTCTCAGGACCCCTTCGTTCGCCATCTCATTGCCCATCATTGACGATCCTGTCTGGAACTACACCCTGGAGAAACAAAAGCTTCACACCTTGATCATTCGAATTCATTCTATCAATGGGGAAGTTGAACCTTTCGAACTCGAAAATGTGAAAGGAGAGTCTATTATCGAGCGAGAACCTCTGGAAACGTAGATTACTAGAGTTTTCGCAGGAATAGTATCCAAAAAGTAGCAAAGATATATAGACCAGTAATCAAGAAGAAATTTGCCCTGAATGATGACCCAGATAAATCTGAAAAGCTTACGTTCCGAAATCGACCACTGTAATTATTGGAGGGAGAGGGAGAGGGTTAGAGGGAGAACCTCAGGAGAAGCTGAGAGTAAAAGAGAAAAAAGTGAGAGAAAAAAAGTATGAATACTTGATATTGTTTCACATTGTATTGTATGCATGTTCTTTCGAACTCCTCCTTATTTATCGATAAACGATAAGGTTAACAGTGACAATCTCTTTCCTCTTGCAGCTCATGTACGGGGCTATAAGAATACAATCAACATGAATATGATATAGAAAACTCAGATGCCCAGTTCTACCGCAGCAGCTCTTCTCTCATATGCCGCAAGTAATAGCAGGGTCGGGAGGAATCTCGAAGCAGGAAGAGTATCAGTCAGAAGGATCTTCACTGCCTGTCGAGAGTCTTCGATAGTTATTGCATGAAATACCAAGCGTTCATCCAAAAGGATATCATAATTCACTCGTGTGTTTCGGTTCTAGGTCCTACTCAAATGATCATTTCCCCTTTATGGGCATGTCCTTGATCAAGTATACTCACCACAGAATGGTGACGCTCAGCAAATATTTCAATTAGCACATCTTGAACCGTGTTCATCATTGGAAGTATGACAGGACGATGCGTCGTTGTTACACTTTGTCCAACAGTAGGAACGGTTAACACGGAGGGGTCCATTGCCTCAAATTGTAAACGCTATTACGTTATTACAGCGAGAGTAGAAAATGAAGGAACGAAATGAGCAAAGTTTGCCTTGCTCGTCCTCCTTATGTATATATATCGCCCGTGAAGGTCGATTAGACTCTGCATTATCTTGCGTTTGCATCACTCTCCACTATGTTCTGAAGAAATGCAAATTGTTCGGAGAGCGAGCGTGCGACCGACGTTTGAATACGATACGGCTAAATTCTATCGCGAACTGGCAGCAGCTGAGAATGAAGGCAAAAAGACTGCCAATTTTCATACAAAACTAACTCTCGACTAAACTAAAAGTGATGTGGTACACTGAGGAATTGTAGTGGAATAAACGGATCCGTCAGTTTCTTTCGTTCCAAAATGAGCCTAATTCTCTCACTTTCGCACACTCTCTCGCCTTACATATATTCGGAATGATTTTCCTACGGATCCTTTTAACCACCTATATTATTGACGACAACGTTCCATAAGTAAACTCATTCCTATTTTGTCTGGATTCTCTTCGTACTACATCGTTCTCCAGTCAAAAATAGAAATGAGGGAAATGCTTGATCACTTAACCATACGGTTGCTGTCGAAGGTTTCATGTCAATAATGCGCATGTTTACTTGACCAATGCAATGTTGCGGCTATTTGGCTTCCGTGTAAGGTTTTTTCTCTGCCAAAAATCGAAACTCGTACCGAGGAGATAATCATGCCTTCAAAACTATTTTACCTCAACGACGAAAGTTAGCGTAAATAAATGAGGAAGCTTACCGAATGAATTCGTTGCTGGTATGTATATGCGTGATCCGATATATGCGAATCGCAATGTGCATCAACGTCGTTTAAGCACGTCTGAAAGAGAATCAACATTGAGGTATGCGCTTAACGAGATAGACTTACTACTCTGGTATTCCCCAACATAATGTAAACATTAAAAAGAGGCTCAAAGCAGCCTTACATAATGTGAACATAATACCGATTTCGACAAAATGTATACATTATACCAAAGGCCTCCCGTAAACCCGGTTTGTCTAGGCCGCACTTTTATATGTACCCCAAAGCGCGTAGATGAAATGCAAGTTCGAAGATGTACAGCACACAACATAAAAATTCACCGCCCGGTATAGTCTTTCTATAGCGTGAGCAATTTTGATTCCTTGATTCCTCTCCTCCCCATGCAGGAAACAGGCCAACAGCTGTGGCTCTGCGTTATACCCACCCTGAACCATCCTACCCCTCAACATAATGTTAACATATCTCGGTGCGCCAAATACATAATGTAAACATTAATCGTAACATAATGTAAACATTGATGTTCGCATTATGTTGATTTCAATGTTAACATTATGTTGGGCAATACCGGAGTAAGCAATATCAGCATGACTACAAGAGTCAATTAATTAACCTAGGTTTACTACGTAGTTTCATTCAATCGACAGTAATCATCGCAAGGAGGAACGAAAACAGGATAAAATATTTTAGAATATAAGGAAAGTGGGAGGACAAAATGTAGTGCTCCCAATACTTTCTTCTTCCTTTTCGGTAGAGAGAGTGGGAGAGAGAGAGACCGGCCCCTCTCCCATGTGAAGATTGTAATCTGAAAGAGATAAGACAACCGAAAGAGAAGGATGTGTTCGGAGTTGCACACTATTCTTCCTCCTATTTTTCTCATGTTTCCAGTTTACAGTTTTACACCGTTTATCTGGGCTAGCAGTGGAGGCGTTCCAAAGGAGGGAGTCTTGATAGATAGGAGAGGTCGGGGACTTCAAATCTTCGTCAAATACTCACTCAGCCCGTGGTGTCCATGATCTTGAGTATCCTCTTGATCCTGGTTTGGCGCTAGTTCCTCCGTGCGCCCACAGCATTCCGAGCGTTCTAATAGCGAATAGCGGTTTCCGCTCATAGTATTCGATCCTGTAGGCGAATCAGTGAATGAAAAATTATGAATTTAAAAACCTAAGTTCGCGTCTATGAATTCTATTTTCTCTGAACATTTGGTGTCCATTGGCTTAGCCACTCTTGAGAAAATTCAAAAATGGTGGTCAATTCGCTATTAGACACATTCTTCACCGGGCGGAATGCTGTGCGCCAAGTCTTCAGGGGGAACGATTCATCCTTCTTGTCCAATCTTCTTCAAATGTCAACTCATTTTTCTCATATTCTACAATATTATGCTCCTATTTTTTTTTGTTCTTCAATTTTTACACAGCATTGTATTTAAGAGTAATAATAGCGCATGACGGTTTCGTGGAGAGATCCCTCTCCACAAAAAAATAGCCCTATAGTACGCCCTCCCCCTGACCGAAACGACCGATGATGGTGAACTGAATCGCGTCTCTCCGTAGCTCCGTCCCATTGCGCATATCGCCGTAAACGCGGTTACGGGGGGAGAGACGAACGGAGTTGCTGCAATCAATGTTCAAAATACTCGCACGTATTGGAGTACATCACCTTACCGTAATCCTTGACACTCCTAAGGGCTACGGTAAGACAACGCATGTTATATAGTGCAATCGACGAAAACAAGCCACTTGCTGCACCATAGGTTTTGCGAAGCAAGGTACATTTACTTGAAATTATACAAAATCTTATACAATACTTCGCCACTACAGTACTCCTAAATGACCAGGCCACGATGCTCTTCTTCTGGTCTCACCTGGTCGCTGGAGTCGGTCGACCACCACCAGCAAATCGAGAACGAGGGTAGTCATGTTGGGAGAACCGCCCGTGTACACGACGGGCAGCAGCTCTTGCATCACTTGAGAAGGGTGAAATTGAACAATATCATAATACGATCACACTCCAGGGGCTACGAAGCGCTAATTTATCGGCGTATGCTCACACCACCCAACTTCTGTCAGGTGTGTTGCTTATCTCTCGAAAGGGTGGCAAACGAGGGAGCTGAATCACCTCAAATGAGGCGCACCTCATAATCCACGTCCTTGATTTTCACCCTTCTCGTCCGACGCTCCTCCGTGTGCGGCTGGAACATCGCAGCGAAGACGGGCGACCGCGCGGCCAGAATTACCTGACAATACATTGGCCTACTCACACTAAACTACGCTTAACTAGCAGTTTTTACGAGATATGGTAATCGGTTTTTAAAAGAAACGGTAGCTACAGCAGTTGTACGGGTTACGGTAAATACTATAAAAAAAATCCTACTGAAAAGGATTTGCTGATGGCAGTTACCGTAGATAACTGATTGATTGAATGTACCTTGTTCTCGCTTGGTGTCGAGACGGGGTACGGTAACTTCATGGCCTCCTCAAAGTGGACCCGCGCGATGGCCTGGACGGGGTCCTCGAAGTCGTCGTCCATCGGTTCTTCTCCCTTTCCCCGCTTTTCCTGCCGAGTTTCCTTCTCAATCGACTCGCGAATCGCCAGCTTGCACGACCCCCAATTAGTGCAGTTCAGCATGGAACCCAAGCAGACCTACCCAGCCGGACAACCCTACCGGTCGCTTGGAATGGACTTTTTGACTTGGCAATTTGCCAAATTCAGAACAAAATTAAGCCAAAAATGCAAGACGGGAACAACCACTCTCTCCTCTCCGAAAGCCAAAAGAGACCAACCGCACACCGTTGCTCTCGCGCATTTATAACACACAAGAGACATGCCTCCTCCTAATTAGAGCATTCTCTTCGGGTCTTTTGATAGTTTTTCATTAAAGAAACAATCATTGCCGGGGAGAGCCAAGCATAAAAAAAACAAAAAAAAACCCGAATAGAATGCTCCAAACCCATAACAGTTCTGTCCCCTCCTCCTCACCTCCCCTCGATGGCTGCATGCCAAACTTGAGGAACTTCTCGAGGTGCTCGACGGGGTACTGCACGAGCTCCTGCAGTTCTCTCTTCACGTTCTGCAGTCCTCCAATGTCCTCCCACGTAATGTTCGGGGTCTCGACCACAGTCTCGCGCAGGGCGGACGGCGAAGATTTGCCCATCGCGAACTGAACAACGGGGTTATTAGCATTCACTACCATAGTTCCCTTTTTCCATAACCCATCATGTATGGAATAATCTACAATATCCAAATAGCAACACTCACGCGGAAGTTCTCCATGGAGAATGCGAGCGAGTCGAGCACCTCAGCATGAATCGTGTCGTCCTCCAGGTCGATCAACTCCATCTTCTCTCTGCTGTAGGGTAGCCTCTGAACACGGCGAAGCCAGATCGGCTCCGACGTATCTGTGGCACTCATTGGCCACCTGCAACTAGACCAATTAACCCCCAAAATACAAGTAAAATATCTACATTTCATGGATAAATCAAATGTCCGACTGTTCCGGGGTAATGCCAAACGCACAAATCGTCAAAAGAAGTAAAAAAGCAAACAAAATCATAATAACAAAACAAGAAAAGGAAGAAAATCTAACGAAACTTCAAAAGTCGCGCGCTGCTGGCAAAGTGCCAGCGATGCCGCGAAATTCAAACGTGAATTCAACCGTACTTTTCCTGGCGAGACCCATTTCTAAATTGTTTCCCGCGTAATCCGATATGAATGTAGTGATATCGCAGAAAGGTGCGCACTACAGTTTCGTTATTATGACGCTGTTAGCCTTTGGGGAATACTGTGGTACGGGTTTAAAGGGTTCCTCTGACCATCTCATTTATTTCTAGGTATGATCAATGCGGGTATTTAATTGATTGCGAGAGACGAGAGGAATCAAAAATTAAGTTCGCCATTACACAGTTAAGTCATTAAATTCAAGGAAAGCTGGTAATTCGTTGTCGTTATTGTGGTAGACACTTCGTTGTCCGGCTCGAGTGATGCTGTTCACAAACTTGATGATATTTTTTTCCAAATTCTGTATGTTTCGAGAGGTTTCAGATTGCAGTCTACTTATGAACTATACTGTGTCCTTTCCAGATATTAACATTGCGTTGCTATTTACAGGGACATGAAAGCGACAAAATTTTTGAAACCGAATATGGCAATACTTTTGTAAAATATGTTTCTTAGACGATAATAAAGATAATATCATTTGAAAACTATTTTTTTAAAAATTCTGGAGCGAGAAATATTTATTTGTTCCGGGAATGCCTCAGTGCCATTTGCCTCGTTACTATGCGCTAAACGCAGTAAGACTGCGCCTTGGCTGGGAAACGATTTTTAGGATATCTCGCGAAGTAGACATTTTTGTTCACTCTGGTTTTGGTTTTTATATTATTTAGGCGATAAACTTTCATATGAAAGCAAATCTTTTTTTGGCTTCCATGTCCCTTTAAGTGTGGATAAATCAATCAATCAGATTGCAACACCATGGAATGTCTGACACATCCCTACAGAACATGCTGCTGTACATACTCGAATTCCGTCTCCTCATGGGTATTATTGACGAAAAAATTACGACATTAGTTGCCGATTGATGATGATATCTGACGAAATAGTGTGAATGGTTTTAGTAGGCTACCATTAATTTACAATATATTTGTCACATTTAAAAGCAGACCATTTCTATAGTTATGCTACGTTTTTTTGATTGTGAGAGATAACAGCCGCACGTTTAATGTGGGAAATTATCTCGAGATTATTTGCCCATTTCAAGACGGAGCTCGTCATTATGTGATAAGAAAAGCTGCAAATAATCTCGACCTATTTTTGAGTATCACCACCAGCAAACCTTTTGCAGCCATGGGGATTAGAACCCGCGGCTGCCGCACACCACTCGACTGCTTTACCTCTATACTATCGAGGCAACTGCTCGCCCCGCGCCTTCCTTACCCATCACCCCATCTGCTCCAATGAGCGGGGCCCGCGAAACTTATTCTAATTTACCCCGTCCCCTCTTTTGCGGTCGACCGGTAGATCAGTGGAGAGTGAGTCTCGCAATTATCTCGAGATTAATGGGGAGCTAGAGAGCGACGAGAGAGTATGCAAAATGAAGAGAGTAAAAGAGAGCACAGATCTACTGCTCAGTTTTGCTCTCTCAAAAACGCGTGCTCTCTCGCCAAAAATGGCGAGCTCCGAATTAATGGCGAGATTTTCTGAGGAGGGGTAGCCTCATTATCTCCTCGAGATAATGGTGAGCTACCGTTTTCTAGTCAATCTTGATGAAATTTCATGCTTCTTTCTGCCTCTATATCGTAATCAGGGCCGGAGAATCCGATTCCGATGACAAAATTGCATGAATATGTACCCGAAACTAAGAAAACGAGCTCGAAATTAAAAATAATCTCCAGATTATCTCGACATTATCTGATCTCAGATTTTCCCCAGATTAAACGTGCGGCAGAGGAATGAAGAGATGCAGAAAGCGAGAGGAATCTTTGCTTTTTTTTCTTGCTTCTTTGCTTCTTTAGTTTCATAATTTCAACTTTTTATCTTTGCTTCTTTAGTTTCATAATTTCAATTTTTTACTCGGAACTGAGCACACTGAGAGCTATCAAATGATGTCCAAAAACATAGGGCAAAAAAGTGGTCGTAGTGGGCCACTTTTTTACCCTATGTTTTTGGACATCATACGAGAAACTACAGAAAAAAATAGCGCTACCTAAAACGTATTTTACGCTCTACGAAACAAATTATATCGAGACAACGACGGAGAGAAACCTATCGTATTGACGAGGAAAATGTTCCGTCAGTTGTTCCTGTTTCGAGAGTGCGAAGCGGTATGAAGAGAGTCCAAACGAAGTAGGAATGAGCGCTTGCTGACGATCGTAATATATTACAGTACACTGAGCGAAAATACCCCAGCCGGCTAGGGAATAATTCTCCACCATACGGCACCTCTGTGAAAATATGCTAAAAATTCAGCCTCTCCCTACTGTTTTTAGGGAATCATTCCCTAGCCCGATAGGGTAATTTCCCGGTGGCGCCGTGTGCTAGGGACGTTTCGGTCAGCGTATCGCTCTGTGTATAGTAACCCCAACAGGTTGGTGGGCGAAATAGTTAGTTCACCGCTATAGTAATCAAAAGGTGAGTTACTATTTATTGATATGACGTCCCTTAGAGTTCGCTCAACTTCATCGCTGTTGTTCCGCTTCTGATCGTGGTCAACTCTTCGCTCTGCCCCCATTTCCATCATAGACCACGCGTCGGTCGCCCTCACGCCGTTGATGAGATATTTATACGATTTCAATGATGATGTTTAATACTTTGACCCTGACATGATTTAGGTGTTGATTCGCAATACCGCCATACCGTTCGCTCACATAGAGGAAACATAAAAACAATTGTCTTCATCTTCTAATCTTCGATTTTTACCAAGATCTCCTCTCCCTCGGCTTCTCCTCTGGCCGCAGGCCTTTTTCGACCTTTATTTCGAGAAATAAAGGTCGAAAAAAATATGGAAGCATCCAGGACTCACGAAATTTCGTGCGGCGCGCCACAAGTAAAATGTCGAAAAATGTGACATTTTGCCACACTTTTTAAAATTTTCGTCAAAATACTCTCGCAGTGCGATACCAACAGTCGAGTTCGTGTCTATGCTAGAATGCTCTTTTAAAGGAACCGTGCCGCGTAAAAAAGATTACTGTACTGGAAATCCCGGGTCGGGTCGAGCGGCCTCCCGCACGGAATGAATGGAAACTGTAGCCGTTTCAGTTTGCGATCGCCTGTTTGGCGTCTTTTCGAACTTTGTTTCGTTTTCCCATCGTCTCGTTGTTTTGCGTTTTTTCGAACATTTGTTCGCCTTTTATCGCGTTGTGTTAGATCTTGGCCGTGTCTTGCTGCTATCTCTTGCGTGTGATCGGGCAGTGGCGCGGCTATCGCCCTCATTTGTGGTGCTAGTTTGAAATCTTTGAACGTTTCTCACCTGTTTACAGCATTTGTCAAAGTTTTTGTTAACATATGGGCAGTTAAAATGAGCGATGAAAAGATTTTACCGCAAGTGAGGAAAAGGTTTGATCGCAAGTGCACTTGCAAGTGAAACAGTGAGAGAAAAGCTTTTTGAGTCTTTGCATATATTCATTAGTTTTCTCCTCTTTGTCCTGAATCGTTTTCGCGTTTCAAGCTTTTTATAATGTTGACTGAATTTAAATTTTAGCTAACCAGTTGCGGCTTACGCCCGAAAAGAAGTGGCCGAGCGATGCACGACGGAGCACACCATGGTGTGCGAAGCTCACTAATCGGGCTTCGAGAAATACACCGGTAGATGTGGTAAGCAGGTTTTACTTTTTGAAAAACTCTGATACTTGGAAACTGTTCTGAGCTTAGAGTGAACGCTCGATAGTTCTTGGAATATTTCTTGCGTTTTTTTAGATTTTTTTTGTTACGAGCTTGGTAATTAGAATAATAATTAGAATAATTGGATAGGTACCGTCAAAACCGAAAATTGTGGGACAAATACCGTATTTTACCGTATTTTTTGCATTATCAGCCTTAGAACAAATCTAATCGAAAAATTTCTCGCATATTCGGAAAGGGCTGCTCAAAATACATAGGTAAGCATTGGAAAAGTTTTATTTATTGATTTTGGAGGAGGGTGCTAAATGCGGGGTAATGATCACCTCTAGGAGCAGTCAAAATATCAAAAAATTCAAATTTCTGCAAAAATTATCAAAAGATGTTTTTGTGCCCCGGGTTACTCAAAAGAACCGAATTAGGTTGAAAAATAGATCGCGGAATGTTAGAAATGAGCTTTTTCCCTTGCCTGATTTAGAGAGTATCACGGCGGTACCACCGCTTTCAGCCATTCTATAACGAAGCGCGGGGTACCAATTACAAAATTTTCAAGCTAGGGTGACTCTAAAAGGTCTGAAGAACAGGCACGCAACATTTCATGTGTCATTTAATGATAGCCGCAGTGCAATAGCAAAAATACGGTAAAATTCGGTATAATACCGTATTATACGGCATTTGTCCCAGAATTTTCGGTTTTGACGGTATGGTATTCGTCAAGACGTACTGTTTTCATTCAATAATAGTTAGTTGCTAACTGTCTTTCAATACTGCGTTCAAAAACTTCGATAATTAGCAGCGTATGATGGAAAGACAGAGTGTCATTTCGGGCATCCACAATATTCTGACAACAGTGAAAATGTTAAGCGAACGAGATGCCGAAAAATAACCCTGATTTCAGTAGGAACTCTCTCACGGAAAACACCGTATTCTAAGCATTTTGGCTCGTTCGCATAACATTTAGAACATTGTGCATCAGGTGCGATCTCTGAACTGCCGAGGAGGATTCAGGAGAAACAATCAGCTACCATCGCAACAGCCCCAGTTGTAGTTGAGGTTTTGTCTATTGACTTGATATTTGCACTACTCACACTTTCGCAGCTATTAGGGTCTAAATTTATATGATCAGTAGTACTGTAAATGTTGTATAGTTGATAATCTTCGCCCTCTGTTTGTCATTGAAAGCTTAGATATAGTGTGATACGTAATAATCGTATTTGTCACCCTTGGATCATTGTGGAATAGTAGAGTTTTGTAAGTAAGAATAAACGATATGAGCGCATGTCAATGATTGTCTCTCCTTGTCGCAGGACAGTTTATTATTGTAATCCTTTCATTATTATTATTATGATACTACTTTTACTATTGTAATGTAATAAAAGCTAGCACGCCTGCTCATACGGCGCTTGAAATGCAGTCAGCATATGTATAATAACTAGAGCTCGCGAATCGATACCAGTTAATCCAATTAGGTACTTTTTCCAGGGTTATGTTTCACTCCATACGTATTAGGAGATGCGATTCTGAGCATGCTGCCAGTGAAACGTAACCGGTCAAAATCGGCTATTGCTATCGATTCGCGGGCTCTATATATAACATTTCCGCCTCCTCGATTTTCGCATAAGAAACTGCGATTTCCCCTTTATCGGGACATTGAGATCGGATGAGGCAGAGCTCAGAGGAGGGAAATCATTAGACAGAATACGAGAGTCCCGAGTGGATAAGTGGAGATATAAAACAATTTACACATAGCTTGTGATACAGCAGAAACACAATCTGGAAAGGCGGGTGAGCGGCCCGATTGCAAGCGTGTACCAGTTTTCTATTATAGGCAATACAAAACTCCAGAAAACCAGGTGAGCAAATCCGAATTTCAAAAGACCTCTAGGTAATTTCGCACAGATTCCCGCTTGATCCGAGCCTTCATGGGCATCATGAAGCGCCGGTACCCCAAGTAGTCGCGGTAGTATTGTGGTAGCGCTCTTAGAACCGCGCGCATTACCCATGAGTTCGACCCCCGCCGAGGAAACTTTGACCAAACCCCTCTTCTTATTCGCCGAGCAAAGCTACAGTTTCCATTCATTCCCCTTGAGAGATCCTTACGTTTGAAGGGGTGTCTCGATTACGTGGCACGGTTCCTTTAAGGGCCCGTTTTTCCAAAAAAAACACGATGCCGTAAATACACATGGTACTGGAGTAGTAGGTAGCGAATCCGGCGGTCCGTAATGAAGTCGTACTTATAAGTAGAGGATACGAATCGGGTACTTTTGATGGTTATGTTTCGCTCATCCGAAGATCATAAGTAGAGTTTTCCAATCGAGTCCTCATTCGAGTCCCTCTTTCCTAGTGGTCGACCGCAGGGACTCGATTCCCTGTGAGGAATGAATGGAGGGACTCGATTCAATCAAGGCCCAATCGAGTCCCTCGAGGGACTCATTTGGGACTCGTTTGGCGGAGGGACTGGTTGAGGGAATCGAAGAGGAATGAGAGGGACTCGATTGGATAACGGGACTCGATTGCAGAACTCTAATAGTAAGGCAAAGGTTCATTATGAATTGATCGTGAAACATAACCGTCAAAAGTACACGATTCGTATCCTCTACTTATAAGCGACCATACGCGAAGACTTGGTAGTGTTGCAGTGGCAACAGCACACTCGTCTTTACAAAAAACGCTGCGCAGCTCTGAATCACTTCGTACAAACTCCGTGAAAGTCGTAGAGTATCAAGACTGTCAGGTTCGTTCTTGGGATTAAATATATACCGATCACAGACCTCAGTGTGCTAGAACGACCTCTCTGGCATCGGCTACTATAATGGTCGGCAAGTCCGTCCGCTTCTCCAAAGCAAATCAAACGACGTGCAAGTTGTTTTTGAACTCAAAGCAATCAATATATTAAAGGAACTATTCTTGTACCAGTTTCATAAGCTATTATTCAAATTCATTCAAATTCCTTCTCTTTTCCATCGTGCGGGCGGAGATGCTTTCCACTTGCGCCTTCGTTGCCTAAAATAGATAGTTATTTTGTGATGGTGATATGCACAAGGATCCTTCTTTGTTATTAACTCAATGTATTCAATGCTGCTTGTTTGGTTAAGCGTGTGTGAGGAAAGAAAACAAACCACTAGCACAGAATGTCAGTGTGGTTTGGACACACCTAAAAGGATTTGCTTTTATTAGGATAACGAATAAGAGCAGATAATAAAAGAAGGTCAAAGAAGAACGTATTTGATCTTTCTCCGCTTGTATTTAGGAACTTCCTCGCCTCCTTTCTTTCCTCTGTACATAAAAATTGAGCTTTTAGTAAGCTCTCTTATACCTACTTATGAACTGTACTGTGTCGTTGCCTGATATTAACATTGTATTGCTATTTAAGTGTGGATAAATCAATCAATCAATCAAGAATGGAAAAAGAGCGTCAGAGTTTCGAAAATGATTGGGAGACGAGTTTTCCGGCGAAGAGCTATCAGAGGCGGTATCGGAGTGGAGCATGCAGCAGAGCACGCGAATCCGAACCATTTAATCCAATTAGGCCAATTTCACAGGTTTACGTTTCACTTCCTTCATAACAAGAGCGTAGTTCACCAAACGTTAGAAGTGAAACGTAACCTTGAACAATCAGGCGTCGGTTCGGATTCACGTGCTGCGCCGTGTCGAAACTGTTACTTATTTTTGCGGTATGAAGCTTATAATTCACGCATAGATTGTCAGTGATTCTTCTTCCCTTTTTTCAAAATTGATCATCGTGATGCATCTCTAAATGCTCTTTTTACAAGCCTATTTTGTTTTTTTGTCGGAGTGAATGATACGGTCACCGCAATGTTCTAAATGTCAAGCAAACGAACGACGAAGCCTGTGATAAAATATGATTTCCGTGCAAGAATTCCTACCGAAATCAGGGTTATTTCTGGGCTCTCTCATTCGCTTAACATTTCCGCTGCTGTCAGAACATTGTGATCACCATCAACGCATACGCACAACCCGCAACCCGCAACCGTATCACGGTGTCTCACAGGAGAGCATACAGAAAAACAGAGGGTTTTGTGGGCGACAATGGACTTTATCATATTAAACGTCAACAAATAGAAGCGAAAATGTCTCCGTCGTTATGCTACAACATGCTCTGAAACCATCACGTAGACAGCTTCGCGACTGTGATTCACCAGCTGACAACATTGTGCGCTTGACCAAGTGTCCATCCGCAAAGTGTCCAAATACGTGCTACTCTATATCTCGATTTCTCACATTCCATCGTTTAGTTGTTGCCAGGTTTTCATGTTTCTCTAATTCCGCCATCAAACTCTTGTAATTTCTTGCAATTCCGTTTCTAAACGACGGAAAACGTCGCACATCTATGTGGAGAGCACCGTCGCACTCTCTATCTACGCCCGTCCTCACCCGGAATCGAGGTGGTCTTCTGCAATTCAAAAATCAAAAGTTCAATATGGTTGAGCAAAATGTTCCGCTAGTCGTCTCTTTCCTACTGCCGACGAGAGAGCGAAGTTGTATAAAAAGAGCTTCATAGCTTGAAGGACATACCCGAAATTGTTGATTTCATTGATTATTATCAGATAATTAAATACAGAAATTATGGCATAATTACCAATTTCCTAATTACTAAAAATTGTGGAAAAAAAATCATAGAAAAGGGTTCAAAGGAGGAAAAGAGCGAAAGCGAAGGAAGGAGTCACTTCGTGCTGCTGCACGATTGATCGTTCCGTTTTTGAGGACAACTCTCGTGGAACCTGTAATACCATTCCACGTACAACATTTATCAGAAAATCCCTCTATAAAAAAGAAATAAAAAAGTAAGAGAATAATAAACATTATGCATTTTAAGAAGCTCATTCCTCCTCTCTGTTCCCTTCGCGTGCAGTTCGCTCTCCCATTCGTCTCTCCACCAAGAGCCTTCCCACGCAGTTTCAACCAAGGATAAGAAGGAAGAATCCTCCCCTCTGAAGACTTGGCGTACGAGGGGAGTACGCGCCAATCGAGGATCAAGAGACTACTCAAGATTCGTCGTCACCTCGGACTGAGTGGGTTTATTTGAAGAAGATTTGAAGTTCCTAACCTCTCCTATCTATACCCAATGTCCCTCCTTTGGACTCCAATCCGCTGATAGTATTGATAAAGGTGCAAAACTGTAAAATACTGTAAGAAGCTACAGTCGAACTGACAACGAGTGCAAAAGGAATTGTTAACAACACCGCGAAAAATATCAAATAATAAAAAAGTATCTTTACCTTTTCTATGATTACCTGAATTCTTCTATTGCATGATTTTATGTATGTTCTGTGATGTTGCATTTGGTAATAATTAAGCATACGGCTTCTCTACTCTAAGCATGATGGTGTATTGTAATATAAATATTTTCGAGGCCAATCAGCTCTTCCCTTCTTACGTCCCTCATCCCCCGTCATCTCTCCCCTCCAAGTCCGAGACCGAAGACAAAAGACAAAGCGATAAGCAGAGCATGCCAAGAATCGTCCCCTTTCTTATCAGCGAAAACTGCACTTGGGCCAAACTTTTTCTCACCATTTGCATGTGACTGCGCAGAAATCGTGTCATCCAAAAAGATGCAGGGGTGAGATTATTCGTATTACACTCCATAAACGCATGCATATTCATTTATCGATCTCATTGTCCAGATCAATAAAACTTGGATACTGATTTATACTCCACAAGAATGGATGTCTTATAGTCGAGGAAAACGGAACGTATAATTCACTTTTATTTGTTCGTTCCCCATAGTTCCTACCATTCCCTAATTGTGCTCATATATGGGACATCGTTCGGCCGAGATGACTCAACCTCTCACGAGTCCTGACCATTCCTCCTCTGGTCCAGTCAGTCCTCTTCCTGACTTCCTCCTTACTCTTGCCGACCACAGCCTTACACATACAGCCGAGCTCCCCATCCCCAACCCCCCCCCCTCCCTCCCCCTTCTATTCGATCT
>LS844249.1:177265-193654 GCA_900490955.1 Micoletzkya japonica
TATATATATATATATATTTTACGAGTTACTCTGCTTAGCAGATTTTTCGCACTTTGAGAGAGCGTCATTCCGCTCTAAATCAAGGTATCAAAAAGAGTTAGAGCTTTTTGAGATTACAACCACCGAGACTTTTACATAGTACGCATTGGGATCGGATAGAATAACGCTAGAGGCCCCCCGGAATCTGAGTTACGCCGGGGACGATTATATCTTCCCCCTTTCTCTACTATACCCCAGAGATGGATTAGATACTCTGTTTCTCACATTAAAAGATGATCCACCGGCAAGCCCATACAGTTAGGACGCCTGAATCGAGTCCGGCCGTCCAATCTACGTTTTATGCTCGATGGGAAACATTTGCAACTTGTATTTGCGATCATAGAAACCTGTCTAGTCAGGGAGAAAATATTAGAGCATACGATTCGCGTCTTTTTGACGAATACGCTTCATCCAAATCTATATAAGCGATGGGTCTACCCCTTTATATGCAGCCTGAAACGCAACTACTTCGACAACGCGAATCGTATGCTCTAGAGAAAATTCGAATTCGTTGGAACGATAGTGAATCAGGTCTATTCACAGGAGACCGCCGTTTCATCAAATAAATCGGTCATTTTGTCGATCGTTAAAGGGAGCAAGCAGCCTGTAACCAAAAGTCGTAAAATTAGATTAAAATTATTCTAAGGTTTCAAAATGTGAGGAAAAACATAGTGACAATAAAAAAATCGAAGAAAAAAACTCGAAAATTGCATGTTTTATTTTTTCGTTCCGGGCTTCCGTCGTTGAGAAGAATGTCGCTTTTGGCTTAATTCCTTTCGCTTAGCGTCGTCGTTGGGCGAAATTTCAAAAAATCATTTCTAGAATACTATTAATTTTTATTATTTTTCCTTTTGGTTTAATACTAATTACGACAAAATCGTTCATATAAGCTTCACTTGAAAATCACTTCCATGTCCCTTTAACCCAACAATTAGTGTTGAAGAAACGAACGATATGGTGAACTGATGATTATTTACAGATGATGATCATGACCCTGAAGCTCCTCACCTTGACTCATTTCCATTCCCAGTATCGCAGCAACCCCGGCCTGACAGATAACACTCCTCCCCCCCTCAAAATACCGACATGACTAAGGCAAACATCGTTGTCGATGTTCTTGCCTGTTAGAGTCGTCTGCTCTCCTACCTTCTCTCTTCCTCCCCCTCACCCTCGTTATTACTCACTCCCCTTCTGGGAAGAGGACACCTTATCGGTTCCATATAATGTAGCCTGGAAGGGGGGGAGGGGGTGCGATAAGAGTCCTCTGCCTGGTGCTCTGCTCTGCACAATTCTCGCTCTTCTCACTTTCACTTTCGCTAAACCCCCCCAACCCCTTTCCGTTTCACGCTGATAGTAGTCAAAGCTTTGACTACGTCTGCAATATATCAGTTTGTTCACCTTGTTGCCCTCCTACCGTAATCCAGGCTTTCCGTTCAGGACCCCCCAACACACCACAATGTGCGACGAGGATATCGCTGCTCTCGTTATTGACAATGGCTCGGGAATGTGCAAGGCTGGCTTTGCCGGAGATGATGCTCCCCGAGCTGTAAGTCAGATTCCCTGGATTTGAAATTACCGGGATTGTTGCACCTTTAGAAGAATCTATATTAGAAAATGGCTGTACAATGAACTGTCTTAATTGACAATTAGTCTCAGACACAGTGGATTAGTGTAGTTCAATCTAGCGTGGGGCTGAATACGCACAGTATTCTGACAACAGTGAAAATGTTAAGCGAACGAGTTGCCGAAAAATAACCCTGATTTCGGTAGGAACTCTCGCACGGAAAGCACCGTATCCTAAGCTTTGTGGCTCGTTCGCTTAACATTTAGAACACTGTGTACGGTACACCGTAACCCCGCTTGAAGGTGTTCCCATCGATCGTCGGTCGGCCCAGGCATCAGGGCGTCATGGTGGGCATGGGTCAGAAGGACTCGTACGTCGGGGACGAGGCTCAGTCCAAGAGAGGTACGGTATCTTCTGATAGGGTTACTGTAGGACGACGTGGTTGATTAGTCTAGATAAGCTAGGAATGAGCTTACCGACGTCGTTAAAAGTATTTATGTAGCATGATATTGTTCAGTGTACATTACCTTGCAAAGTAGTGATAATGCAGGTATCCTGACGCTCAAGTACCCGATCGAGCACGGAATCGTGACCAACTGGGATGACATGGAGAAGATCTGGCACCACACCTTCTACAACGAGCTCAGGATCGCGCCCGAGGAACATCCCGTTCTGCTGACGGAGGCACCGCTCAACCCGAAGATCAACCGGGAGAAGATGACGCAGGTATGGTGGGCTAATCTGGCTCGGTACTTGCGAGTTTAATGGCGACCTCTTTCTGCATGTTCTAGCTGTGCCGCCTAGGCTGAGACTAAAGATAAAAGATCAAGGATCAAGGACCAAAGACCAAAGATCAAAGACCAAAAATCACGGTTCAGATCATGTTCGAGACCTTCAACACGCCCGCGATGTACGTGAATATCCAGGCCGTTCTGTCCCTGTACGCGTCCGGCCGAACCACCGGTAAAAGATTGAACGTTTTGAGAGATTTCACGGAAATCCTAAAATGCATGCTCTTTTACTAAAACGTGCATTAAATAATATAAATTTAAAAAAATAAACTAAAAATGCAGGTATCGTCCTGGATACGGGAGACGGAGTGACGCACACCGTGCCGATCTACGAGGGATACGCGTTGCCCCATGCCATTCAGCGATTGGATCTGGCCGGAAGGGACCTGACCGACTACTTGATGAAGATCCTGACCGAGAGGGGATACACCTTCACCACCACTGGTTAGTTGTGACAAGGTCTAAAAGTAGGCTTTTGGGCTCTGTTAAACCTTTTCATAAAAGAGATGAAAGATCATTTTGATTGCAGCTGCTAGGCAGTACGGATGCATCGCATAATCGTGTCACCTTTTCCGCAATTTTCCTCTAATCTTTTGCAATGCTCGCCGCTCCCAATCTCAGCGGCGTCCTTATCTCTTCGCTCTATTCTCTTCTCCTTCCAGGAAGACCTCACCCCCCCCCTCCTTGACTGTTATCATAGTACGGACCCGACGATATAGTTTGCTCACTCACGCACCGCGTATCGCGACAATGGCGCCGACAACCCCTTACAATCCTTACTCACCTTGATACGAGACTTTGCAACGCATTTTAGTACCCATCGCAGTGGATAGATGCATACTAAAATATAATAAAATTATAAAATAAATGCTAAATAATACAAACAATAAGACATACCCGACACTATTGAGAGACTGATAGTAGTGTGAAAGATGGCTATTCAAAGTTCCATTTCCCACTAATTTCCACTCTACTCTTCCTGCCCCGTTTGCCCGCCACGGATCAATAGTAGTATTAAAGGGTCCCTCCACCCATCTCATTCATTCCAAGAGATAACCAATTAAGAGGGGTTGATTGATTGTGAGAGACAAGAGAGGAATGAAGAGACGCAGACAGCGAGAGAAATCTTTGCACAGCTTTTTCTCAGCAACGGCGAAGTTTCAACTAAAAAGGAGAGAGGATGAGATTCAGGACATTGAGGGCTATCTAATGATGTCAAAAAATGCATATGGTAGATGTTGCCTGGAGGGGCTCTTTAATAAGGATGCTAAAATAAAAAAAAAGAAATAAATAGGTAATAAAATTATAAATAATAAAAATTTGCATAATTCAGCCGAACGTGAGATCGTCCGAGACATCAAGGAGAAGCTGTGCTATGTGGCGCTCGACTTCGAGCAGGAGATGGCCACCGCCGCCTCCTCCTCCTCCCTCGAGAAGAGCTACGAGTTGCCCGACGGACAGGTTGGTCTTTGCTCTTTGGTCTTTGACTTTTGTCCTTTGATCTTTGATCTCTGAACTTTGATCTTTGATCTCTCGCAGGTCATAACCATCGGTAACGAGCGCTTCCGCTGCCCGGAGGTGCTGTTTGCGCCCGCGTTCATCGGTTAGTTGGTAAATAATTGCCCGATAAATTCGGCGATAGTGTCACCAATCTCCTTTGTATGATTCGGCATTTAGATATAAATAAAATAAGATATTGATAAAATAAAGCTAGAAAATTGCTTGTCAGGCATGGAGGCGACCGGCATCCACGAAACCACGTACAACAGCATCATGAAGTGCGACGTCGATATCAGGTTTGGCCCCTTTTCCTACTTTTTTTTTAAATTCCCGCCTATTTCGGTGATTATCGCGGTATAGGACAAAGGCTAGAACGAGAATGAGCAGAAAAGTCACGGTTAGGCCCCAAAAATGTTTCACGCGAGACTTATAAGCGTGCTTGAAGCGATGGGTACAGTTTAATGGATGGGCTAAGAAGACCTAAAACAAACTAAATAAATAAATAAAATAAGATATTACTGACGAAAAAGTTCCGTCAGTAAACTCATTCCTACCTTGTCTGCACTCTCTTCATACCGCTTCGCTCTCTCGTCGGAAGTAGGAATGAGACCACTGACGGATCATTTTCGTCAACCATAATATAATATTCCCGTTCAGGAAGGACCTGTACGCGAACACGGTTCTGTCCGGTGGAACGTCCATGTTCCCGGGCATTGCTGACCGCATGCAGAAGGAGATCCAGCACCTCGCCCCGAGGTTTGATCTTTGATCTTTGATCTTTAATCTCTGATCAGTTAATCTTTGATCTTTGCAGCACGATGAAGATCAAGATCATCGCGCCGCCCGAGCGCAAGTACTCGGTGTGGATCGGAGGATCGATCCTCGCGTCCCTCTCAACCTTCCAGCAGATGTGGATCTCGAAGCAGGTATCGCATGCGATCGGGATGGAATATGCAAATTAGGGGGCGTTTATGCAAATTACGATGATTATGCAAATTAGTATATAGCGATACTAGCCTTAGGCCAAATAAGCCCGGGTTACGGTACTCCTGCATTACAGTACCCCTCAAGTTTTCCATTCAGGAGTACGACGAGTCCGGCCCGTCGATCGTTCACCGCAAGTGCTTCTAAGCTGTCGTCGCTGCTATCCGTTATCGATCGATTCGTGTGCCAACGATCATATAATAATAACTGTTATTATCTCATCGCCATATATCGCTTCTCTCCAAGGGAAAATGTGTACAAAAAAGCCAGTCAAGAAGATAAATGCTGTATTGTGTGGAACACGGTCGAACTACAATCTGATGCTATTTACACTTACTATGCAGGAAAATATGATCAAATATCAATCAAAAGTGTTGGCGTCGCGAATATTATTCACCGTAAAATGATAGCTATGTTATGGGGTCGAATATGAGAGGTTATGGAAAAAGCATAGCGAATGACCGGAATGCGATTCATAAAGGGTCGGAACGAGAAAAAATAAAGCCTGAGGTGATATGACAAGACGGAGGGGATGGCACCTTTGGAACAATCTTGATAGAACTGGAGCTTTGACTACCGGCTAGCCTTCTGTAGATATCCTCAAATTTTCCGTGAGCTGTCGTCATTCCTAGTTCTGATGAGAAAGGAAGGACAGTCCAGAATAGGTAGGAATGAGTTCACTAACGGAACTCTTTCGTCAATAATATTTGCCTATTTTTCGCAACTAGCCGGCAATCGCAGCCCCGTAGTACATGGATAGCAAGAAAAGCTGCTTTCTAGGAGTACCTTTATAGCAACCTGAGCAATAACATGAGGGCTAGAAGGGCTAGGGAGGTCGGCGGTTGGGTGGTTGAGTTGAGGGGAAGGGACAGGAGGGAACTGCAGGAGGACGTCGCATCGAGGTCAAACGCCCGACAGACTTCTACTGCTTTGAGTTCCCTGGAAGTAATATTTTTATTATTTATTTATTTATTTATTGAATTTCTTTTATTCATTAGTTTCCTTGCAATAAATACAGCAGAAATCTTTTGAAAACTGTCTTTTTGTGTTGAAATGGTGCACGATCGGGCGATCACTTTCGTTTTTTCCGGTTTCTCGTCTTCACATGTGCCTTCAAACAAAGGGCTGTACTGGGCTCTATTCTCTCCCTCCCCTCATTCCCTCTCCCCCCCCCCCCTTCCTTATCGCCCATACTCAGAATCGCTGCATCATTCTGCTAACGGAGTAAACTCTCTCATTCTCTCCCTCATTCTGGGTATAATATGACGATAAGCATTATCGTTTGCGCGCAAGATCAGAGTGTATATGGGGGGATGACATAAGGGGGGGGGATTATTACAGTAACGAGCCGCGTTGTAGGCAACAACTGCCAGAGAACCACGAGACATAATCTTTTCATAATCTTTTCCGCGAAACAAAGGAGTGTTTTTGTTATTTAATTATATTATGTTTATTATACTTTTTTAATATTTAGAAAGAAAAAAAAATACCGTTTGGCCAGCGTCACCGAGGGTGCTCCGTATAGAGGTTGAGTACTGGCCAGGTGGAAGGCAAAGGGCAGATCGTGGCACACCTGTGAAGACTATTTTGAAAACTGTTTATTTGTAATATTTTATTGTAGAATTTAATGCGAAGCTGAGAATGAGTCTAGTTGGAGTCGACACTATGCACGAGATAATTATCGTCGCGTAAATCAATGAAAATTGGCGTACCTTCATCCATGATACGGCCCGCAATCGCAGGTTGTACCGCTGCTTGAATGTGTCAACCCTGAACCGGATTATATATATATATATATATATATATATATATATATATATATATATATATATATATATATATATATATATATATATATCTGGTCGCTATTTTTCCAAAATGATCAGAACAATGTGAAAAATCGTTTTGTCAATGAATCAGAGCTGTATCTCATCTCATAACAGGTTTTGCGAGAAGCACGCCAATCTTTGCACCTTCAGTACTCAGCGGAGAGTGAATGAAATCGCATAAGATTTGGAATACCAAAGATCAGGATGATCAGATCTAATTAATGGCGTAAAGAGCGAATATGACCAGAAACTCGTGGTACGGCTCCTTTAAAGGAAGAAAGCAGCCACTAATCAAAAGTTTCAAAATTTTATGAAATTTTTTTCTTAGGTTTCAAAATCCAAAGAAAAACATAATAGACAATGAAAAAATAAAATTAAAAGCTTGAAAATCGGATGTTTTATTTTTTCGTTCCGGGCTTCCGTCGTTAAGAAGAATGTCGCTTTTGGCTTAATTCTTTTCGCTAAACGCAGTAGCGTCGTCGTTGGGCGAAATTTCAGAAAATCATTTCTCGAATACTATTAATTTTTGTTATCTTTCCTTTTGTTTTTATACTAATTTCCACAAGATCTTTCTTATAAGCGTCACTTGAAAATCAGTTCCACGTCCCTTTACCCGGAGGATTTATAGGTTTTTTTTGCCCATTTTAAAATGAAATGAGTAGGGATTTGCCTAAAATAATCCTCGCTGTTCTGCAGATTTGCGACGGTAGTCTAACCTGAACATGTTACGCTCGTGACACAGACTGCCCTGGCAGTATGCAGGGAGGGCGGCCAGGGAAGAAGGCTGAAGCATGAGGAGGAAGACGAAGGACGAACAACTGGCTGGCCGTTCCGGGACCGGGGGAAGGTAGCCGGCTTTCTGGAGGAGAGGAGTAATTATTAAGTTTTGTTAATAGAATTTAATGAGATCATTATTAAATAATGATACTTCATTTGAACCATTCCATGTCCATCGCTCCGGTTAGCTGAAATCGTTCGTACAAATTTGCGCACGTCCTAGCCTCTCCGACTCAACTTGCCCCCCCCACAAGTGGCCTCTAGAGGCATGCAGAGTAAGGTCAGGAAGTCGCGAAGAGTTGAGGGGGGGGGGTGATTTGATTGTGAACCGAGAAGGGGAGGAACTACTAGGCTACCCCCACTGATGAGCAGCCCTTACAACCCCCCCCCCCTTGTTAGTTGAGGGCAGCAGCAGCTGAATTCGATAGAGAAAAGAGCTACTTACTATGTAGTGGACACGCACTTTGATCTACTATTACGCTTGTCTTAAGAATTTTTCCCAAGCTCTCTGTTACGACTTTCCATACCTCGCTCCTATGTATATGACGAGATTATACGGTGAATGAATGCATACATAAATAAATAAATAAATGAAAGCCCGGCACCTGAATGCCTCCATTCCTGAGATCGGCGGAGAGGATGGACGAGGGGACGTCGACTACGAGCCAGTGGAGTGCCCCTGAAGCTGCGTCGACCAGCGCGAACGTGAACTGGTCCTCGTGGAGGGCTGCAACGGAGATCGGTACAGTCTAGAACATCGGAACTCAACAAATTGCGACTCCGCCGCACAGTGTTCTCAATGTTAAGCGATCGAGCCAAAATGTTTGGGCTCAAACATTTTCCGTGCGGAGGGTTCCTACCAAAATCGGGATTGTTTTTCGGCATCTCGTTCGCTTAACGTTTGCCCTGTTATCAGGACGTTGTGGCCATTACGGTGGTTTAGCGAACCGTTTGCGTTTTGTAGCGATGCCATTTCATCTGAAGGCGAAGTATCAGGAAGATGGATAAATATAGCTTTTGCTGCCCAGCCGAGGCGGCTTGCGGAGCTTTTTCACGCTATCTTTCCGTGCTATCGAGTCGCGCGCGTACAAATTTCGTTATGGAATCTTGTCGGAATGTCACGTAGTATACGTTGATCATTCGAGTAGTCACGCACCCACGTAGGTCCGCGTGTACCGCGTGGACTCGTCTACCAGCATCGACGAGGGCGAGATGAGGGAGGAGACGAGCGGAGCCGAGGCGACGATCAGCGCAGACATCGAGGGATACCCGAGCGGGTCCAGGACGATCGGGCGCTCCCTGAGAGGGGTATTTAGTTTTTTTTTAATTTTACATGATTGGGAAGTTCATAGGATACTAGTACACTTCATTCAGTACATTTAGTATACACATTTGGTACACTTCATTTAGTACGCTTCATAGGATTCCGTAGTACATTCCCGTCACATGCGTATTCGATAAAGATATAAAGATAAAGCATAAAGGATAGAATGTGCCGGAAATGTTGCTCGCAGTTTGAGGTGATTGGAATGAACGTTCTTCACAATCGAATACTCTCTTCGATCGTATTTTTGTGCTTATTTATTTTTGAGGAAAAGCCACATTGAACTTCGCAGTGGAGTATGTGGTGGGAGTTTCTTCACTGAAGTGATTCGACATATTCTAGACAGGCTCCGACTCACTTCGACCGCACAGTCTTGCAGCAGATGCGCCCGTTGACCGCTGGCTGCGTGTACACCACCTGGAAGCACACAATATTCTGAAATCAGTGTAAATGTTAAGCGAACGAGAAGCCGATAATTAGCCATGATTTTGGTAGGAACTCTTGCACGGAAAACATTTTATCTCAATCATTTTGGCCCGTTCGCTTAACATTTAGAACATTGTGAGCAGGACAGCTTTTATTCATTCGTCCATTCATTTCCCTTTTTTGTATCTCCAAATTGCAATAATATCGGTTTGGTTTGGCGGGAGGTTGAAAAATATGTTCAGTGAATTGTCGTATTCAGCTATAATAAATATTTGCGACGACAGAGCGAAGTGCAATAGAGTGCGCTCAAACTGTAGACATATGCCCAAACTTACCGTAATCCACGCGGCAACCTCGTCCATCGGCAATCGCGACAGCAACCGTGCGGGCGCGGCGTGCGAGCGTTCTGTAAATAATTTTTAACTATTTTTTTCTATTTATCTTTATTTCCTCGAACTTTTTCTGCAACAAGGCACGTATTAAGTGGCTTGAGTGGTTGTTCTCTGCCAGACTACTTTCTAGCTCCAGAAGCGCCTTTGTTTCTAGGCTGAACTTTCACATATCCCGGTTCTGCAAGCCTTAGGGGTATCGTGAATTATTCATGCCGCGAAGTTGCGACGAGTCTTGTGCTAGGCCGTATCGCCTTTCGTCCCCCCCCCCTTCAACGCAATTACGGCAGGCCCGTTTCTTTACTGTGCAAACATTCCCCCGCTATGAGGCGACTTTGGATGGATTTGGATTGTTTTTTTCAGCGCTTTCGCGCGCTTTTCTCGGAGTGCTTTTGGAGTTTATTCGCACGGCAGCAGTTACCCTAAGACTAAGGACCCTAAGCCTTAGCATTAGGGTGACCCTAGCTTAAGGCCAAAGTCCTTACTGTAACTGGGAGCTAGTAGGGAGTGGCAGTTGTCCGGGCCTCCTTTGAGCCTTTGTCGTTCGATGGCAAATGCGTCGGTCCCCACCGTTAGTACGTTGATGCCGATTAAACCTGACGATGAGATATAGTGGATGAAAAATATCCGTCGGAAAGATCATGCCGAATACAAGGCGAGAGAGTGTGCAAAAGTGCGAGAATTAGACTCATTTTGGAACGGAAGAAACTGCCGAATCGGCTTATTCCGCTATACAAAGGATATCTAAGCAGAGCGGCCTAATTTAGATATTATGCATCTGTCCAAACGGGGTCTAATTGTAGGCTGGTTGCCTGCCAAAAATCAACCTTTGCAGTGTCCGTACGGACACTCCGTTACCATAAGTTAAGCTAATAAGCAAAACATTATCCGAAACGATAAAGCGAAACGCACAGTCCTCCAGCTCGTTCTTCATCATAAACTCGATCAGCTCGAACTGCCCATCGCGCTTCTCGACAAGCTGCAATGGGCGTTGGTTGGATCTATTAAGGCCTCCTTGAACAGCTATTTATTACAGGCAAAAAAGCCATAGTGCATTTCTATCTATAACTGTTTTAAATATATTATGTCTTTTATACCGTTTCATTGAAAGCATATCTAAATGTCTATCACTCCGCTCGACGATGGTCTCCTCACCTCGATCGCCCGCGGACCCTTCTTGAAGACGAGTAGCACGACGGGATTGGGCGCGGAGCGAAAGTTGTCGGAGGGAGTGTAGTCCCGAAGCGTCTGGAATGATCATAATCTAAAAAACACCAGTTCCTCATTTACTTCCTAAAATCCAATACAATCGAACAGAAAGTGCTTCCTGCATATTCACTATTCTAACATCCAGATAGTAAGATACATTTACTTTTCAGCACGACATTTCTTTCAAACCTTGGTCCTCGATGGAAAGTCCTCCACGAGCCAGTTGAGCGTTCCGAAGCCCACGTCGACCAGTGCCAGCGTGTACTCGTCCGAGTGCAGCAGACCGTGCCACGTCACCTGCAGAGATCAAAGATCAAAAATCAAAGATCAAAGATCAAAGATCAACCTGCGGCTTGTTCTTGGTGAGAAAGGGCGCGACCGGCTCCATGTCTGGGTCCGCCTCGATCTTCGTCGTGTTGGTTGTGTTGAAGTTGTGGTCGCAGCCTCGGTACGAATCTCAAGGATCAAAGATCAAAGTTCAGAGATCAAAGATCAGAGATCAAAGATCAATTATTATTATGCATGGTATGTTGTCGGGAATGATTTATCACGCGCGACTCTTCGTCTGCCCGCTTATTGCCAGCTGCGCATGGTTCGTATGGAGGAGGGGAGAGAGACATGCCGCCGACAATGCGAGGCCAAGGATAAGAACCGGCCCCAAGATGACGGGGAATGCAGCCTTCGAAGAGTACAAGCTACGGCTGAGGTGCAGAACTCTTTCGAGCAATAAAACTATCTATGATACCTAACAATAAGCTGATTTTCACAGCCTTGTAAACAGCTTTCCAAGTGGCTTTTACGGTGATTAGCCAGACACTAGATATGCTTGGCTATGTTCTGGTTTAGCTTTCGTCCAATCACACAACGAAATGAAACCCACCTGGTCCCGCTACGAAGCTCATCTTCGGGTAGATTCTCAAATTCTGCAGGTACGCATCGTGAAACGTCCGCACGCGGAACAGCCTCTGTCCTGGAAAGATTAAAGATCAAAGACCATAGATCAAAGACCAAAGACGAAAGATCAAACCGAGCGAGTGGAAGTGCTGCAAACTCCTCGGGGCCCAGCAGTCGGCCGTCTCCGCCTCGTCGCGGCCGCACAGCGCCCGCCGATGTTCGCCGAACCTGAACTCTTCGATCTCTGATCTTTGATCTCTTATCTTTGGTCTTTGATCTTTAATCTTTGATCTCACCAAAAGTGTCGCGGCTCGCTGGCGAGCGTCCGGATGCGGTAGATGCAGGAGGCGGTTTCGGCGCACCGGCCATTTATGAGGGAGGGCAGAGTGGAGAGGAGGAAAATAAGGCAGAGGAGGGGACAGTGAGGGTGCATGGTCACGTCATTGGCGATATGGGGGGAGACGATGAGCGAGAATCTGAAAAATGGTCAATGGTCATAAGGCGACTAACAAAGGGTCACCATGAGCTGGAGAACGGCAAAGCGCATAGTTTCCCAAGAAACACACCGTTCACAGAGGAGACAAATGCAGCATAAAAGGCTTCATCCAGGGAAGATGAGATAAAGCTATCCAGAATAAGGGGACGAGCGAGTGAATGATAGCAGTTTCCATAGTAGCCGAAAAGGGCGGAGAATGCGTGCGTGTAAACAAACGGAGGTTTTGTGCAGAGAAGAAGAAGAAGAAGGGGGGGGGAGGAGGAGGAGGAATGAACGTGTTTCATTAGACTCGAGAAGGGGAGAGAAGGGGGATTAACCGCGATGAATGGAGGGATGGCTTCTGCAGTGAGCGCTTTATTCACGGTTTTCGAAAAAAAATTACAGCTAATCGGTCATTTCATCACTACAAAATTCTATGCTAATCATGGGTGCTTTAGCGACGGCAATGGTGGTTTTCCACTTTTCCCGCAATGTGAGATCGTGCTGGGCTCTATAATGATGTACGTTGAGAAGGTTATTAGAGAGGTTTTGCAAAGAAATAGTCAGCCGTTGATTAGCCTGAGGGCATGACATAGCTTCAGAGTATAATTCTAGGGCGAGATAGCATGTGACATGAAGAGAGTGCAGACGGGCAGAGAGCGGGTGAGACAGTGTGCCCAGCGGAGAGAGTCAGAGAAAGTCCACTCGGACGCGTAAAGCCGTTCAGGATACTTGACGGGTGGTAGATGGATGGGGTTAGTAGGGAGGGGGGAATGGGGTGGAGGGACTGATAACACACACACACATGTACGAATGGAGATAAATGGAGAGCCAATAGGTTGTGCGCGATTAATGGTGTAGCGAGGGGGACTCGAACGCTGTAGAAATAGGGTTCAGGTGGCGGGGGGAGCTACAGTAATCCACCACAAAGGAAGAGCTTCAGCAGACTTGATTATGAGAGAAATATCAATGCACGAAGCTTGACAGGCGCTCTATACACTAATGCAATACCAGGGTAGAATTATGAAAATAAAGAGATTTTTCCGAGCAATATTTGAGAACTCGATAGCCACGCCCATACGTAAGCTTACTTCAAAAGTTCAATTCTAGAAAATTCAGAGATCTTTCTAAACAATGCGGTTATGCATGCAATTACCGTAATTGGCCCCACACACAGACAGAGAGAATTGGGGATGTGCGAAATGAATACGAAATGAATACGAACGGGACTAGGACTAGGGGCATATGAGACGGGGGGGGGGGGAAGACCACACGCATTCTATAATAAGAGTAGCATGCCCTTCGGAGAATGGAGAGAAGCTGTAGAGTCGAGAGTGTCTAGTGAAGGGTTATGGATTCGGTGGAGCACTTGACTATAATTGTTAGAAGATAGACCGACAGTTTGTAAAGTTCTGAAGGAAATGTGGAAAAAATGATAAAACGAAGATATTACACATGATTTTAGGGGGGATAGATATAGCCTACGTTAGGCCAAGGTATCTGCAGAATGAGAAGGGCTCATTGTCAGCATGGAAGTGGGTACAAAAGTAATTGCCTGAGGTTATATAATAGGATAATTTCAAGTTCGGCATTCCTTGAGGGTTGAAGAGATTGAAAGGCGAGACTGACAATGAGAATCTGGCCGGTAAGAGTGTTAGGGAGAGGTAATGGGGGAATATTTCACGCTCTTTTGTACGGAGGCGTGAGGTGTGAAAGAGAGATGACAGAGGGAGAGGGATAGACACAGAGAGAGCGCCTTGAGAGGTAAAGAGGAAGCGGAGCGGTCAAAGGGGAGGGATGGGGGGGGCGATAAGTAGTATCGAGAAGGCGCAGCTGTGGAGTGTGCAAGGACACGGGAGACGACGGAGATGAAGGGACGAAGGATACAGTGGAGATCGAATATCGGAACGGAACGCAGGAAGGAATAGGGAGGGGTGTGGTGGGGGGGGGGGAGGAATTTTAGAGGGGATATCATAAGCCGGATCGCCATAGCACTACTGGCGAAGCTGATTTTCTTTTAGGAATAGTGAAGGGTGTTCACAGCATGTTCATCGGTTCGCCTACAAGATCGGATGCTATGCGCGGAAACCGCTATTCGCTATTAGAACGCTTGGAATGCGGTGCACCATGGTGAGGAGGGGGGGGGGGTTGCGATTGTTAGAGGTTTGGATAAATACCGATAGATTGCGGACCGCCATAGGAATTATGGTTCGTCTTGCATGCTGGGTACGCCGGCTGGCAGCAAGACCTGCTATTACCGAAAGCCGGCTGGCAACAACGACAAACACTGTGAGCTTCCAAAAAAACCGTAAACATTACCAATAGTTAGCAATATATTGGTAAATATTCAAAGAATGCATGAAAACGTGGTGACATCACGGGGATCAAGTCATTAGCGGAAAAGAATGGCTGGTGATGGGTTGATACGAGCTGGAAGCACAACAAATAGATATGAGATGAGAGATGAGATGAGATGTGAGACATTCCACTCGATTGAGATAGAGGGGGAGATGCGCTTGAATCAGACACTGAGAGAAGGGGGATGGGGAGAGTGATGATGGACTTGCTATGATCTGGAGAGGGAGATAGGGGGGGGGGTGCCCTGCGGGACTGCCTGAGGGGAGGAACGGGGGAGAGGAGTTACGAGAGAATTACGAGGCAGGGAGGGAGTTAAGAGTCAAGGATTCCTCAGAGATGGTAGATTGCATGGCTCTCCATCCCATCCATCCATCATGATTCTCGGCTCATTAGAGTTGGAGGGATGAGGGGAGGAGACGGGGGGAGCGGTTGACAGTTGGTAATGAGAGTCAAGTGAGGAGTTGAGAGGGGGGACAACCCCCCCCCCTTCTCCTTAGGAGGGAAATCCCTCGTAAGGCAGAGGGAGAGATCCTAAGATGGATAGGGCGACCGTCAAGTGGTGTCATGAACAATCAGCGCCGTCTGGCATGCCCTTATTCTCTTAGCCCCCTCCTCTTTACCTCTCAAGACTCTCTCTCTGTGTCTCCCCTCCATCTCCCCCCCCCCCCTTATTCCCTCATCTCGCGAGGGTAACAGCTTGCGGTTGATCACAAAACAAAGGGGAAGACAAGAGGATCAAGAAGTGGGGGAGACCTTGACGGATGAATAAAAGAGAAAATAGGAGAAGAATAGAAAATATGATTTATAATATACCTTAGTATATATGCAAATTTGATGCTGCAGTAATGTAAGCATAAGGCTCTGGCAGAAAAGTATTGTTACAGGTAAAGCTCTAGGAGTTAGGCAGATTATGGAGCTAGCAGTTACTGCAGGTATTGTGGAATAAACCGATCCGTCAGTTTCTTTCCTTCCAAAATGAGTCCAATTCTCTCACTTTTGCACACTCTCTCGCCTTATATTCGGAATGATTTTCCGACGGATCTTTTTAATGCACTATAGTAGCTTGAGTAGAACTATCTAACTATGTCAGAACTATGTCAGCTGTGTTTTAGCTTTTGCCCCTCCCTGCATTTCCTAGGGCCCCCTAGTGCCCCTAGGGCCCCCAGGGCTAATGCTAGGGTCATCGCTACGGGTTAACGACGTGCTAAGGACGTACCACAAGTAGCCCTCCCAGAGTAATGCCTCCCGCCTCCCTTAATCACGAGGAGAGCAAGCCTAATCCCCCTAAAGAGAGGGCATGGGAAAACTGCAAGAAACAAGGAAAAGATCTAGATGAAGCGGAAAGTAGATATATTTATATATTATTGAGGAAAAAGTTCCGTAGGTAATCTCTTTCCTACTGATAGATTGTAATGCGGTATCGTAGAAACGAAAGGACGATGAAAATATACTATGTACATATTTATAAAGCTTGGAGGTATAATAATTGCATAGAATAATAGTGCAGACTAATTTGGAAGTAGACTCTGTCTATGTAGATAGCACTGAGAATTCCCGGATGTGAAAGGGCAACTGAAGGAAATTGTCTTTTGGAATTTTTAGGCCTATGCTTCATGTACAAGATACAAAAAAACAAGCTGTAGGTCGGTGGCTTTTGAAGAGATTGATAATAGTAATGACAGTTTTTAACCTAATTTTTTCATAAAAATAAATAAATAACGATATAAGGTGGGTTGTTTTCTGTTTCGAAAAGCGTATTCTTAGACAGACTGGAGGCTGGCAGTATGAATGAAGCGACGAGTTTGCTCATCGCCAAGAAAAAGCGAATAA
>LS844274.1:14279-33410 GCA_900490955.1 Micoletzkya japonica
TAAAGGATTGTTTAAAGCAAAGGGGGGAATGCAAGCAAGGAATGAATCGAGTCCTCCAAACGAATCGAGTCCTGAATCGAGTCCTCGAGACCCCATTCGATTCCTTCCGACCGCCCCGGACCGGTGCGAGGAAGCGAATGGAATCCTCAGAAAGAGAGGGGACTCGATTCGAGTCCCAGGACTCGATTCGACGGCACTAATGAGTACGCGCCAATCAAAAGGCTATCCGAGAATCGTGGTCACCTCGGACAAAAAAACGGTTTCTTTTTGCTTCAACCTTTATCTAAAAAGTATGAATTGCTTCTAACTGACCTTACTCGTATCGAGCCACTCAATCGTGTCCGTAGTCCCCATTCCTGGCACTCGCACGTCCACTCCCGGCATGTTGTCCGTCACCTTTGTCGTATTGTCAAAGACCAGTCTGAATGAGGTACATTCCATTCATGGTACCTAGTAGATGCTACAAACGAAGCACAGCTAGCTGTCATGTTATACTTCAATCTCTCGGGCTCATAATGTAGTGCTTGGGCTTTTCGAACCGTAGCCTAGTCGAGTAAGGACATCACTTAGGTTCTTTCACATCTTTTCGTATGCGCCATTCTTCACTTGCTGATACACACTTCGTGGTGATAAATTATTATTATTAGGTGCCTACTTCATGTTGTCGACCCAGCAATCGATGGATACCGGAGCGAACGAGGTGAGGTCGAGCCAGAGATCGAAGAAGGCCGTTGTCTTCGTGGCGCACGTGTAGTGGACTGTCTACAGTGAAAATATGCCTATAATATGTTTATTACAGACAGGTTTCCGCTCACACGATCAAAGCCAGAGACATTGGTAACCCGTGGCACAACATTCCATTCCTGGAGAATGTGTCTAATAGGGAAATGACCACTATTCTTGAATTTTCTCAAGAATGAGTGAACCAATTTACGCCAGATTTTCGGCGCTTATTGAGTTCATAGTGGTGGACTTAAGTTTTTAAATTCATAAATATTCGATGATTGGTTCGCCTACATGATCGGATCCTCTGCGCAAAAACCGCCATTCGCTATTATGACGTTTGGAATGCTGTCCTTGCCAATTTTTTTTAAATTGTAAGAGTGGCTGACACGGTATCTCCTTCTGCTTTTGAAATGTTTAAACTGTCTAGAAAAAAATTTCTGAGCTCACTGAGTTGTGAGAAATTCACTTACCGACGGCTTACCAGTGAGATTCGCCTTGAGTTGGCTTCCCGCATCCCCAGGAACTTAAAGCCAACAGTGACAATGCTCGAAATGTTCTTGAACACTTTTTGTCCACACTCTCCATTTGTCCACACTCTCCATGTCGTTTCGCTCTCATTGCAAATAAGATGGAGTATTTTGTCTCAACCGTAACCTACTCATGATAACCGGATGCCCGGGCGTCTTTCCATTGTTGCGTCTGAAGGGAACGTTAGCCGCGGCGAGGGAGAGTAGTAAGAAGAAGGGTAGGGGATGCCGAAGCATCGAATGCCTAGTACTGAAAGCAGAGCTCATAATACAATAACCGAAAATACCCTAGTTTGCTCGGTATGTCTCGACAAAACTTTGAAGCGAAGCAAAAAAACGCAATAATGGGTGATGAAATGTCCGTTGCGGGGTCGGGGTGGTTTGGCGGAGTTTCATAATCTGATAAAGGAGGGTTGAAAAACAAAGGAGGGCTGAAAATAGGAAGTTTTTGATTAGAACGCGAGGAGAACGGGGAGAATCACCTAGGCTGGGCACAGACAAAACGCGAGAATGCCTTGGACGATCGCGTGATTGCATGGATGAGAGGAAGCAATCAGCTGTTCGTTCACGAATTTAGTGAAAAGGGAGAAAAGTCGGTGTTCAATCTGAATTATCCGAGTGAGATATGCAAGAACGTAAAATTTATATTTTTTCAAGAGTAGTTTTGCCTGACAAGCAAGAGAGCGATAGATGTCCGCAGCGAGAGTCTATTCCTCCTTGGCACTGGTCATCCCCTCACCCTCTTCCCTCTCTGCCCGTCTGCACTCTCTCGCTTCACTCTTGTCTCTCGCGCGTTCCCGTCTGTTCGAGTCCAGTGATTTATTAGACGACAAGGGAATGGGGATGACACAGACGGACACTTGGACCTTTGATCACGTGGGAATGCACGACCATTTTGCATTGAAGAAGGTACACGGTTGAGAAGTATGCAAATTGCCGTCACTTCCATTTACCCGATTTGGGTCCCCGAGAAAGTGAAGAGTGGCTTCGTCAATAATATTGACCACAATCAGATGTGAACGAGGCACCCTGCGGTTCAAAACACGCTTACTTATTCCCGGTGTAGTAAAATTTTACAATGTAGGCTTGATTTGTTCTAGTTCCTCCTCAGCTCAAGTAACGGTAATTTATCACAATGGTTGTCGATAAAAGTGAGAGGGACAAAAGAAGGCACGAGAGCGAAACCCATCGAAAGGAGGAAGGAGGGGAGCATAATGATACGAATTATGATTTAATTATAGGAAGACTCAAAAATTAACACCAGGCTCATGGGAGGGTCGAGAGTGTGTCTGTGCATGTCGAGTACACTAACACTATACTTCGCCCCCGGCACGCACTTATTATGGCTGGCATGGACCCTATGCTTACGGTTTCTGACAATATGAAATGTGGAGGGGGAGAGACCGGGGCTTAAGTAGGGGCGACAACAACACAACATATTTGGCTACGGTAGCCAACAATAAAGTAGTAATCTGGCAGATAATTAATAGAACGTTTGGTGAAGGGCTCTCTGGATAGGGGATATGGTCATACTCTATGTACACTCTCGAAATACTCGTGTTTTAAAACAATTCTTCTGAAGGCTGCGACGGGGCTAAACGTCGGTGATCTCGTCGTCGTGGGGCAGGGGAATGTCGACGAGTCCCGACTTGTCGCCCGATTTATTCTTTGATCGAGGAGGAACGGTTGGACGGGACATCATCAGGTCCTCCTTTGGAGCTGAACACGGATATTATGAATGTTGGAAATCATCCTAACTGATGATAAAGTGATAATGTAACATTACTGATATCAAGTATTATTATGAACCGACTCACCAATCACATCAGCTCCCGTGGGAGGAGGAATATCGCTGGACGTCGTCGATCTTAACAATTATGGTAAAGTGATTAACGTGGAAAGTAGCGGTACATAGGATAGTTTTTTTCATGGTTTCAAATGAAAATACGAATAAATGAACGTCCAAGTCTTAGCCTACCTGAACGACGCAGCTCTACTCGTACTGGTTGTCGGCATGTCGTCCGATTCCAGTTCGTACACCGGATTGGAGAATGTGGTTGAGGCACCTCAAGGAGTCGGTTGATGAATTGAAGTCGAAAAACTCAGTTTACTTAACCATCCGGTAGAATCATGTAAACTACTGTGACCTTACCTCCAGCAGGTGAGGTATCAGTCGACGTAGAAGACATTTGCTGCATCGAGTACTCCATGGGAGTGGGTTCCTGTAAGGGTATCGACTTTTATTCGACATTATTTGATTCATGAAATGAAATATTGAGCCATACACAGTGATCCGACCAATGCAACAGGGGGCGCGGGGCGGGGTTCGAACCCCTGACCATCCGCTTGCAAAACGAACGCGCTATCCACTAGCGCCAACTGGTCGTACGAGTCAAGGCGCCCATGTATAGTTGTTGTATCTCTAATCGGAAAATGGTTTCGGAAGAGCGACGGAGCAACTTTGGCAGGGTATAACAATATTATTCCTGAGAAATTCGAACAAAACTCTCCGCAGCGCTTTAGACGACCAAGCATACTATCCATATCTAGAAGAAGATGATCATGGTGTATTTCATCTCTGAGAAATAAGGGTTCAAAAAGGCATCTTTCGATTTCATTTATTTGCCTTTTCTCCGAATAGGGTAAGAAATCGAAACAAAACTCTCCGTAGTGTTGTGGAAGGGTATAAGCTCTATCAGATGGCACTAAGTTCGTTTTTGAGTCTCTTATAATGTCTGAGAAATAAGGGTTTTACGTCTTCAGCAGGGTAAAAATGCACCTTTTCACTGTTATTTTGATTAGATCCTTTGAATACACGAAACTTTTCCTAATATTCAACAAATAAAGGCAAAAAACCGGGAGAAAAATGATAAACTGGTGCGTGAGCGCCAAAATTTCCTTTAGAGAGTAGGCCGTGGTGCGCCTGTGAGTGCACGGCGCGGACGACGTTTTCGAAACGTCATAACGCCGCACTCCCTTTAGGGTCGAATCACTGTGCCATATAAGGATGATGCAAGGCGAACCTGCTTAGTCTCGAGTGCGGGATTGGAGAAGGAGACGACGTTGCCGTGGTAGGAGACCGACGAGTCGTCGAGCGCGTCCCGCTTCTTGGCGAAGAGCAGCTGCTTCTGGTGCAGCTTCAGGCCGCCGAAGATGGCCAGTCCGACGCCGCCGATGAGCAGAAGGAGCAGGAAGAGACCGAGCAGGAGGTTGCCCGAGATGCGGCCGATCAGCTGCAAGGATATACTTGTTATTTTTACTTTATCATCGTAGAAAGAGGTTCTGACATCACAAGCGTAAAGATACTATCAGAAGTATCGCAGCGTATTTGCTGTCATCATTCCTTCCTGTTATACTTCAATCTCTCGGTCTGGCAATGCGCTATTACTTGGTGTTCAAACCCTAATGCCTAACCTGCCGCGACACGCTGCTTCCCTGCTCGCAGAACTCTCCCTCGAAGTCGGCGATGCACGAGCACGAGCCGTCCAGACCGCACAGGCCGCCGTTCGTACACTGAACAGTAAGTGTTGGATACAGATTGAGCATCTAGGTACACTAGTGGATATAACAAATCGTAAAAGAGCGTTTCTACAATGTTTTAAATGCTAATTGCAAGCGAACGAATCAACATGTTTAGAGAGTTACGAGCGTTCCTACCGAGCTTAGGCTTATTTTTCGGCTTCTCGTTCACCGAACATTTGCACTGTTGTCAGAACATTGTGTCTCACCTTGCACTGCTTCGGCGCGACGAGGGCGTCGACACGCGGCGCATTGCACGAGCCGTCCTGAATTCATTCTAATCATTGCCAGAATCATTGCCAGAACTCTTGTATGGGCTTAAGCCTTCCTCTTGTAAACCGCATTTATTAACTAGCATTGGACGAAAGATGATCAGTGATGCGTACCGGATTGACGGCCGCGTCTCCGGGACAGAGGCAGGCGAAGCCGTCTCTCGGCAGGTTGACGCACAGATGCGTGCACGTCGCGCGGTCGCACGCCGACCGCGCACGCGTTGCGTCGCGCGCGAATCTAAAAGCGTTTATTAGGGCCTTCTAATTCGAGCTCATTTAGAGCTCATGAAGCGATACCAATTGATCAAGGTAGCCAGGCTTTCTCCTATTTACGTAAAACTTTTAAGTCAACGAAAACCAGCTATCGGTAGCGATCCAGGGTTTGTTTGCAATCTGACCTCTGAGACACGCGAACTCCATGGACGTCCTCCAGGTCGGAAGCCAGCACGGACACCTTTCCGCGGCCGAACTTGTCCTGAGAAAAGAAGCCAGCTGTATTCGTCGCAGTCACAAATTAACTAGCAGTGGACGAAAGAGTCGAGCAACTTCCATTTATCGATGTGGAGAAAATATCCATTTTGCATGCTCATCAGGGTTGAGTAAACGACGGATTTGATGAAACGGTGGTTTTCGGGAGACCCTATGCATGCGGTGCGAAGCGTACCTGTACGTAGAGCGTGTTCGTCTCCCTGGACACCCAGTAGAGGTAGTTCTCGAAGACGTCGAGGGCGAAGGGCACGTGGTCGTCATGAACGACCATCTGACGGTCCGTTCCTGAAGGGAACCTTGAGTCACCGAAGTCACGTTGCGTCATCCATTTACCCACATCAATGCCAAAATTTTCCCGTCTGCATGTATATCTTTCTATACCACTTATAACTCCCCTGCTACAAGTAAAATATTGACGTGCGAGAGAAATTTCCCACGTCACTTTCCCAAGTATCTCGGGACTACTTTTTGCGGTCTTTGACATACAACTGCTGGACTGACCATCGGGAAGAATGGAGTAGATGCGGCGGTACTTGGGATCGGCCCAGTAGATTCGGTTGTCCTTCCCTTCGTCGACTGCCATCGACGTGGGCGAGAAGACGAGGTCCTTTGCCAGTATCTAAAGAACAGATACGTAATATAATAAATTTAACCCTCATAGGTCACTCGCACATTAGGGATCTCTTTCTGAAAAGTGCGAAATACATATAAATACATATAATCCCCCTATTCCTTTCCCAAGATTTCTTTCCATCTTCCCCTCCCTGCCGCACATCTCACGGTGTATTTGAATAAATAATAATAAATATAAGGGGGTTTGAAGCAGAATTCTATCGCATATCATACTTCTCTGTGCTGGCCGTCCATGTCCGCGCACTCGATCTTCGCGTGGAGTCCCGCATCGGCGTAGCAGATACGGCCGATCGAGGGAAGCGTGATGAGGGCCGACGGGAGCAGCAGGTGCCCGCCCACCACCTTCTTCATGTATCTGAAGATACAGATAATTGCTATAGCCTGGGAAATCCGAAAGTATAATCGCGATTCCGCCACTACGGTGTTTAGCGAATTTTTCACCCTTCTAAGCGATACTGTCTCATTTCAAGGCCAGATATCAATAACATTAACGGCATTTTGAGCTCGGTACCATATAGAGATAGCGATCTCAAGTGAAGTTGGGCAAGTCTATCTAGACCATTACAACGACACAACAACGCCGCCGAAGACTATCTAACTAGGGATGCGTGGTTCGTACCTTCCATCAGACTTGGCCACCCAGATGCCGCCCTTGTTCGGGTCTCGGCTCGGTTCGGATCTTCTCTTCACTCTGGCAGATGCTCCCTCATCCGAGGTCACTGTGGCGATGTAGATGTTGCTGAAGGAATGGCGTTGCTTCTACAAACAACCAAAGATTGAATTACCCAGTGAGGTAGTCGGCCGCAATCGTGATGGGAGTGAGGCCCATTCCGTCAAAGTCCACGTCCAGTTCTTGTCCATCGTGTGACTGATTGCCGGCCAACATCGCGGATCTGAATAATTCATGTGAGCGTAGCATGACAATAAAACATAATCAAGCATTAATACGGTTTCTGCGCCTTTCCCTCCAATGGAATTTTCTTGAGCGTGCAAGAGGACTCGCTTACCGGAAGAGCTTGTGCGAGGTTCCGTCGAGCCAGTACATGAATCCGTTGCGCGCATCGTAGTCCACAGCGACGATGTCGTTATCCTCATCAGCTGCCTGAATCGTAGTTTGTAATGACAATAATAACAAAAATCGTAGTTTTAGAGGAAATGTCCCACGAAAAAAATCGTTATTGAGTTGGTCGTTGGAAATATAGCAGTATGGTCTAGACAAACAAAATGTGCAAAAATCCATATTCGAAGCGGCTGTCTAGGCCTCAGAACGGCCATATGAATGTGTGGGATACGGTAAATCTTGTGGGGTAGTTTGTAGTTTAGCCAAACACTCCTCTCCACAAATATACCTAGTGGCATCCCCTGCTCTCCGCCGCTCTTACATCTACACACCTTCGCCCCTTCCCTAGCTCTTCCCTTCCTACTCCACGGAGAGCGAGAGCGAGCAGGCAATGCCAGGGGTTATTTAGCTTATCGGTCTAGACTACAAACTACCCCACAAGATTTACCGTATCCCACACATTCAGATGGCCGTACTGAGGCCTAGAGAGCTGTTTCGAATCGGAATTTTTGCTCATCTTGTTGTCTAGCCCATTTTACACCGTTCCCAATGAATAACTCAATAACGATTTTTTTCGTGGGACAGTTCCTTTAATGACTAACACCGAAAAAACAATAGATGTATTTGCAGATATTGCATGCGCAAGAATTAGGGTAAGGGTAGAGGGATTTGTTTTATTTCACCATGCAATGTTCATATCTCTAAAACGAGTTCTGCAAACGATTCAATGTTCATTGTAGCTTACATGCGTGACCGCGTGTCGGTTCACTCCGATGCCCGCTCCGAGCCCAACGAGAACCAACTCGTCGTCCGAAGCAATCACGATGTTGGCCTGGTCTCCCTGAAATTTGAATCTGCATGTTTTGATGCTAACTTTCTATTCTCAAGATGTTCCTCTATGCTCTGTATTCCTAATGATGCACTTACCTTCGCTCTGCAGTCCTTTCCGGTCATCGCTCCGACAATGACGTTGTTGTCGTAGTCGTCGTGGCATCTCAACGGTAAAGTTTACTATATCTTTTCATACTAGGCCACCCTTTACATCTTTTCATGTTCACCTTCGTCAAGGGGTTGACGTTGTTTCCTCTATAGGATATCTCTCACCTGCACACGTACGATCCCTTCGTATTGTGACAGATCTGCGTACAGGTGTTGTTGCCCGCGCATTCGTCGATGTCCACGCAGTCCTTCGGGTCACTCGGATTCGGCCGGTACCCGTCGCGGCACTGGCAGTAGTAGCCGCCCGAGGGAACGTCTAAACACTTTCGGTCTTCTCGGCTCTACAGTACGCGATAGCTCACTTGCACACAGGTGCTTGCATCCGCCGTTGTCGTGGTCCGAGTCGCACGTCTTGCCGTTGTTCTTCACTAAAAACGGTTCATCTTGTAATTTGCCCAAGCCAAATTGAACTGTGTTTACTGTAGCTTCATCATTAAGCTTTTAAAACGTCAACTATGTTCCCCGTACCGCATCCGATCTCATCCGAAGCATCGCCACAGTCATCGTTACGATCGCATGTGAGGCCGGCGTCGATGCACTTGTTGTTGTAGCACTACAAACCTCGCGAATACTCCGTAAACGATACATAAATAAAATAGTAGAGCCATATAAAGGGAACGTCGTCCTACCTTGAACTGCGACAGCGAGCAGTCGCCGTACTCGGAGAACGACGAACACATCGACAGGTGCTCGTCGGAGAAGTCGCCCGGACCGCAGTCGTTGAAGCCGTTACACAGCTGAGTATGTTACATATATAGTGGAATAAACCGATCCGTCAGTTTCCTTCGTGCCAAAGTGAGTCTAATTCTCTCACCTTTGCACACTCTCTCGGTTCATATTCGGGATTTTTTTAATCCCCTATACTTATGCCATTCGATGAAAAACACTACGGTCATTCCCAGAGAGACGCAGTATGCGTCCTTGGTGTCTCTGGGAATGAACGGAGCATCAATCAATCGATAATGGTTAGGCCTTAGTAGCTACCTGCAGAATGTTCAGACACATCCTCGAGTGCGCACAGCGGAATCGTAGGGGCGGATCGCAGGCGGCTACTCTGCAAGAATGCTGTCTTGATCGACACCTTTCAACTCAACGTTTGCAATAGTTTTCATTTTATGATACTTTACTACATTATATTTTTGTACACAAACCTGCACTCGTTGCTCGTCTCATCGCTGTTGTCGCCACAGTCGTTGTCTCCGTCGCACATGAACTTGCGAGGAATGCACACGGAATTGGAGCACTCGTACTCGAACGGCGAGCACACGCGGCGGGACTGTAATCGAGTAGGTGTGAATAAGAATATAGAATATAGATGTAGGAAGAATATCAAATAAGAATGTGCTAGGAGTTCAGCATCTTTCCCTCAAAGTAACGTTGCCCAAGGACGCTGAACTCACCACATCCGTACACTGCGTCTCATCGGAGGCGTCCGCGCAGTCCTTGCGGCGATCGCACCACTGCAGTGATTTCATCATTGCTATCTCATTTCATTTCATTCATTCACTCATTTAGCTTTTCCATCCCGACAACACATTGATCAGATGCAAAAATTGCAATAACAGATCCGTATCTGGGTTCTCCAGCTACAGGTAAATGCTCTCACCTTATGCTCAGCAATACACATGCCGTCTCCGCACTGCTTGTGTCCCGGTCTGCACTTTCTCATCTTGCACTGCGACTCGTCCAGCCCGTCCGAACACTGTACAGTTCCATCGCACACCTTTGTGCCCGGGATGCACTTGCCGTCGTTACAGCTGAAGATACATCGAGTCAACAGAGACATTTAAATCATTATTCTTGATTACCGTTGCCATCATAGTGTAGAAGGAAACGGCAAGAAATGTGGTAGGAATCTTTGAGAGGTATGCTAGGGATATGCCTACCGGAACTCGCTCTCGGAGCACGGTCGCGTAGTTCCTCCGCACTGCGGATCGGTCTCGTCCGAGTTGTCTCCACAGTCGTTCTCCGAATCGCACATCCACCGTTTCGGAATGCACCTGAATCATCTCGGCTAGAGTAAAATATAGGAAAAACGCTTTTACATCATTCCAAGTATCAGACGATAGTGAGTCTATTAGATATTATTGAAGGAAAGCGAACGTTGAGAGAGCTGCGCAGTTCTTTCCGCTAACCACCGTCAAACTTTAGCCGGAGCCGGGCTTTGGCCTAAACTGGCACTCACCTCTGCGACGACACACAACGGAACTCTCCAACATCATCGCACGACGGGCACTTCTCGTGGTTCTCATCCGAATTGTCGCGACAGTCGTCCTGTCCGTTGCAGAAGGCCCAGTTGGGAATGCATCTGGAGATATGGCGGTTTGAAAAAATAGATCATTCCAATTGAGCGTTTAGACAAGTGAGTAGAGTTCGGCAAATGAACCATAATTGGGCCATTATTTTGGGTCATCAAAGTGCAAGAATGGACCGAGACAGGAGAAAAGAATGAAGAGACGCAGACGACAAAGCACTTTGCATGGCTTGGTCGTGTGTCATTTGCTGCACTCATCTTTCACTATGCTTCTTTCTGTAGAAAGAAAATGACCTGTAGCTTCCTCCGCATCTCGTCCATCCTCGGTTGCACTCTTCGTTGGCACACGAGGCGGGCTCATCGGAATTGTCGCCACAGTCGTCATCGTTGTCGCATCTTAGATTCTCAGGTTCAGTAACTCCAAACACAAACTAACCTCCACGCCTTCGCGATACACTTGTGGTTGTTGCAACGGAACTCCTCAGCGGTGCAGTTGTGGTCGGGGTTCTCTGCAAAGCATTCATTCAATTTAGACGCATTTGTAGCCAACTTAATGATGGACAAATTTCGTTCATTATTACGACAAGGTCACAACAAGGCTGTTTGGGGTCTATCCTAGGCAAGCTTCGAGATAATCGCGATTAACATACTGCAGACAACATCGGCCTCGTCCGAGCGATCTCCACAGTCGTCGTCGCCGTCACATGTGAATCTTAATCCCGTGATTTATTAAAGGTATCTACAAATACATTGGATGCTATTTCTATTCGCCATCACATGATATGCTTCTAAATTTCGTCTGGTCTTGCCGATAGAGTCTATTCTCACCTCTTCGGAATGCACTTGCCGGTGGCCGCGCACTTGAACATCCACGGGTCGCACGGCTTGTCGCAGTCCTTCTCGTCCGATGCGTCGTTGCAGTCGTCGTTTCCTGAATAAAAGTCATTTCATCATATTTTCAAGAATTTTGATAGAAATGTTGTAGATAGCGCAGAATTTATAGATAGAAGATAGTGGACAGCGACTGAACTGACCATCGCACAGCTGGAAGGGCCGGGTGCAGTTGTGGTTGGCGCACTGGAACTCGCCGACGGGGCAGATGCGCACGCCGCAAATGTCCGTGCCCGGCTCGTCTGACCCGTCTCCGCAGTCCTTCTCGCCGTCGCAGTACCTACATTAACGTTATCCATAATGGAGGCGAAAGGGTTTTCTAAAGTGAGAGAGTTATGTTAACTGAAGCCAAAGGCGTCTGTGATATATTTGCATACCACAGCTTGGAAATGCACTTGGCGTCCTCTCCTCCACAAGCAAACTGTCTCTCAGTACAGTTGGCGGAGCAGGTCTTCTTGTCTTCCATGAGGGTGAACTGGTCGGGGCAGGCGCAGGTGTAGTCCTGGACAGAATGCAAAATAGTTGGTTCACTATTTTCGTGATCACAACAAAATTAAGCAACGAAAGATAAATATAAGAAAGCTTCACACACCTTTCCTCCCGCAGAGATCAGACAGAGATGAGAGCATCCTCCGTTGTCGCTTCCGCACGGATTATCGTACTTGGGCAACCGAAGAGGGTGCACGATCTGAATAACACAATAGAACCAATATATCACATGGGCTGACTCTTAGATCGTTCGGCAGCTGAATGGTCTTCTGTAGAATGGTTTCGTTGCTTCCGGTCCACTTATCTGATCGGATGACCTGGAATATTTTATTATTCTATTATTCTATAATAAAGGCAAACCTCTCGCAAGTTCCAGTCCGACCAGAAGAGGTGATCGTCAAATACAGCCATTGACGCGACGTGGGATGTTCTAAATTCAATAAATAAACCGGGATAATCCAAGTTATTTACCTCTTGGCAGGAATATGCCTGCGTCCGTTTCCGTTGAGATCCATGAAGCCGATTTCGTTCAGATGCGCGTCTCCCCAAAAGATCCTGAAGCAATAATTTAAATAGAACTATTACATAGATAATAAGAAAAAAGAAGTGTGACTGACTTCTCTGAGTAGTAGTCAATGGCTAGAGCATTCGGCCAGCCGAGATCCTTTTCAGCCAGTTTGACCTGCACAAAATATTGTACCATGCTTAGTGGCATCAACTTCATCAGCCAACAATACCACCCTTGGCATGACCAATTACGCTGATAGAGCCTATCCAATTCTATCCTACTGCCAAGACACGTGCTCACAATAGGATCGGCGACTCCGGGTGAGCCATCGAGGGCCATCCTTCCGATGTACGGTTGCAGTGACCAGTCGGTGAAGTAGAGGTATCCCTTGGCGGGGTGGACCGCGATCGCCTGCATTGCGAGAGGAAACTACTCGGAACCAGACTAATATTCTCACCTTGGGCTGCGTGATTCTGTCCCTGATAAGGGTTCGGCAGTAGCGACCGTCCAGCTCGCACACGCGAATGGCTCGCTCCTGTCTGTTCAACATGTACATCTTTCGGCCGACCCAATCGATGGCGAATCCTGGAAAAATTAACTCGGAAAATTACAACGACCTAATACGTCTAAACTTTGAACCGCTCTCTTTTTGGAAGTGAGGCAACTTTTTGTTTTGTACTAACCTTCAGTTCCGAAGATATTGTGCCTGACGACGGTCTCGTAGCTGGAGAGCGGCGAGTCCATGTCGTCCAGTCCCACTCGGTACATGCGAAGCTTTCCGGTGTCGACGACGTACACCTGAATGAGCAATATGAATATTAAAGGAACTCCATTCGGAACCGTAATCTATTCAAATTCCTGATTGCATCCTGATGGATTCGCATAGTTTCTCTTCTATGCCCTTCCCTCTCTCTCTCGCTATGTAAATTAGTCTCCATTAAAGGTCCATCAGCCCATCTCATTCATTCCAAGAGATAACCCATTATAGCAACGGTGAAGTTTCAACTAAAAAGAGAGGTTGATTGATTGTGAGAGACAAGAGAGGAATGAAGAAAAGAGATGCAGACAGCGAGAGAAATCTTTGCACAGCTTTTCTCGGCAACGGTGAAGTTTCAACTAAAAAGGAGAGAGGATGAGATTCAGGACATTGTGGGCTATCCAATGATGTCAAAAATGCATATGGTAGATATTGCCTGGAGGGGCCCTTTAACACGGCTACAGTACCGAATGCTCCTCCCTTAATGTATGCGGTAATGGATGCGGGCGTACCATTTCCTCGACCGGATCCACATCGATGGAGACGACGTTCTCGAATCCTTGTGCAGCCATCTCGTAGATGCTGCCATCCAAGCTCAGCTTGCGCAGGTAGTGCTTGTTGGCGAACAGAATGTAGGGCTCGGGATCCTGAAGAATGATTGAATGCAAATAATCTCAAGTAGAATTATTGAGCCATTCGTATGGTTTTGAAGAGTTTTTCTTACGAAGACCTCCTCACCTCCCTTCTTTGGAAATACACTTCCTTATGAGCCCCGATAAAGGCTATTCTCTCTCATTCGTATGGGGAGGAGGAATCAGCTCATGAACAAGTTTTTGTGAAAAAAAACCTTGTCAACCCGCTTGCACGATCGATCGTCTCTTGCCAGGGTGTATCCTTCGACACAAGTGCACTTGTACGTTCCGATCTTGTCCTCGCACATCTGCGCGCAGCGAGATGATCCGTCTGAAGGAATGCTTGTCGAACCCCTACAGAGATATCGCATAATGTTCTCAGCTCACAAGTACCTTCACACTCGTTGATGTTTCTGCACGATTTCTTGTCGTCCGGATTGAGCTGGAAACCGTCGTGGCAATCGCATTTGTATCTAAAATATACATTAAAAATGAAATTTAATAAATTTTATGATTCTAACAATGTCTGGATACACTACTCGAAATACGATCGCATGCATACCCGATCGGCAGGTCCGTACACTTCTGTTCGCACAGAGGAGCTTCAGCCAGTTTGCACTCGTCGATAACTGTAAATTTAAAGGGACATGGAAGCGACAAAATTTTGTGAAACCGAATATGGCAATATTTGTAAGATATGTTTCTTAGACGATAATGAAGACAATAGCGTTTGAAAAATATTTTTAAAAAATTTCTGCAGCGAGAAATATTTATTCGTTCCGGGAATACCTCAATACCATTTGCCTCGTTACTATGCGCTAAACGCAGTAAGACTGCGGCTTGGATGGGAAACCATTTTAGGATATCTCGCGAAGTAAGCATTTTTGTGCACTCTGGTTTTGGTTTTTATATTATTTAGGAGATAAACTTTCATATGAAAGCCAATCTTTTTTGGCTTCCATGTCCCTTTAACATATAAAGACAAGATAAGGTACAAACTCACAGCACTGCGGGCTCTCATCGGACTGGTCCGTGCAATCGTACGACCGATCGCACACCTTGGCCTCGTCGATGCATTCTCCGTTCGCGCACATGTATTGTCCCCTGAAACAAGTATATTTGCTATGTAATAATAATACATCAATTCATGGCGGACGAGCAAAAGATAAGGAAACAGAGCGAATTTCTTTGGCAACAGAAGTGATAAGGAAGAAAACTTACGACTTGCACAACGCCTTCATCGTTCCGTCCAGAGTGTGAATTGCTGCGCAATCCTTAAAGCACAGAATTGGAAAAGCTGAAAATGATTCAGCGAAACCTTTTCATCAGAGGCATCGTCGCAATCGTTGTTTCCATCGCAGTGCCACGACTGAGGAATGCACTTATGATTGGCGCACTGCCAGAAGCCTTCTTGACACGAGGAATACGCTGAAACCATGTTATTAGTACTCATGTATTCAGCAATACACAACCAGGATAGACTCAATAACTCACTGCAGTTAGGATGTTCATCGGATCCATCCAGACAGTCATTGTCTCCGTCGCACTCCCAACTGGCATGAATGCAGTGGCTGTTCGAGCACCGGAACTCGCCCTTGTTGCACTCCTTCTTCTCGGACTGAAACATTGCTCTCGCTCCTTAAGTAATACATTTACAGTTCTTTTGATTTTATATTCACTTTCAAATGGCTTGCTACCCTGTGGAGGAAGAAAATTAAGTATCAAAAGGACAGAATGGAACTCTAAGCTGACCTTGCACAGGTCCGACGTCTCGTCCTCTCCTCCAGCACACGTCACATCACCATCACAGAGCCACGACTTCGGGATGCACTCGTACTTTGGCTGGGCAAGGCGCGCGTTCGACGCACAGTGGAACTCGTCCGAGCCGCACGTTCGGTTGCCTGTTGAGAACGAAAAGTGATACAGTTGTGATTTCTATAATAATTGCGCATAGCAGTTATTTCAGTCATGATGCTCTATATTAGCTATGTATTAGAAACTTTTGGAAGTTTTGCCACTTTTAAAAGTTCATTTGCTATTAAAGAAAGTTCTATTTTTAGCATAGGTACCTATGATTTGAGTAGACTTACCACACTTATGCCGTGTATGCTCATCCGACGAGTCTCCGCAGTCATCCTCTCCGTCGCAGATGAACGCACGGGAGATGCACTTTCCGTTGTCGCACTGCACTTACGAGCTTTTGCTTTAATATATTTTATCTATCGCTATTATAGTAGAAGGGAAATGGAAGGAAATACAAAACAGTTGTATGGTTGTTTAAGTATTTTTTATTTGTTTATTTCCTTTAGGAGGGCGTGGTCGGCGCCAAAGTGAATGCGGAAATTGGTCAATCAACCGCAGTTACTTCACTCATATGACTCATATTAATTTTACGCAATCAGAATAAAAAGTAGCCTCCTTCCTACCTGGAAGAGGTAGTCTCCCACGCAGATGCGTCGTCCGCTCGTGTCCGTGCAGTTCGTGTGCGTCTCGTCCCACGCTCCCTCGCCGCAGTCGTTGTCTCCGTCGCACTGCCACGTCTCGGGAATGCAACGACCAGAGGGACAACGGACGCTGCAAAGGGGGATATAGACCACAATCAATTACACAACCTTCTACTCCAAAGGGTAGATCATGGTTGCGAAATGAGAGAGAGGAGGTGAGAGAGCATGGGAATTGGAGAGACGCAGACACAGTCGCAATTGTACATAATTCGGACTGGCGGAACGTAGTGCAATTATGTGCCTTCCTTTAGTTGAATACATTCCTATTTCCGAGCGTAGACAAAGAAGAATGTACTAACGGAACGTTTTCGGCAATAACACGAGTAGTACCAGTTTCAACTCACTAGTGGTCGGCGCATTTCTGCGCCAGACAGAAGAGCTTCGCCTCGTCCGCCTTGTCTCCGCAATCGTCGTAGCCATCGCAAAGATCGGCCGGCTGGAAAGGATAATATTTAAAGATAGTTGAGGAAAATTCCGTTTTCCGTCATTCGTCTCATTCCCATTTCTGACGAGACAGTGAAGCTGTATGAACAGCGAGCAGGCAAAGTAGGAATGAGTTTACTGACGACACTACTTTTTCGTCAGTAATATGGAGAGTGTTATTACCTGTATGCAAATGTTGGTGTTCGGGCAGCGTATGCGCACTCCCCTGCAGTCAATGGGCAGTCCGGGACAGGTCGTGGAACTCTCGTCGCTCACGCTCTCATCGTGGCAGTCATTGTGGCCATCGCACACCTGACAATGAAGTTAGTATATAAGATTGCCAAGATGAAGATACCCTTGCATCAAAATGAGATATATAGTATACTATGGTGTTAGTTTTTTCATCTTGAATAGTAATAATACCTTGGTCGAGTTGATGCAGTGTCCGTTAGAGCATGAGAACTGCCCCTCTGCACAGGTCTTCGCCACCGTACAGTCCAGCTCGTCCGAGTTGTCGCCGCAGTCGTCGATGTGATTGCATCTGGAGAAAGTATTTATAAGTTTTCTAAGATTAGCAAGCACCTGAACGAGTTGGCGATGCACTTTCGGTTCGTGCACAGGAAGTAACCATCGGGACAGGCGCGGGTGTCTGAATCATTACAGTTGTTAGAGGTAAAAGACTTCACTGACTAAAAGCCGTTATACTATAAGTGGGATAAATGTAAAATATGCCGAAGACGTACTGCAATACGAGCTGAGTTCGTCGGATCCATCAGCACAATCAGGCTTTCCATCACAGGTAACTCCCAGACGAATGCACGATCCGTCCATGCATTGGAAGTTGTACGGAGGCAGGCACGAGGTCTGCGCTTCGCTTCTGAAATTGTGGAACTTTTAGTAAAATAATACCCATTAAGCGATTTAATAACTGAATTTACAGGCTAACATTACCAACCTAACAACGCATTGGGTGGCGAAGTCCTTTCCGGGTTCCTGCACCAGTTCGTAGGTGTCGTTGCACGCGCATTGCACCTGCGGGGTCTCGCTGGCCGTGATGACATGGCACATCTGCAATCGATATCATTTTCTTTTTTTTATTCTCTCTTTTCTCTAAACATATGCTTTCGGCACAAGAATGCCTCAAACTATTCAATATTTTTAGTCATTCTACTGAACCAATGTATCAATCTAACAAACAGGACAAATATAGTACTAAATAAAGTATGAGGATGGATGCCCGAACCTGTGAGCAGCCTCCGTTGTCGTTCTCGCAGAGGAAGGCGGCGGCCGAGTTGCACGCCTGGTTGGCGGTTCGCTGGTCGGACTCCGAGGCGAAGACGCGCAGCGATCCCGGCACTCGTCGCTCGGAGACCTCAACGGATCGTTTAGTCATCTATAATTCATGAATACGCCGCTACGGTATTTAGTGAATTTTTCGCGCTTTGAAACGGTGCCATTTCATTCCAAGAAAAGATATATCAGAAACATGGACATATTTTTGAGATCACTAATACCATGACTTTCTCATGATACACACTAGAAATAGATTAGATCACTTTGAAAGGTACCGTAATTAATGCCACAAACGGAACGCTTCCCTTTTTCTCCACTATAGTCATATTTAGCGGGAAGCAGTATGGAGAGAGTTTAGATGAAGTAATTAGGAATTACTACTGATGACGGACTTTTTGCCGTCACTAATATTTCCCCTCTTACCACAGGCTCCGCCTCTCCTCCCGTGTCCTTGTTGATGCGGAAGACTCCGTTGGAGAGCGGGTCGGTGAAGTACAGCCAGTCACTCCACAGATCCAGCGATTTGGCGCGGTAGCCGACGCCGATTACCTGAGCCGCGATGTAGTTCGCAATACTCATATTCTGCTCACTCGTCTGTTGTTTCCGTCGTAGTCCACACTTTCGATGTTGAGTCGGTTGACATCCGCCCAGTAGATGCGCTTGTCTCTGCAAATTTATGTGTAATGTGTGTCCAACTATCCAGATGTTTGGATAATGTCAAATAAGTTCTAAGGGCGTGAAATGTGACTTACCGGAAGTCGGCAACGATCGCAGCCGGCAGTGAGACTGACTCGCTCACGATCACCTTCCGGTCTCCTCCAGCCATGTTTGCGCGTTCGATGCGCGGCTCGTAGGCACCTTCACGATTTATCATTCAATATTTTATAGTTATCAGTATGTCAAGCCATAGTACAAAAGAGTCAATACATGTGTGTATTTTCAGCAGATAGAGCGCTATACACTGAGCGAAAATATACCTAGTATATACTGAGCAGATAAATATGCAAGGTATATGTTTGCTTCGCCGCAAAATATATACCAACTGGTTGGTCTTATTTGGAAGCGAACGGAAATATACCAACAGGTTGGTATATTTTCGTGGCGTCTGCACTGGTCTATTTTGGAAGCAGTGTGAGTGAGGGACTCTCACGAGGA
>LS844274.1:36502-62370 GCA_900490955.1 Micoletzkya japonica
CCTGAGCATCTTAGAGTGTAATTCGCTCCACTTTGGTATAGTGGTAAGGGTGCAGTAGTAAGCGGAAGGTAGGGGGTTCGACCCCGGACGGCGGCAAAGTGTTTTGCTGATTTCTCCCGATAGTGGGAAACCTTCTTGAGTATTTCTAGCTGCATGTAAAGAGTATATCGTCCTTTCAACTACGATCTTGACCATTTCAGGTTGGGGAAGGCAGTTTCTCCTCTTGACACTAACCTCCATGCGGCTTGTAGCCACTGTCCGACCAGAAGATGTATCCATTGCATGGGTCGACGGCAAGTGCATACGTCCAGTCACCTAGATGGGAATGAGTCATATGAGCTCGGTTCAATGGCTTGGAATATTGCAAGAGACCTAGAAATAGCATCTTACCATTGGCGATGGTCGCGAGATGCTCGTTTTGCACATCGAGAGCGTAGACCTACAAGGAATACTTATTTATTTTATTATTTATGAAAATAGAAAAAAGTATAAAATGTATTAGATGAATTGCTGACGCACCTTTCCAGTGCGGCCTGTAGTGAAGTAAGCCTTCTTGCCGATCCAGTCCAGCTTCATGTCGGAGATGTGGCGAATACGATCGGCCGTCTGCAGTAAGAGGGTTGCAAATTTCCACTCCGACTATGATTAGACCGATATCCATTGCGAACTAAGTATATTTGCAAGCCCGATCATGCATACGCCGAGTTTTGAAGAAGAACAGTGCATACCTTGCTCTTTCCAGTTCCGAGTATGAGACGCGGATTCTCCGCATTGTTCATCGCGATCCACGAGATGTTGGCTTCCGTCGGGTTCTCCGTTACGTAGTAGATTCTGCAGATTATACATTACTTCTCTTTTACGCATTGATTTATCAAAAGAAAAAAAGAAAAAGGGAAAATATATATTTCATTCCGCACCTGCGCATGTTGACGTCAACGTCGAACGTTTGCAGGTTGTCAATGGCACTGAAGGGCTCCTTGAGAGGATGGGCGGCCTGTAATAAACGCCTAGATTGGTACATTCTCCTATACTGTATAGGTAGATATTTTCTTTTATCTCTACTTTGATATCGGGCTCAATCGATGCATCGACGATCTTGTCTCCGTCAGCGAACATGAGGTATGTGTCGGGTTCTGAACGAATCGATTGTCATTCTTCGCAACCATGCCTATTCCACATACCTTCGCAGGTTCTTCCCTTGAGCACTCCCCGTGCGCAGGCGCATGTTGGAGACTGTGTGCCCGGAGTGGCGAAGCACAGTTGAGGACAAGGAGTCTGGAAGAGCATTCTTTCATTGCAATATGTAGCTCATTCTGAGTATTACGCGAGAAAAATATGCAAAGGTGAGAGAATTAGACGTATTCAGAGCCAAATTAAGTAACAGACTTATTCCACTATAGAACAAACCTTGCGGAGGTTGTCGGTGACTTGGCACGGCGACGTAGCCTTTGGCTGGTTGTCCCTTGAGAAGGCGACGAGTTCGCCCACCTCCTTCAGATTCGCCATGAGGGCGACCGGAGACAGCAGGAGTGAGGTCTGATTGGGCTTGCTGAAAGGGGTACTTCAAGGCGAGCATTCACTGACAATGAGTATTTCAATTCTTTCATGTATTCTGTGCTCTACTCATAACGCAGCTGATCCCTTGCCATAAGTAGGCTTGCCGGGAATTGATGGGTGACATTATGCTCACGATATCTTACCTGCTGGCCTTGAAGACCTTCTCGAGTCGGTTGTCCGTCCAGAACATGTTCTGTCCCAGGAGCGCAACGCCTGCGGCCGAGGCGATGTCAGTACGTACAAGCTCGGGCACGCCTCCGGTGGCACTACAAAACGGTACAGTTGAGGCGAAACTTAAATAGTGGATTAAAAAGATCCGTTGGAAATATAATTCCGAATATAAGGCGAAAGAGTGTGCAAAAGTGAGAGAATTAGACTCATTTTGGAACGAAAGGAAACAGACGGATCGGTTTATTCCACTATGTAATTCTGTGAATTACACCTACCTAATTATCTACAGCTACGAACAGCAATAAGAGCGTTATTGTAGCATAGTTAGAGGTTCTAGCTTTTCTATCTACAGCTAGTGTTAGTAGAAAGACAACTAACGTTTCAGAATACGTAGCGGAAGTTCTGAAAACATCACATCACACTTCATGCAACGCCCCTCACCTCCCTTCTCACAACTACTCACAACTACGCAACTGATACCTAGGACCGCAGTCCTCAACATACCGGACGCGGAAGATTCCGTCGAGTTTGGCGTCGGTCCAGTACAGCATTCGGCTAGCCACGTCAATGATGAGATCCGTGGGCTCGGCGAGACCTGTAATAAATTGTCATAATTGTCATAATTGTCATAATTGTCATAATTGTCATAATTGTCATAATTGTCATAATTGTCATATGTTCACACGTGCTTGACCGCACGTGTGAACGTATTCAATAAATAAATAACTTAGAGCATCTTCAATCCACTTTCTCATCCTAGACAGAGCCAGCTCATAACTTACCTTCGCTAACGATAACCTCACGATGCGTTCCATCGAGGAAAGCTCTCTGAAGGTACGAAATTTGAATAGGTTACCGTAATTTACATACCTGTATGGAAGGCTTCTGTCCCTGATCGGCCCAGTAGATGTAGCGTCCAACGGGGTCGACAGCCATGGAGGTCGGTGTCTCGGTTTTGGTCGTGAAGATGACCTTGTGGTTCGATCCGTCCAATCGACACACCTTCAAGATACATTTGCATATAAGAGGCTTATCGGTTCAACTAAACAACCTTTATCTACAAAGATGCAGGAAGGAAACTTGATAGAAACCTCGATGTTCGTCCGGTCAGCATCAACATTCAGCATGTACAGGTTGTAGTTGACCCAGTCAACAGCGAGTCCGCGAATGGAGAAAGAGCCGAAGTGGTTGCGGACGATCGGCTTGGGAGTAGGCTGGCCGAGAGTGTATCTGAAGCAAGGATTTGAATACCTATTAGCTAGGGATACTTGTCATCCTGAGATTTTAACTGATTTTCATGGATATGAAGTCGAAACGACTTACGCTGTGACACCCTTGTTGATTCCCGAGCTTTCCGCCACGAAGATCGTCTTTGAATCGTACTGGAAAACATGGATCGTTTGAGAGATACGAGCGAATCCCTTACCTCGAAGTCGATGGATGTGATGGCTACGCCGTTGATGGGAGTCATCGCAACGCCGTTCTGACCCTCGTCAAGTCTACAAATACTCAGTTGAACGATTTTTAGTCTTCTTGTATCCATGAAACAGACGGTAAAGAAGTAAATGGTAAGAGAACACTGCAAGACTAACGGGATGCCGAGGACTTTGTTCTTGGTTGAGACAACCAGGAAGTTGGCATCGTACAGCTTGCATCCTGTGGATCCGTCCGAGGTGTAGCCTGAAGTGTCGGGTTTATCAAGAAAACAGACAAAGCCCAGAAATTACATATCAGATAGCGCTGAGAAAGCAAGGAGCAGTATATGTAACTAACGGGCGCCTTTAGAATACTTTCTTCATGGTTTTTTCATGTTTCTCAGATTTCTCACCAAAAATAGCATTATGGCATCCACTAGTCCTCTTCTAAGTAAGTAAAGATAGCCTCCTTACCACTGGCGCACATGCACGCGTGCTGGCCGAACTGCTGCGGGATGCACAGGTGGTCGCAGTTTCCGTTGTTGACCCGGCACGGGTGTTGCGAAGCCGCTGAAGTTATGGAGGTTATAGGATATTATAGGTGTTTTTACAGGGCCAAGAGCATATGACGCATTGTCTGAGAGACTCGAGCAGCCTTCACAGTGGCTTGGCACTGGGAATTTTATTTTTTTTAAATCAGCCCGAAAAAACTTTTTCTGGACCAAGATTTCGTGCTGATTATGCCGAAATCTCAATTTCCTGTTTTCCTTCAAAAAGTCTCCTTAATAGCTCGAAAGCAGAAAAGGTCTCTACGGATTCGAATTCTACGCTATGTTTTACGTAGGGTGGTATGTCTCTTCCGGAATGGATATCAGGAATCTGTCATTGCGAGATTTTACGAAGAAGAGCACGACCTCACATAAATAGCTTCTCGCCCAGCGCGCGCCGCCTAATAGTCTACAACTTTCTTCACAATAGAGATGCCATAGTAATAGCATAACTTTTTAGAATCCTCACAAGCTGGGGAATTCAGCTGATTACTTCATTGAGACCAGACACCTCGAAAATTGTGTGTTTCAGCCGAAAACCCGAAGTCAACGAGATCTCATTTTCCAGTTTTCATTCAAAAAGTCTCCTTAGTAGCTCGAAAGCAGAAAAGGTCTCTACGGATTCGAATTCTACGCACTTTTCTGCATAGGTAAGATTGTTACTAAACGGTTATCAGGAATCTGTCCTTGCGAGATTTTTGGAAGAAGTGCGCGCGCTCAGATATCGCTTGTCTCCTAGCGTGTACACGGTGGAACACGTGTTCTACCGTATTACTTTCTTCAGAGGAGAAATATAATACTATATGCGAAAAGACTTATGTCCCTGATTTTTTCTAGAATTTTTCTAATAAGGCCTGAAAAATAATTTGCACAAAAAATAGAAGTTTCGCTTATCCCATTTCGATTTTTTTATGAATTTGTCCGAATGGGGTAGGTTTTGACAGTTAGGATTTCAAAAAAAATTAGACAGTAGTTACAGCATCCCTGTGGAATTTTTGCAATAAAACAAAAAAAATAAGTCTTTCTCTAAGGGAGGATATAAAAGAGAGGGAATGAATAAAAATTACGAGACAAGCTATAGATATCTCACAAGGATCGCGCGCCCTTCTTCCACAAATCTCGCAAGGACAGATTCCTGATAACCGTTTAGTAACAATCTTATCTATGCAGAAAAGTGCGTAGAATTCGAATCCGAGGAGTACCTTTCTGCTTTCGAGCTATATACTAAGGAGACTTTCTGAAGAAAAACTGAACAATGAGATTTCGACGAGACCGGATTTACAGTGGAAAAACACTATTTTCTGAGTTTCTATACATAAAACAATTAGGTGGATTCCTCAGACTGTACGAATTCTAAAAAAAACATACTTTTACCACAATCCTTGCTCTTTGAAGAAAGTTGTAGGTGATTAAGTGGCGCGCACTATAGGAGAAGCCATCTGAGCGCGCACTCTTCTTCGTCAAATCTCGCAAGGACAGATTCCTGATATTTCCTGACATTCCGGAAGAGGCATACCCTACGTAAAAATAGCGTAGAATTCGAATCCGTAGAGACCTTTTCTGCTTTCGAGCTCCTAAGAAGACGTTTTAAATGAAAACTGGAAAATGAGATCTCGTTGATTTCGGGTTTTCGGCTGAAACACACAATTTTCGAGGTTTCGGTCACAATGAAGTAATCAGCTGAATTCCCCAGCTTGTGAGGATTCTAAAAAGTTATGCTATTACTACGGTATTTCTTCTGTGAAGAAAGTTGTAGACGATTAGGCAGCGCGCGCAAAAACAAGGTCCTTTTTAAACAAAACGCAATTATAAAATCAGGTGATTTTTGTGACCTCCAAAAAGTGGTCCTTCGTAATCAGCACGAAATTTTGGTCCAGAACAAGTTCTTTCGGGCCGAATTAAAAATAAAATTCCTACTGCCGAGCCTTGCTCGAACATCTCAGACAGTGCGTCATATAATGCAAAGTACGACTTACACGAACGAGGCTGGACGACTTTGATGTTGACGAGGTGCTCGACGTTCGTCTTGAAGTGCTCGAAGGGAGGCGGCTGACCGTCGCCTTCAAATAATACGATACCGTTATAATGATTTCAGTATTTGAGAACACTTCGTAAGAACAGAACAGAAAATGATGTGTGCGTTTTCGTATCGATAATCCTGTCTTACCGATGATGGTAGCCACGTCGATGGAGTCGAAGGCCGAGTCGGAGTAGAAGAGTCGCTCGGAGAAGAAGGCGAGACCGCGGGGCTGCTTGCCGGCGTCGTTCAGAATGTAGTGGCGATCCTGGCCGTCGTACGTTATCGACGTGATCTGAATTATGCCATGGGCATGCAGGGTGTTTTCATCGTATTATCCCGTTCTACCACATTAAATGCTACCACATTTCTATAGTATTCCGTTGGATATTGTTGCTACTGAACACACAAGTCCCGCTTACCCGCCCAGCCTTGGCCTCGGAGAAGTAGACCCGTTGGTTTGCCGTGTCGAGCGCGATGTGGTCGAGTTCTGCCAGGTCATTGGCGGCGATGACGATCGGGTTCTTTCCATCCAGGTTGGCCTTTGCCACCTGAAAAGGAAGCATAGATGTCTATGGATATGAATGTAGCAATATTGATGACATCATGGGTCTCTTCCCAGAGAAATAAATCACATAAGACAATTGGCATGTCACACTATGACTGCCTGTAATCAGAACTCCAATCGGCTCTCTAACCGACGACGTACCTTAACATCGGAAGCTCCGCCTCCTCTATCTAGCCAGAAGATGTATCCCCTATCGGCGTCAACCGCTATCGACACGGGATTCACGACGGCCGTAGGCGTCTCGTCGTTCTTCAGAATGACGGAGCGGTACTGAAAACACCACGATCAGAAGATGATCGGAAGGTTGACTAGTTGTTGACCGACGCAACTCTTTCATTGATAAGAACTCACAGTCTTGCCAGCCGTCCTCACTACTTCGATGGTCTGCGAGACTTTGTTGGCGATATACAAGTTGCGCGAGTTCCAGTCGAAGGCGAGTGCGAAGGGATCCTCAGCCACCTCCAACGCGAACATTAGATTCAGATCGTTAATTATTATCCTTACAAAGCTGAATTAAACTGAATTGAAGGAAAGGCTTCACAACCGACCATATTCTGCACGAGAATCTCCCTCTTGGCCACGCCCGGTCCACACTTGAAGACGGTCGAATCGATGTTGGGAGAGGCGATGGACCTGCCCTTCTGCGAGTGCTCGAGCACGAACATCTGCAAAGCGATTTTAGATAGCTACTTTCAGAATATTGTTTCCATTGCTCTTTAGTGTATGAAAAATCTTAACATTCTAGAGTTTCAAGATATATTGAGCTGCAATATATAGATACCTCCTGCGTCACAGCGTCGTAGGCGGCATCGTAGGCGTTCTGCAGTCCGGCCATCGGGACGAGTCCCGCCAGGATGGGAGTCGTATTCTGCAAGTACAGCATACAATAAATTCCCCCGCCTCCTGATCTCTCTAAGTGGTCTTGTCGATACTCTTCAATGGTTTTGTAACCTCTATGTCAAGGCCCCTCCTTCGGACCCACTGATTCCGGTTTTTGACTTATCGCCTTTATCAAGACTAACACTGGATGGGGTTCCAGGAGAGGGATTGTTTGACCCACTAGTCCAGATGAACAGGGCGTAAAAGTGACCTTGGGCGCGTCCATCTGTACTCCGAAGACGTTCTGCTTCTGGATGAGCAGCAGGAAAGGCTTGTCGTCGGAGACGCACGACCTTCCGGTCGCGTCCAGCTTGCGGCCCATCGGGCACGCGCACGTGAAGCCCGGCTGAAGAAGAACAGCTAATCACAATCTTATTGCAATTCCCAGAACAAACGCGGTTATAAAGAGAAGAAGAGAGAAGAAAAGTAGGAAAGAGGTACATAAGAGTTAACCCTCTTATCTTTGACGATCTAACAGGGTTCTAAAGTTCTAAAGCGTTCTAAAGCGAAAGCTGACTTTATGCAAGATGAGAGAAGAAGTACTTACTCCACTTCCACTTTTGAGCAGGCAAAGATGCGAGCAGGGATTGGACTTGCACGGAGAGCCGTCGACCGCAGGTTGCAGGATCTTGTGAACCGCAGCGACTCCCAGAGCCTGCGATATGACGAGTATAGGTATTGGTTACGGTATCAACTTGAATTCGTTGTTGAGAAGTAAACGAAGTGTTTGGCATACCTTGCTGAAGGTATGCGAGGGGTACGATCCGAGCGTTCCGTTGGGGTACTTGGGGTAGACCTGCAGGCGTTGAAGGCGACGATCACTAAAAGAGGCATGGTACAGGAAATGGTAAGCTAGGGAAAAGATAAATATTAAAACCAATATTGTTATATTGATATTGAGAGTAAGAGTACTAATATATAAATATTAAAAGAAATATAGAAATCGTTTATACAAAAAAAATATAGAAACCTTTTCTCTTGTATTGTGGATGAAGCTGATCTGGAAAGAGGTACCTGTAGTACATGAAGTCTTCGAAGATAGCAAGGGCATGCGGATGTTGTACGAACTTCGGAGACGAGAGAACTTGCACGCGACCTGTAATTCATGTACTGAACAATCTTCAAAAACTTATTTCAAAACTTATATTGTCCAACTGAAACATTAATCAATCAAACAAGAGGGAAAACAAAGCTCAAAATCTCACCAGTTCCGTCGTAGTTGCAGAAGTCTATGTAATCAAGCTTCGAATCGGCGAAGTAAACTCTGAATCGTAACTATAATGTTTCCACCACAAGTCATAGAATAGGTAAATCAAACACAATTTATGGAGTAGGGAGCGGATCGCAAATCTCACACACCTGTTGGTAGTCAAATCGAGAGCGATGGTGTTCGGCCAATAGATCTTCGTGTTCACGATCGTCATTCTGTCGCTTCCGTCCATGTTGGCTCGTTCGATTCGCGGGTTCTGCAAATAGTCTAATGTTATGCCATACTTCGTTCAACGCTCACCTGTCCCCAGTCGGTCCAGAACAGCAATCCCTTGCGAGGATCGACAGCGATTCCTCTCGGTTGGTCAACGTTCTCGTGGATGAGGACCGTACGAGCTTCAGGACGATCGAGGGAGGCGACCTGAGAAAACATTTTCATTCGAGAAAATGCTTAGATGCCTTAAGAAGCAAAGTAACTGACAACTAGGACATAAGATTCGCGCCTTCACTGAGCGAAATTACCCCAGCTTTACGCCTTATGGGGTAAATTTTACACCGACTGGCTGGGGTAAATTTGAAATTACACTAGTGTTTATGAAGAGTATATTTTAAAACTATCATATCGTACCTCGATGGTGTTCAGGGACGAATCAACCCAATACAGGTTGCGGCCGACCCAGTCAAGCGCGATCCCTTCAGTAACGTCAAGCCCCTCGCCGATGAACACCGTGACGTTCGTTCCGTTTTGAGTAGCCGAGAAGATCTTCTTCTCGCGAATGTCAGACCTAAGACATAGCTTAGATTCCTTTCAGTTATCATTCAAACTATATCTAGGCCTAGCTATAGTGGAATAAACCGATCCGTCCGTTGCTCTGATTCCAAAATGAGTCTAATTCTCTCACTTTTGCACACTCTCTCGTCTTATATTCGGAATGATTTTCAGACGGATCTTCTTAATCCATTATATGCTATACGTACCAGTAGATTCTATCGGACACGCTGTCCCACGCGATCGCAATGGCGTTCTCGACAGGCGCAGCAAAGGTCCTCCAGTTGTCCAGGTGCGCATCCGACCAGTAGATCCTACAACGACAGATTACGAATTTTCATCAGTAGTCGGTACTCCTGCTTTGTTCTTTTCTCCGCTATCTCAGTTTCAACCACGGACTGCCTGGCTTCGTAGACCGATTCCATCTCACCTGTTCCTGTTGGAGACGTAGACGCGCATGTCCTGCTGTCCCTCGGTGACCTTGCACGTCCGCTTGTCCGCGTCCAGTGTGTAGCCCTCCTCGCACTCGCACGTGAACCCGTGCTTCTCGTCCGTACACCTATAAATAAGATATAACTTGATCATGCTTGGTAGTGTACAGATGCTCAAGAATTGCTGACTCTACTCACTTCTGGGAACAAGTCCTCGCCTCGAGACACTCGTTGAGCGGCTCGCAACGCGTGCCATTGACGATCTGGAAGGTGTAATTGTTAATCTCTTTTTTCCCGATCCCTGCCAAAAACTTACGGTCTCTCCTTGAGGGCAGCTGCAAACGGGTCCTTCGGGCGAATTGTGACACTTGTACTGACAGCCCGCACGGTCCGCCGCGCACAAGTCACGGGTACACCTGCGCGGAATTCGTTGAATGGCATGGAAATGGTTTCTTCCTGCTTAAGAGAAACAGGTAGTTCTACCAGTAAACCATGTAAATAAACCGGGCCGACGTATCCCACCTTCCCCCCTCATCCGTTCCTCCCGGACAGTGCTCCTTTCCATCGCACAGTTGGTGCATGGGAATGCAGACTTCCGAGTGCTCGCAGTTCCACTGAAGCAATAATATTATATTTTTATAATGGCTGAAAAGACGTACGTGTTCGAAAGGACACAGATTCGCGATGAGGGGCAATTTGCATCCTCCCGCCTCTCCCTCGTCCGACCCGTCACCGCAGTCGTTCTCGCCATCGCACTTCCACGACTGCAATAAATGTTCTCATAGAGTAAGGATTACGACATTATTAAAATACATTAAGCATTAATCAGAGATCTGTATACATATACTTACATTGAGGATGCATCGTCCGTTCTTGCACTTGTGCTGATCCTTAGCGCACTGCTGAGTGGAGCATCCTCCGGTCGGCTCGTCCGAGCCGTCCTCGCAATCCTACAAAATTATGTTTTTAATATTAAATAAAATTGTATTTTAGTTCTCTTAATATTATTTCTTTTAATCGAAAAAAATCATGCCTAATCCTACCTTTTGCCCGTCGCACTTCCACTGCTTCGGTATGCAGATGCCCGAGGTGACGCACTGGAACTGCTCCGTCGAGCACGTCGCTCCCTGCAACAAATCAGTGGTCGACAACCGGAATATTGACACTACGACGGCTATGTGGAGCGGAATACAAATTAAAAGTTCAGATAAAAATTAGTAGTAAAGAAACTGACAAAGCGACGTTTCTTCGCTATAAATTAGACAAAGTAGATACTAATATTAGTATTTATTACTATCGAAGGTTTCGTACCGACTGCACGCACGAGTCCTCGTCCGAGGCGTCGTTGCAGTCGTTCTGGCCGTCGCAGTGGTTCCGCAGCGAGATGCACTGCCGGCCGTCCGCACACCGGAACTGGTCCGCCCGACACTGCACGGACGGGCAGCGCTCCTGCAAAGGGTGGAAACATCCTCCATAACAACCATGTAAACGGATCCGAACTAAGATTAAGCTTTCACGCAGGAATCCCATCGGAATTCAGCTTTATGGAAAAAAGCATATTAGCTGCAGTACTGCTCTTTGATCATGTCTTATGTTATGGATGCAAGTAGAGCTACATCACTAATTTCCGGTCGCACCGACCTTGTCTTCATCGGTTCCATCGTAGCAGTCGTTATCGCCGTCACACAGCCAGTAGATCGGAACGCAGCGACCATTGGCACATGAGAACTGGAAATGGCGTGATGAATACAAATTGAGCTAATGATGTAGTGGAAAAAAGGAAACGTGAGAGAACACGATTTCATTCTAATGAAAGGTTCCTCACAACTTTCTTCTGTTTCTTCTTTTAAATGTGCATTTCCTTGCGAGACAGCAATAAAGTTATTAGCTATTATATATCATTATTATTATTCTAACCTGGTTGGCGGCACAGGTCGCGTTCTGGCACAGGTCGAGCTTCTCGTCCGATCCGTCGCCGCAGTCGTTGTCCGAGTCACACTTCCACTGCTCGGGGACGCAGCGGTGGTTGTCGCACTGGAACTTCTTCGCCGCGCACTGCGGACGAGCACCCTCTTTGCAGTACTGAAATAATAGATAGTATTATTTCAGCATATAACAGATTTCGCCATTATTATATAATGCTTCAAATTCTGTGATACGTGTATATGACTAATAAAAGCAGAGCCATTATCATTATTCATCATAAAGGCTTCATAACTACCTTGGCATCCTCATCGGAGTAGTCTCCGCAGTCGTTGTCTCCATCGCACCCATACTGCGCGGGAATGCACTTCTTCGTATTCTCACAGCGAATCGTGTTCTCGGGACAGGGTTTCTGGAACGAATCACGTGATGAACGCATACTAGTAAATAATAGAGCATGATAATGATAAATTATCGACCTGGTTTCGGATTATCGCACAAGACGATTGATAATGCAGATCAAAGAACGAACCTCTTCATAGCACTTCTTGCCATCAACCGTTTCATCTGAACCGTCCAGACAATCGTCTTCACCGTCGCACTGAAAACCATTTCAGAGCTATTGTAAACGTCAAGTTAAAAATATTAAGGTTTTGCCCTTATTTCTAATTTCTCTTTATTGCTGCACTCACCTTCCACTCATTGGGAATGCATCGTCCATTAGTGCAGGCGAACTGCGTGACGTTGTTCGTGCACAAGGCTTCCTCCTACAATGTCAGGCTTCGTCTAATAGTTTTTTTCCTCAGTTCAGATTCTTGAGTAGATCCAAAAAGGAGCGATTCCTTCAATAACTGCTCACCTGTTCATTGGAGTCCCTCATGCAGGTCTTGTCGTTCTCTGTGTTCAGTTTGAATCCCGTCTTGCACGCACACTTCTTCGTGAGGGCGGGCGCACTCGACGAGCCGGAGGCCGAGGGCACGGCGAAGCACAGCTGGGGACAGTCGGACGAGTGACACGGGTGGTCAACGGAGGGCTCGGGGATCGGCTGGTTGAGGATGGAACAGGCTGCAATGCGTAGATCAGAGAACAGTTATAATCGACAAGGCGGTCTAACAATTGGTAATGAACCTATGGCTTGCTACGTTTTGGTAGCGAAGCGTATTTGGCGAAAAGAGTCGAATGTAATGCCTTGTTGGTCACGAATGTCGTTCTGTGAACTCAAATTCGAGCGACATACTGACCCTTGAGCGAGAAGATGCTACGGTCTTCTCCAGTGAAGGATCGCACTATCTTCGGACTGCCACCGCTCGTCTTGCTCACCTAGACCAAGTTGCCAGAGTGCGACAAAATGAAACTATCGAATTCATTGTTCGCACTTCTCTAGTCTGATCGAACTACACCATTTCCAAGCGGCTTTCTATATGTTAGCTCTTGTCTTCCTAAAAGGCTTACCTTTCGGATGGAGTACGGCCGCTGGTGGACGTAGTAGAGGTCGTCGCCCATGAGCGTGATGGCCACCGGGATGGGAGGAACGTCGATCGGGACGACGGTCACGTGCTGACCGTTGTAGTCCATGCACGAGATCGTCTGTAATCAATCGATAATTAGTCAGGAATAGAGTTCTCCCGATGACCGATGACCGTGTCATCAAAGTGCAAGAATGAAGCGAGAGAGGGGAGAAGAATGAAGAAAACGCAGACAGAAATGGGGAGAACTCTAGTCAGGAATTAATGCATGATAAGTCTGGGATGAATCGATAATAGGATCGAAAATACAATACCTTAAGCAGCGTGTCTCCGTAGCAGATTCGGTCCTCGGCAAAATCGATAACCATCTCTGAGGGTCTGCAAATCAGTGGTTCTTTCTCATAGACGTTCGTCTCCTGTACCTTCCAAGGGTGGAGTTTCGGATGACCTCGCAGTTGGTTCCGTCGATGAAACACTTGGTGATCTTGGCCGGACGACGGGCCTCCGCGTAGAACAGGAGACCCTGCAGGATTCGAATTTGTAACAAGAACAGCTTACTTTTGTGATTTCACTATTATGTGCCACTACATTGAATACAAAATTTAGCTTCATATTATTTACGTTCCTCATAAATCTTTGCCTATACCTTCCAGGGATGCACGACGATGGAGACGGGATCGGACAGGTCGGAGAGCAGTTTGCGGTGGACGAGCTGCTCGGGGTTGACGAGTCCCGTGTCCGTAATCTTGACGACCTGCAAGAAAAATCTATAGATAGAAAATGCGGCGTTTTTGTAGATGCTCCTGTGGTTATACAAATACCTACGTCCCTCTGATTGGCCAATAATAATGGCTTAGAAAAGACGACCAGTGCAGACCTCGAGACTGTTGCGAATGTTGTCGACGTAGTAGAGCTGCTTGGAGACCCAGTCGAAGGACATCGAGACGAGGCCGTCGTTGTGCGTGACCAGCACAGGGGCGGATCCCTCGCCGTCCGGCTTGATTCTGAAGAGTGGAAATGTATTTTTTTATTTCATTTACGCCGAAGCGTATGTGCATTTCAGAGGCTCTTTTTCGCGTTGCCATAATTATGTTTTGTGGTTTTACTTTTTGTGGTCATTCTTTTTTGTGGATATTCAAAGCTATGATGGAAAAATGCACCGGTTTCCCAACTCTCGCAACGTAGGTCTACAATAGAAAGTGTGAGGCGAAGCAGACCTGTAGACAGTGTTGTCCATGATATCAGCGTAGAAGAAGCTCCCACCATGTACATCACATTCAACCTGAAAACGATAGGATATTTTATTTTCTATGTATTACAGCAGATTTATAAGTCACATTCACAATAGGTTGTGCGTGACCAGCACAGGGGCATGCATGACACAGCGTTCCGCCCGGTGAAGAATGTGTCTAATAGCGAATAGACCTCTATTTTTGAATTTTCTCAAGAGTGAATGAACCAATTTACATCAAATTTTCGGAGCTTGTTGAGTTCATAGATTCGAACCTAAGTTTTTAAATTCATAGATACTGGCTCGCCTGCAGGATCGGACCCAATGCGCGAAAACCGCCATTCGCTATTATTACGTTTGGAATGCTGTGATGACCAGCACATGGTCATGTCCCACCTCGAAGTACATTCCGATTCTCCTCTGTGAAATGGGTGATATCGGAAGCACGGCCTCAGCAAGAGCTGGTTGCGAGATCTCGGGGAAGATTCCACGGACAACCTTAACCATAACCATTAGACTATGTCAGTACAATTTCCATGTGGTAACGTGTCGATGACTGACCTTGTTACTCGAGAAAATGAGGTAGTTCGACGCTTCTTCACATCGCTTTCCATCAATGAGCTTCTGTCCAATCGGACACGCACACTTGTATCCCACACCGAATCCTCCTGCGTCCTTCGAGAGAATGCACATGCCCTGAAAGAGAACGGTAGGCTAATCTTCAGATCCTAGTGGAGATTTTTAAAGTTTTACGTTTCGTAAATTAAATAGTGTAAGAAACGAACCTGGCAGTCAGCCGTTGCGCACGGATTGTCGATGTTCATAGCCATGCACGTAGCATCTTTCGGTCCGGGCTGCACCAGAGGATGGTAGGCAGAGAGGTGCATCGGGAACACGTTGTTCTCCTTCTTCGTCCTGACACAAGAGATTGCTATGACTCAAAATATACCCATCATAGACAATACGCAGTAAGGTTAGTGGTAATCTCACCAGATCATCTCCGGCTTGCTGCCGAACTTCTCAATCTTCGTGACGCCCAGCCGGGTCCAGTCGGTCCAGTAGAGGTACTGGTCGAAAAGGGCGAGACCGAAGGGATGGGGAACACTAAATAGTTGAGAAAACGGTAAAAGACGCTAGCAGACCGAAAAAAAACGGAAAAGAAGCGCTGAAGCTGCTTACTTGAGCATTCCCTGTGCGACGACTCGTCGGTCGTTACCGTCGTAGTCAATCGACTCCACCCTGTCCACCTTCGGATCAACCCAGTACACCCGTTTGCCGGCCAGGTCCACTGAACACTATGGTATATACTGTATACTTTAGCCACAGCTTCTAACGTTTTATCATATCTTACTTCAAAACTACAAGCTTCTCTCACCTACAACTCCCGAGACTTGATGAGTGTGCGTGTCAATGAGCGTCCTTCTTCTGCTTCCGTCCATCGCACATGCCTCCAGCTTGAACTGATTCGTGAAGAACATCTCTCTGACAATGGCAAAATTATATCGAGCAAACTTTATCATTCTGCTACTAGATAGATATAGCATCTTCATTAGGCACGCGAGTTTCTTTTCTGTTTCGTGGCCTTCATTAAGCAGCGAAACCAGTCCATTGTGACGGATTTTATTATGAAAAAGGTAGCTTTAGAAATGCAAAAACTCTGTTTCTCACCCTCGAAGGGGATCGAGGGCGATGTCGAGAGGGAGAGTGAGACCGTCCGCCAGAAGAACCGTACGCTTGTCCGCATCGTAGGTAGCGACGTCGATTCGTCTGACAATAAGAACATCAATTATCATCACGTCATGAAAAAATAAATATAGGATCAGTCGAGCATAATGGACGAATGAACGCGCAGCGCGTACCTCGATCCCGATTCGATTATGTAGAGCGTGTTCGTGATCCAGTCCACAGCGATGCTTCGAGGGTAGATGAGCGACTTGAGGTCGAGCTTCCTGCAAGTAGATAAGCGATAGAGGCTCAATAAGTCTCTCATACTTGACATCGTTGATGTCTCCTTCCGCGTCGACTGTAGCCGAGAAGGCCGAGTGCGTGAGGCGATCGGTCCAGAACAGCTACAAACAATGACAGTTATACATTTTAATTTTAATCATGTTCTAGTAATCATTGAAAATTACATGTTATAAGTGCTCACTTTCTTGTCCTCGTAATCGTAATCGACGCCGAAGATGAACTCTCCCGACGCCAGACGTTTCGGTTCGTCGTTCGGTCCTTCGGGTTTGATTCTGAGCAGTTGACTTGCCACTTTCACAGCAAAAGCATTGGTTTCTAGCTTTCCGTGTCAAGATGTATTACCTGTACAGTCCCTCCCTCCTAGCCACAAAGAGCTTCATCTTGTCCGCGTCTTGCGAGATGCAATAGCCTCTCGTCGTGTGGTTCGCCCCATCGCCCGACGATCCGTGGATCATCTACATCGACCAGTCATTTGCTTTGGAGACATCGCTCCCCATATTGTAAGGACAATTACAGTAAATTAATATTCACGCTCTTCTTCTGATCGCACAACTCACATGCAGCGAGAAGCAGCTGCCCAGACAGGAGCAGGTGAAGCCGGGCCGGTGGTTGGCACACAGCTGGTCACAGTAGCCCCACTCCGCGCACTCGTTGATGTCTGCATTCATAGGTTAAAGTCCAACTCAATTCAACTATCTCTAATCTCGCAGCAATAGAGAGAAATTGTGCATTATTTTTTTCGTTTAATGGTTGGCAATGGCACGGTGATAGATATTATTATCGAATAGGGAAGTCGCTGACCCGAGCACGTGCGCTGGAAGCGTTCGTCGAGCTTGTAGCCCTCTGGGCACGTGCACACTCCGCCCGAGGGCGAGGCCTTGCAACTGGCTTGGCAGCCGAGCGACGGACAAAGGTTGTGGGCTGAACAAAATCTCATTTCTTATGGACTTAATCTCATTGAAGGATACCGTTAAGCTAGTAAACTTGCGCCCAAATTTGAAACTTTCCCCACTTTCCCCCACTTTTGGCATAAGTCGGCTCAAAATGATCGTACAGAGTTCTAGTTGATCGCATTCGAATCCTCACAACGAGATCTATATGTGTATCAAGTTTAACCGAAAATGGATCACGTTGAAGGATTTTATAGAGCAAAATAGAAGCGCAGAAAGGGAACACAAGCCTATGCAACTTTTGGGAGAGAGAGAGAGGTAGAAATGGAATCGTTTTGACCTTCAAAGTTATCCGATCTTTATCAAATTTGTCACACAGATAGATCTTGCCATGGCGAATCGAATGGAATCAACCAGAAAGATAAAGCATAGCAAGAATCAAGGAAAATTGAAGCCCTAAGTTTTTTCGGTCATCAGGCGATCAATGCACAAACTAACTGCAGCTCTTCTCATCGGCGCCGTCCGCACAATCCGCCGTCCCGTCGCATAGCTTCGCGTCGTCGATGCAGTGCCCCGTTCCCGGGCATCGCCATCTAAGAAAATAATTGTAGGCTATTTCATCATCACAGATAGCGCTGTTCCATAAGTTAGTGCATTGACATAGAAAAGGGATTTGAAACACGGCTTCGCCAGTGCATATCTAACAAAGCTGCCAACCAACTAACCTGTTGGGCGGGCACTTGTACTCGCCACAGTCGTCCTCGTCCGAGTTGTCTCCTGCAAGAAGGCTTTTTGGTTTTCTGTTCCGAATGAAAAGAGTATTTCATTCGGAACTTTTGTGCTTCATCCACCATAGTATATCAAGCTATCAGCTCACTATTAAATAATCATGAATCTAAATCGTTCTCCCTCTCACGCAATGAATCATGCGCAACCCACCACAGTCGTCGTAGTAGTCGCAGCGGAACTTGCGCGGGACGCATCGTTTGTTCTTGCACTGGAACTCGGACGCCGAGCACTCCTTGAACTCTGGAAGGATCAGCTTACAAGATGTAAAGAGCATGGTTGATAAGCTGCATCGAGCGAGCTCACTATCACGAACGAGAACTATTCTTTACAATTGCCCGAGGGAAAATAATTCTTTAACCGACTGATTAGTTACCAAACTGGTGAATCTTACCGCAAGTATCGGGTTCATCCGATCCGTCCGCGCAGTCCTTCGACCCGTCGCAGACCCAGTTCTTCTGAATGCACTGGGTGCCATCCGCACAGCGGAACTGATACTGGAAGCAGGCCGTGTGGTTGCGCGAGCAGTTCTCCTGAAACAAGTTACTTTAATTTTTCGATTCATCTGCGTAAAAATAGCTAATTGTATATTCCACTGCGGTCTAGTTACATAAGACTGCCCCTTGCATATTCCGCGTCTCACAACACTAGACAGTCGCCCCCCCCCCTGGAGCTGCTGAACTGCGCAAAAAAGATTAGCTTGCTGAACCGAAAGCAGCCCCACGAAGAATAATCCTGTTACGTGTCTGCTCTACTATTGACTTTCCTCATTCCTCCACTCTCTTCTTCTCTTTTTCTCCACTCTTTTTATATTTTCACTTTTCCATAAAAACCAGTGCATACCCCACTAGCCCTGAAAACTGAAAGATAACGTGAAAAGGAGAGAATGAAAAGCCTACTGTTCTGCACTCAATGAAAAGCAGCTACCCTATCAAAAATACAAGCAATCTTGCTCCACTGACCTTCTCATCCGACAGATCCCTGCAGTCGTACTTCCCGTCGCACTTCTTCGATATCTCGAAGCACTGCCGACCATCGGCACACGAGAAGACGGACCCGTCCGAGGCGGAGCACGACACGGGATTCGCAGCTGAAGATGGGGGATGGGGTACTTTAAATAGGAAGACCAGAGACTGCGATCAAGCTCATAGAAAATAAGAGCCTCTTTCCGTCTCTTTTTCACGATTGCATTATGCGCTGCAGGCATGAACTGAGAATAATTGCACAAGGGTTCCCCTCTAACAATAAGCGAGTAAATACTCACGGCAATCCTTCTCGTCGGATCCATCGGCACAGTCCGTCGTATTGTCGCACCTTCAACCATTAGTTTTTTTACTCATTTCAGATCGGTTTCTTACTCATTTCAGATCGGCAAAGTTTAAAAATGACGGGCAGAGTAGCGTACCTTTGGTACTCGGCAATACACGAGACGCCCTGCCACATGTACTTGTCGCATTGCCACTGCTCTGACTTGCATCCGGGATGGGCTGCAAATAATCCGGACGTATTACGGTTATAGTTATGGGACAGTAAAAATAGTTATTGTTCATCTCTTCGGAACTACGGTAGGCGTCAGTATGCATCGCTTGTTGATCTGGCAAACCAAACAGGTTTCAATGCTTGGCAGTGATTCATTGCCGGTAGAGGATACAGTTCGTTCACACTTTCACCAAGAACCGCTGTATGGAGGAAGAAAATAGAGAAGACAGAGGAGAAAACTGTGAGATGATCTGAGGCTACTTTCACGTAAAATTCCATAGCAGTATTTGTATTTGCGAGTAAAAAAAGAAAGGTACAGCTCTCGCAAAGTTTCATTTTCCATGTTAGAAAAACTCACGACAGTCCTTCTCATCCTCGCCTCCCGGGCAATCACCGGAACCGTCGCATCTACAAGCATTTGAATGAAATAGGAAGTAATTATTTCTTCAAATCGATAGCTTCATCAACACCAACTGCATGCACTTCGTGAAACTGACTTCATGGCCGGAATTTTATTGATTATTACGGAGAATAGACTATATCTCACCTCCACTCAGCCCTTATGCACTTTCCGTCTTTGCATCGAAAGTCGGTGTCTGCGCATTCGGTAGTGGATGCGTGCGAGGCCGAGGTTACTTGTGTACGGACAGCCTCAATCGATGGCGCACCTGTAGGGCCACGATCGCTTAAATCAACGCGCACAAAACGTTTAAAATGCACAGCGAGTGGCGAACCGCGACGCGTACGTGACGCGTATTGAGAATGGATTTTTAAGCCAAAATCTAACTACGGTATCAGATCTCTAAAGGGAAGTTCTGTCCCACAATTAGATGCAGGTTGTAATCGTACGTGAGGGCAACTTATAGGTTTATGTAGATTTACTGTCGAAAATATTGTCAAGGAGGTTCTTTTTCGTCGTTTTCCTATGTGTCGCGGTAGCGTAGACCCTCTCATTCATCAATACTATGAAATTTAGCACCAGAAACTGATTCGGTTTGGCAAACCGAAGCGCTTTGTTCCTTCTTATGCAAGTGTGCAACTCGGTACTTTTCTTGTGCCCTTCCATATCCAGTCGATGTTCTCAAAAGGACTGCTACAGGGAAAGTTCAACGCCTTCCCACCTCATATTGCCCTCTATCTCGCTCCTTCCATCAAAGAAGTCGAAGACGGAAAGGATCATTCCAGGTCATGCGAACTAAGAGGAGGAGAGAAATGATTGATATCCCTTTCACTCGCCAGAGACACGATACGGTTAGACTTGAATAGGGGAGAGGGTAATAGTGAACGGATGAGGGTAGAGAAAGCATTGAGCGCATTGTGTTCTAAGAGATCATTTAAAGATGAATCATTGCTAAGCTCGAAAGCTCATTGATCGACCCTTCAGTCCATCTGAGCTACGCTATCCACCTGGATGGCCCATGCATACTGCAGCACATAACATGGTTTTACGTTGTAAATTTGAAAATACACCAGCCATGTCGTTTAAACGAGCGTTTTTATGTATCCCATGAGGCGTAAACTGGGCTAATTTAGCTCAGTGTACTCCTTACTCTCTTCATAATGTTACTCTCGTCCACCGAGCAATATCCCCTCGTAGTTCGCAAACAGTCCAGTCCATACAGGGGGGACGCTATCGGCTAAACTGCGCAAGTCCGTGATAGGGAACGATAGAAGGGAAAAGGAGATTGTCTATTTGTATGTAAGGGAGGGGAGGGGAGAGGTAAGATGGAGAAAGGAGGGAATAGAGAGACAGAGCGAAGAGAGATCGTGGAGCACAGTCAGAAAGACTGAGGGTGTAGAGCACTTTTGTGTTTGAGCCCAAGGCGGGTGCTGGGGAAGAGGGGGAGAGAGGGCGACTCACACCCTTCCTTACCCTCTACGGCCACTCACTCGCTCTCCTTCTCCCTCGCTAATTCCCCCCTCGCTCATTGTCTGATCTCGATTCAGAAGCACACGTACACACATAAACCCTCTCCTCCCATTACCCTGTCTACGATCTATGAAATGATCGCCACCTCTTCCCTCCTCTTCGTTCTCTCTACTGCAAGTGGTTGCGGAAGAATCGCCCCCTCTCACGGGTTGCCTACCAGCGACTTCGTTCAATTCTTGATAAGAAAGTAGGACAAGGCCGCGCTCCAAGCGTATTTTATGGATTTCCCCAAACTGCCCCTGAGATGGATTCACCGGGGAAGGTAAGAGACGATATTAGAAGGAAGAGGAAGAACAGCAGCTTTGCAAGAAATCGCTATCAAAGGTACAATGCGCAAAATCTAGCTTAAGGGAGTAGTATGGATGGCAGAAATATTGAGAAAAGGTGTAAGCTTTCAAAAAGCACAGTTTTCAGGGGTCGTTCAAGAAAAACAAAACCAAAAAAGCATTGATTCGTGTATCGTTAGCGCAAGATAGCATGATACAAAAATGGTTGAAAGTGTTAAAAAGGGAGCAAACCTGCGGGAAGGTTAACATTGTGAACGGGTGGTATGGCAAGAAGGAGTAATATGCTGGGCAGCCATCGTAAGTTACTTATTCTGGGTACCTGAACAGGAAATATGCCCAGGGTAAATTGAAGTACTCGAGGATGATAAGGATGTATCTTACTGAGTCCTTCTTCTACGAAGCTGATAACTGACCATCTCTCTGCATTGAGGTATCTGAAGGCAGTGAGGTACCGCCAGAGAAACGAATTGAACGACAACGAAGAGGGATGACCCTGAATGAGCGGACATTTAGGAAAACACAGTATCACGAACGTTTACGAGTATTGATCATTCACGGAAAGATTGCGAGAGAATTGGGATCGACAGTAAGGAAAGTGTTCTGAGAAATCAGGGAATACAAAGAGGCAGTGTATGATGACATCCTACCACAAACTTTCCAGAAGATAAAGATTAATAAAGATAGAGATGATAGTTAGGCCAGTCAGTTGCAGGTAAGAAAATGAATACGGAGTAGGGTAGGGGGGCGATGGGGAGATAAGAGATTGCACATAAAACACCGGCCGAAACGGTAAATCGTAATGGGGAGACGGGGATTGCGCCACTTGGGAGATGTACGATAAGAATAGACGGAGAGATATCGATTGGCGATTGCGAACGCAAATGGTAGCTGGGGTGATTAGCTTACTAGGATAGATGGATGGCTAGATGGCAGGACTGATAGGGCAGGGACTGTCCAGTCTAGAGAGCGGAGAGGAGCACAGGTCTTTCACGTATGAGCTATCCATCTTAACCTCTCTTTCTAAGGCACATTATATCACTGGCAACTGGACACTCAACGGTGGGGAAAATTGTGCCCTAGATCACCATATCAAAGCTAAGGTGTACAGGAAGGACAGTTCGCCTCGAGAAACCCGTAAAGCCCAGTGATAATATAAGATGGAACGCTTGATGTACAGCTCCGTTCGCTAAACCTGTACTTTGCTACGAAGACACGAAATGATATGAGTAAACAGGAAACAATGGAGAGAAGGGGAACGGTTCGAAGAGGCCGCATCCGTCGCACACTGGCTAGTTTCGATATTCACTTTATTACATCACGGTGTATTCGATAAATAAATAAAATAAATAAATATCCAAGATATGCAATTGCAGGAATCGGATCAGGATTAGTGATGGGACTAATTAGCGAATGCAAACTAGCTCACTTTTGTTCACGTTTTGGCCGCTTGGCCGGAAATAGAAAAATAAAAGTTAATGTTTAAAAAAGAGTCGCATTCCCCGCTCAAGACCACATACATACGTGAAAAAGGGAGCAAAAAGCAGGAGTGACCAGAGTTGGAGATGCGAAAAAGAACTGAGGAGCTACTGGCATGGACACGAACTAGACAGACAAACACACAGAAAGAGAAGGCGAATGAGGGAGGGAGAGATCAAGAGGGAATAGACGGAGGGGGATTGACAGTCATCTGGTCATTTTGATGTTTGTTTGATGGAAAGAGAAGGGTGGGAGAGGGTTGGGTTGACTTCATTATTGATCGAGATATACGGTAATTGAGGTGGGAAAGCGTAGGTGGGAAGTGATTCTGTAGCGGGGAAAGACGAGAAGACGAGGGGTGCACATGCAAGGAGGGAAAGAGAAAAAACACACACCTTCCCCCTCCCTCTGAGGAACATGCGGAGCTTTAGGTGGACAATGAAAGAGAGAGACAGAGAGGGAAGAGCGACAGGGAGGGAACCTCAGAGACACCCTTCTCATTCAACTTCTCCCCCCCCCTCCCCTTCCCCCGATCGGGATTGCGTAGAATGGCCGCATAAACACGGCCAAAGAAGCAGATCGGACCATCGATTTGGAAGGAGGAGAAGGGGAGAGTAAAGGGGGAAGGGGATAGGCTGAGATTGGAGAAGGGGAGGAATGGGGTGGAGGAGGATCAAGGTGATGCTGGTCATACTGAATTCTGAGGTAAAGCTATGTCTGAGATAAAGCTGGCATGAAGATCGCCTTCTACTCAGCCCTCACTCCTTCCTGATCTCAGGAAAACTCATCAAGCTGGTCATACTATTGGTTAGAGCTTTCAGGCGCCTTGCCGGGGGTTATGCTAGATAGGTAGGTACAATGCTCTGGCAGAAAAAGCGATTCGGAAAAATATCTCTGATTTCGGTAGACGTTCATTCAGAACATTGACGTTCAGAACATTGCGTATACCGGGCAGAGCATGAACACTGTGACATATAAAAGAGTCAGAAAGAAAACTTTGAGAGAGTAGATAGAATAGAGGAAAAAGAGATGGACGAGATGCAGATCATGTGGTGCGTAGTGGTGGAAGCAACACTGGCATAGGATTGGACAGTCAAAGCTTAGATCTATGGCTAACCATTCGAGCTGTCGATAAGAAGCTACACTTAGCGAAAATACCCCAGCCCGTTAGGGAATAATTCACGGCGGTGTGCTCGGGATTTATTCGCTCATTGTCAGTGTACGCAAGACAATTCGTCTCGAACTTCAAGGAAAGTGATTGGAACAACAACAAATATTGCACTGATCAGAACATTGGAACGAGGAACCGAGCCGAGAAGATGGAATGGAAATGAAAAGAATGAAGAAGAAGAAGAATAAGAAGAGGAAGGAGGCTAGACGTGAGATCAACAGAGCGCGCTTAGAGGTGAGAAGAAGGGGGGAGGGGAAGGGAACAGGTCTAGCAAATGAATGGAGAACAACCGACTGCGGGGATGAATCACTGCGGAACATTCTCGATGCATCTGGATGGATGTGATCCATCCAGATGCATCTCCAGATGGATCATCCATCTGGATGGAAGCCTCCAGATGGATGCCGAGATGCATGATCCAACTAGGGGGGACGTCTCTCTCGTCCCGGACGGATAGCTTTCCATCCAGAACACACTTCTCCCGTATACTGCGCAAGGTGAAGGAGAGAGCGAGAGACAGCCTTAGGCGCCCTCTCTCCTCCTCGCCGCCCTCCTCGGTCCCCGCACTATCTCGACCGTCTCTCTTTCTCTGCGTCTCTCACCCGCTCCCGCTCCCTCGCTCGTCCCCCTTTCAAAGTCAACAGTAGCAATACACTCGACACACGAACGGTCACTCTCTCTCTCGCTGTCGTCCATCGGTATGCCATTGACTACGACTACAACTAGCTTGTCCACACTCTTCATACCAGATAATAACGATCCTCCAATCTAAAGCTAATTAAATATTCGTGTCCTTGCCCCTTTCACAGTAGTAAAACAACGCCCAGAATGGTAAATGCATAGGGGAATTGATAATATATATTTTGCCTCCTAATGCGCCTAACCCTCTCCCTTTCGCATGCTCTCTCACCTGATATTATATTCCGCACCATCTTCCAGCGCAATTCAACGCTACGTGTCGGTTTGCAACCTCTACCGCGAATATGCCAATAAACATCGATCGTATCCTTTTCGCAGAGATCTCGTGATAAAACCCGTTTTCGACGACGACGGTTATATTTCAACTGCAAAGACGACAACAAACGGTCAAGCCGTATCCCATCGGTGATCAGTCTTGGCGATCGATCTAGATGGATGGGATGCGTCTAGGTGGATAGAATGCATCTGAGTACAACCGTTCATTATGTCAGCTAAGAACGTGCGGCCGTCCAGATTATACTGAGGCAAAAAGAAGAGTTATGATACGAGTTACGGAACTAGTTGGGGAGGGGTGAAGAAGAAGAGAAAGAGAATGAGCAGGCAGGAATGAGGAGGGACAGCAACACTTTGCAGTGTGGAATACGATTCACACCCCGTGGTTACTGTGTCAACTTCTTACTAGATAACAATATTCTTCATAACGGTACATAATTCACTAACTGTCTCGGCTAAAAAGTTGAAATTACTTTAGATACCTTGCACTGACAATGTGCAAAATTCGCTGAAAAATGTCAGTTGTAGCACTTGAAGCGCTTTTCTGCAAAATACATTATTGGGGTCCAAATTGGAAGCGATAAATCGATCAAAACACCTATATAGATATATCTAGATAGCTAGTTTATGCAGACAACAAGGAAATGCGAAGAACAATGAAAAAGTGGCGAGGAGAATAGGACACATGCTTTACAGGAAAGAACGGAAGATCTGTATCTATGGGG
>LS844274.1:68090-99240 GCA_900490955.1 Micoletzkya japonica
GGGGGGGGGGGGGGGGGTGATAGATTGAAGGTTGATTGAAGCAGGGTTCAGCTTATGATTAGAGTTCCGCAATACCATTATTATATAACAGTTGGTGAAAGAGCAGTGAAGAATGAAAGAGAACGAGAGATGCAAAAAAAAGATGTTCGTTAGGCGTACTTTATTTCTGACGACTGCTTACCGGTTATGTGCCTTGCTACTATAGATCGGTACAAATACCAGGCTTAGAGAGCGTGAACACGGAAACGTAACCTTGAAAAGCATCAGAAAAAGCAGCTTAGCATGAAAAAGTATCTACTGCCTGTGGAAAGAACAGGGAAGGATGAGCGAGGGAAAGCGAAAGGAGGGGGAATATGGCTAGACGACGATGAGATCAAAGGCTAAAGATGCAAGGACTTGCTGAGATTGGTATGACTCGTGGGGAGGCCAAGATGGAAACGTATATCGTTGAAGAACCGGGTGCAAAGGTTGAATTTCATTTTATAATTTCTATATTCTGCAAAGCGTTCTCTTTAGGTTGTACACCTTTTGCCGTGTCGTCCCCTCCCCTCTGACCCACGCCCCCCCCCTTTCCCTTATATGTCGAGTGAGTAATCACCGTCGGTGTATACCATTCATCCTGAATGACCCTGTTCAGGGGGAGAACAACGACTGTCATTGGGGAGTGGGAGGTAGGTATTTAATCCATACACGGAAACCGGGGAAGAGGACTGTCGGTGGCGGCATTTTGCAGTCACAGAAATTCTCGACGTAATTTCCATCTAACACACTGTTTCCTAATTTCTGTTTTTTTCCTGAAGAAAAAATAAACAATGAATGAAAAAAGCCTGAAACTATATTCCTGACGACGCACTGAAGGGCTCGATTCGCTTCGCCTCTGTGCCCCTTTCGTTATGCAAAGCTTTTGTCGGTGTGGTTACGGTAGTCCTCCTCACAAGGGCCTCTTATAACGCGCAGCTTCTCCCCGTGTTCTGATCCTTCCCTTCTCCCCTGCAAGTGCCCTTGTCCCATTCCTCTCCTTCCCCTTCCTCCCCACTTCTCTTCTCTTCCTTCTCCTCACTCGAGTGTCAAGAATAATGAACGAAAAAGTTGGAGGAATGACAGCCGGGGCTCTCTGTAGGTAATGCATCATTGGGGGAGGAAACATGGAGAGGAGAGGAAAAGAGGAGAGGAAGAAGAGGAGAAGAAGAGGAGAAGAAGAGGGGAGGGAAGGGGAAGGATGGAGAGGGGAGGACGGCATAAGTCATAAATGAGAGGAACACGGCTGTTTAGCAGGGGACAGGAGCGATGTTTGAGATGTACTGCAGGAGATCGGGGCAAAGTACGGTACAGAAAAGGGAAAGATATTATATAATCGTTCCGGGAAAACTCAGATTCCGGTGCCTCTAGCGTAGCCCTATGCAATCCTAATGCGCACTATGTGAAAGTTTTGCTGGTGATTATCTCAAAAAGCGTTCACTCTCTAGAATGGCAGATTTCTCATGGCGCTGCCGTGAGAAATCCGCCATTCTAGTATTTTCATGTTTATCCTACACCCTGCGCAATGAACGAATCATACATAGGTTCATTATCAATGGATCGAGAAACGCAACGATTGAAGAGATAAGAGTCTGAGTCTGACTAGGATCTGTCTATAGACAATAAAAAAGGACCATTATTTAGCAGGAAAGGATCATTATTTAGATTCATGCCTACACTATTTCATTAGCATCCAATTACATCCGAGAGCCATTAGAAAAAAAGTAGATGCGAGACGAAAAATCAGGTAAATGAAATATGCCAAATTCTCCCACTTTCGCTCAACGTGATATTACAAGAGTTGTCCAACAGTACGTAAACGATTTTGATCTGGCTATGCTGATGCGGGCGCTGATCTATAGATATGTTTCCTAGGGTTTGAAAACCAAGCGCGTTTTGCGTATTTATCGTCTGATTCTCTTCATTCTTTCATACTCCTCATCTTTCTCTCCACAGCATTCCAAGCGTAATAATAGCGAATAGCGGTTTTCGCGCATAGGATCCGATCCTGTAGGCGAACCAGTGAACGAAAAAATATGAATTTAAAAGCATAAGCTCGCAATTAGGAACTCAAAAAGTTCTGAAAATTTGGTGTTAATTGATTTAGCTACTCTTGAGAAAATTCAAAAATACTGGTCAATTCGCTATTAGACACATTCTTCACCGGGCGGAATGCTGTGTGTCGTTCTCGTAATGCGATTAAAAGGCTTGGTTTTTAAACCCTATTTTTTAAACCCCAAAGTTTCCCCATTTTCTCTGTTTTTTTTTACAATTCCAATATTCCATGCCGCTGGCATACACGAAGAGCGAAATGTATACCGCAGCCAAAGATATAGTGGAATAAACCGATCCGTCAGTTTCTTCCTTTCCAAAATGAGTCTAATTCTCTCACTTTTGCACACTCTCTCGCCGTATATTCGGAATGATTTTCCGACGGATCTTTTTAGTCCACCATATTATTGGCGAAAAAGTTCCGTCAGTAAACTCATTTCTACTTCGTATGCACCCTCTTTATGCAGCTTCGCTCTCTCGTCGAAAGTTGGAATGAGACGACTGACGGAACTTTTTGCTCAACCATACACTGAGAGAAGGATTCCGCAAATAGTTGCGGAATGATTCCCGAAGTGGCGCTACATCGGGAATGATTCCGGAAGTATTTGCGGAATGCATTCCGAAAAGAGAGAGGGGGAGGGGACTCTCTCTCTTCGGAATGATTCCGAAAAGGGAGCGGGGCGCCCGGCTCCCCCACCCCTTCGTACCCATGGCCTAGTGGTTTAAAGTTACTGCCCGATGCCTCATGGGTTCGACCCCGCCCAGCGCCACATATTTTGCAGACGCTTAATTTCAATCGTGGCATGTTCAGAACGTATTGGGCAATACCATAGAAGAGGCGGAATTTCTTTATTTAGAAAATTCAGGCATAAAATACAATGTACAGTAATGGTGGTTTGAAAGACTGGATAATAAACAACTTTACAACAAATATAATGAATATTAAAGTAGGAATTTTGAAATTTAGACATAAAAATATAACACCTCCCATTCAAATTGCACGCACACTTAAAAATATAATACAATAAGCATAAATTAAAAGAACAAAACACGTGAAATGCTAAGAGAGATCGCCTATTACAGCAAAAAACGGTGACCCCGCGAGGTATGGCTATGATTAACCCCCCAGGGAACAGTCCACAACCAGTCCTACGGGACCCAGTTGAGCATAGGCCTTCCCGAGACGAGCATGGTATAGATGGCCGCACATCCATTTGCGCACTAGCCGCCAGCACGAACTCGAAGTCGAAACTGCAAACGTATTTAGACCGTATGTTTGTTATCATATAGGAGACTGTATGTTTCTTACAACTACCTCCGACCCTTGCTACAGTATGCATTTTTGGCATCACAGAACAGCTCTCAGTGTCCTGGGTTTCTTAGTTTCTTTTTTACTCGAAACCATACATGGGCACGCATACCAACAATGATTTCAGCTTGGTGCCTACCAGTGCACATATTTACATTTCAGTAGCCTAACAATGAGTTTTCTGGAATAATGTGGGGCTAACTAACATAAGTTAAGTTTTTACTAAATTAGTATTACTAATACTACTATCTTACTTTTGCATAATTAAAGCACTTTTCAACAGCAGTCGTCTACTAATGCAAGTCAAGGGATAAAAACGAGAAAAAAATATGTTGACTTACCGCCCCCTAGAAAATTACCCCAACGGAAAATAAATTTCAAATACGAGTATTTATCCCGTGCTCGGAAGCCAAAAGTAGTACCTGGTTGACTAGTCCGACGTACTTGTGCCAGTTCTCGTCCCTCGGGGTCAGGTCGTCGCCTGCGGCAGTCGATTACGACGTATCCGTAGATGAATCATCACCCAGCTTCATTGCCAGACGGTCTGCAGGGCACCACTCCTAATCAGTAGTTGAGAAAAATGTTCCGCTCGTCGATATATTCCTATTATTAAAGGAAACTGAACGTTGAGATAGCTGCGCAGTTCTGTCCGCTAACCACCGTAAAACTTCAGCCGGAGCCGGAGATTAGCCTAAGTTGGCATTTTGCCAAGAGAGTTTCACTGTATTTAGCGGAGTGCGCTGCAAATATTTCTCAACGTTCCTTTTACTCCAATAATATTTACGACGAGAGAGCGGAGCCATATGAGCGCACACCAAATAGGAATGAGTTGGCTGACGGAACGCTTTTGTCCACGGCAACCGATCAACTGCGCTCGCCCCAAAAAGCTGCCAAATGTCAATAATGCGGAATTATGCTGATTAGTCACTGTAGAGGATTTTCATTGTCATCATTTCAAGAGTCGCTATGAAAATCCGGCGGTAATTCAAAAAAAAACGGAAGAGTGTGATAGGGTAATCCTGAAAAAACTCGATAATTCTATCATATGTTTCTAATTTTTTACTGAATTGCGCGGCAATAAGGCCATTCAAAAGTTGCGTTTGAATTTCAGTTCGCGATAGATAACGTTACAAGCGTTTTTCATTATTTTGGGGCGAGCGCAGTTGATCGATTGCCGTGTTTGTCAATAGTCAGCTATTAACGAAAAGCTAGATAAAGCAGGAATAACAGGAGCGAACACTTTCGATACGGCTGGAGAAGCACTTGGCGTAGTAGACGGTCTGCTCCCGCGAGGGTTTGTAGCACGAGCTACGCGACGTTCCCTAAAGTTTTGCAATATTGAGAAATAATTAGATATTAAACTGTCAGAGTTTTGAAACTATCAAGGACAACGGTAGCGCACGCAATGTTTTGTATTCAGACCTATCATACCAACTGCCAACTGAGGTTCCTAGAGGGTTTTCATCAGCGCCTACTTCATACCATTAGCCTATCAATACGGAAACTCCGTTTGGTAGAGCCTACCCAACTAACTCGTAAGTTTATGATAGATTGGGGACCTACCACTGCATGTCATCCACTCTACCCTCAACCCACTCACTCTACTCACTCCCGTATCTCCTTCCTCGGCCGACGTCGACGGCTTACAGATGGCGGATTGCTGTAGTCGCCCCCGTGCAGTAGTCCCCCGACCTCCCGAGGATGCGGCCCAAACAGCAACCACGGCTCGTCCACCTGCAAACGCAGCAACTACAGTGAACGAATAAAGCGTCCATTTGAGCTCAGACCAATGAGGTCTAATTAGAACCTGAAAACAAATAAAACTAGTCTAAGGAAAGCTCACAAAACGAAACCACAAAGAAAACGAAAATAAAATCTCTTCGCACGCGACGCGTCTGCACGCACGTGGATTACGGTAGGCCAGTTTTGCTGGGCCAGATTTTTGACTCCGGAATGATTCCGAAAACACTTTCGGAATGATTCCGCATTTATTTACGGAATTGTGATGCTTCTTCCGACCATTCCGTAACGGAATGCAGACTTCCGGAAATCCGCAACGGAATCTTCTCTCAGTGTACACCCAATTCGTTACTTCCATAAGCAGTTTCCAATCGTTTGCGGGCTCACTAAGAGTTAGCGCGAAATATTCTAAAATTTCTAAATCTTAAAGGGACATGGAAGTGATTTTCAAGTGAAGCTTATATGAAAGATCTTGTTGTAATTAATATAAAAACAAAAGGAAAAATAATAAAAATATAAAAATGTATAGTATTCGAGAAATGATTTTTTTTAAATTTCGCCTAACGACGATGCTACTGTGTTTAGCGAAAGGAATTAAGTCAAAAGCGACATTCTTCTCAACGACGGAAGCCCGGAACGAAAAAATAAAACATGCAATTTTTTAAGAAGAATTTTCATCGAATTTTAAAGCTTTTGGTTAGAGGCTGCTTTCTCCCTTTAAAGGGATACGGATGCGACAAACTTTTTGAAACCGAATATGGCAATATTTGTAAAATATGTTTCCTATACGATAATAAAGATAATAGCGTTTGAAAAAAGTAAAAAAAATTTTAAAAATTTTCTGGAGCGAGAAATATTTATTTGTTCCGGGAATACCTCTATGCCATTTACCTCGTTACAATGCGCTAAACGCAGTAAGACTGCGCCTCGGCTGGGAAACGATTTTTAGGATAACTCTCGAAGTAGACGTTTTTGTGCACTCTGGTTTTGGTTTTTATATTATTTAGTCGATAAACTTTCATATGACGTCCAATCTTTTTTGGCTTCCATGTCCCTTTAAGAGATATTTCATTTCCCCAACGGATTTTTTGTTAATATGCTATCATAAAACCGAGCTGCCACATTGTTTCTAGTTCTCAAACTTCATCTGAACAGGCAGACTCCACATCTCACAGTAATCCAATACCGTACCTTGTCCCTTTCTTCAGCAGTTCATCGCATCATACACATATTGACTCTTCCCTGCTTCTCCTCCGTCTTTCCATTTCTCACACTCTCTCGTTCCTCTAACTGTCTGCCTCTCCTCATCCCCAACGCTCTCATCTCTGAGATATTTTCTCGCGCGGGTTCATATTTCACGTGGACACAGAAATCCTCTTCGAACGCTTCACTCGAGTTATCGAACCGTCTTCCTTCCCTTCAGTTTAGCCTTCCTTTTTATTTTTGCAAATCATAGAGGAATAAAACGACTCGCAGGTACACAGACAAATCTGCATATTAGGCCAATTGATAAAATTAAAATCAATAGCAAAGTGTAACTCAAGTTTTCAACGGCTCTCTTCTTGCTAGCATCTCGTGTCCCCTATGTCCACTCCCCCCCCCCCTATCCCCCCTCTGATCCTATCACTTGTCCCTCCCTCGATATCCGCGCTCTGTTTGCTCTGCATGATTCCAGAATGTCTCCATCCTCATCTTCTCATTCTTCTTCTCCTTCCTTTCCTTTCTCTCCATCTCTCTCGAGAATACACTCGAGGCACATTCGGTCTGATCACGTAACGGAGCTGCATCCCCTATTTGCAGATAGTCATATTCATTCGTTCATTCATTCTAAATTATTATTATTATTATTATTATTATTATTATTATTCATTCTTTATATTTCATCACACAGGAAATAATATGACATGAGGAAATAGTGTGGTGGATGAAATTCCCGGGTTGATTTGACACATCTTACTATATATTCGTGGAGAATGCCTCTGCATATTTAATTTTAGCTAATAATCCTTTTCATCTGCTCTAGTCTCGGTGAATCGGATCTTTTTCGTGTCTTATTTTTTGTTGCAACATTTGCGGCGCGCGTAATCTTTGATAGATTTAAAGGGGCAAACCGCCAAATTCTAGCAATATTCGCGTTTTTCGTTATTGATAGAAACTCTCCATACTGATCTGATATCTTCCTGCATCTTGCGCCATTTCCTTCCATACCCGCGGAACTGATCAATTCATCAGTTCTGAACGCGCAAAACGGCTACGCGCTTTTCTCCAAATGGGATATTTCTATCAGCTAGTTGTGACGATATTTTTTTCGAGCGCTCTGATCATTTCAGGAAAAATCAAGAGAAGGAACAGTGGGCGGCAAGGCCTAAATTGAAAATAACAGTGCTGCCCCAGTTCGTTCGAATCGTAAAATACGATTTTTTCCAATGGGACTCACATCCGCAGTTCTCTTTTCCCAATGTTTAGATATGCAAATGTCTCTCCCCCTCCCTCTCTCCCCTATCCCCCTCTGAACCAATCCGCCGCCTCTTCCTCCTATTAGCTTCTTTCTCCACATCTGCATTCTACTCTCTCTCTCTCTCTATCCATTCTTTGTTCTTCATTCGCCATCCAACCTTCTCTATTCTACATGATCCGGTCTGCCCTTTCCATCTCACATTTGCAGATCATCTTCAGTAAATCACAGCAAATATTTTTCTTGGAAGCCATCATTTCAAAAAAATAGGTATTTTCATCTACCTAATTGTAAATCAGTATACAATTAGTGTTGATGAAATGGATGTTTCCCATTTTTCAATATTTTTATATGCTTTTGCCCTTTGCATATATATCTTTGTTATTACGAGTTCTATCCGTATCCCCTACGGTATCGCCTATTCCCTACCCCCTTTCAACCCTCTCCCTCCCCTAATCGGGGTTATTCCTGCATCATTCAGTGTCAGCTTAGCACCGTTTACTCTTTTACTCTCTCGTTGCTCACTAGCAGTTTGATAGTCACTGCTATGCATCCATCACACTCACTTACGATCTTTAAAAGCAGAACCCTAGATAGTCGCGCAATGCAATCTACATTATCCTTATTTATCTTTCTCATCAAACAAATACCTATATCTCAGAGTTTTCAAAACGTTCCAAAGTCTATGATATTTTTCGTCGCTCCTTTAGATACGTTGTGATATCACTTTACCCGAGACTTTGCCCGTATAGTCCCTCAAGGGACTACCACACCCCTCTCCCCGTGAGAGAGTACACTAAACGACTACTACCGCGGTTATGACTGTATTATTAGGTGCTGGGAGGAGTGGTTGGATAGGAAGGAAGGGGTGCTATACAGTCCGATAGAGGGAGACAGCATTCCGGATACCCCTAACGTTATGCTAATTCCTCCTTGTTATCCTGCTCTCTTAACTACCTCCCTCTCTCACTTTATCTCTCAACCCTCTCTCTTCTCCCTTCTCTCCCTATCTCTTACATCCGCTACTTTTTGCGATGTACCAATGGGAGAGCACAAATACTTTAGGGTGCGGGAGAGAGTCGCGTATAGTGTAGGGATAAAGATGGTAGAGAGAGAGGGGAGGGTTCGACTGGGTCAGAGGGGATTCAGTTGGACAGATATGGCTGATTATATCTTGATCAACTCCCCCTCACCCGTCTCTCTATCCATCTCTAATACCTTACAGAGTCCCTGACATCTCTACTGGCAATTAGTTCTCCTTCGTCAATCCCTTCACCTCATCATACCTGTCTATAGCAATCGTGCGCGCATATTCGTAGACCGAGAGGTTTTTAGGAGTAATTCCGCAATCTTTTAAGCTATTCATTCCTGTAGCATTATCAGGTTCCGAAAGTCACGGAAACTTTTCTCAAGGATTCTGTATCCTTTATCTTTCTTTAGAATAAGCTTTTTTTATTTGACGCCGGTCAACCGTATTATCTTATAGCATAAACCGGTACATCAGTTAATTTGCTTCCAAACGCGTCTAATAATTCTCCGGCTTTGCACACTCGGAATTACTTATCCACATATCGTTTTGCTCCACTACAGCAACTGAAATCGCCTTTACCTTGATAAACTATTCCACTGTATATCTAGTTCCCGTCATTTCAGACTGCAGCATGCCCATCACATAACAAGGTACCGTACTCCTACCGTACTTCCGTACCATGGACTACTCCATTCCGTCGCCTCGTGTCAAAATCTACGCAGCGGATCGATACGTGCGGGAGAAGCACCTGTATCAGGTGAGATCATTCACAGAGTTGAGAGTTCTCTTCACAGTTACTATACTTCATCAACAAAAACCGCCCCCGTTCAAATGAAATAAAAACAGTCATAGGACTTTCACATCACTAATCCTTTTGTGGTTGATTGCGGTGCTCAAAACTGACCTTTTTAAAATTTGATTATCTCAGCTTTCATTGTTTTGCGTTTGTCGCGGCTACTACATAGTCACCAAAGGGTGCCCCGTTTTGAATATATATCTTTCACAACTAAATTCTCTGCGTTAGCAAAGCACGGCTCGGGATGAGCCAGGATTGATGCAAATATTGGACGGGGGCTGATTGCTGTCTGAACTGTATCCGAATTGCAAGACAACGATGATCTACGACAAACAAAAGCGTGTTTGTAAACATGCACGTCTTTCTACAGTTTAATATTGTAAAGGAAAAGAATGTTGAAAATTTTACTGATCGGGAAACCGCAAAGGGTACATGCATTCAATAAGCCTTCTCTGATTGTCTTCCTTCCTTCTTGTCGTGCCATCCTTCCATGCCCCCTCCAGCTTCAAGAGGGATATCCTCAAGAAACCGACTGTTTTGCCGCTTAAAAATGTGATCGGACCGACCGCGATATGAGAAAATGTGGAATCCCCCTCGGGATGTGTAGAGAGAGAGGGAAGGGAGAGAGACGGAGAGAGTGGGAGAGGGAGTTCGAAGGTGAGATGTCACAGGTATCGGGGGAGGTGGATGTGTGTCCACAGTCGGAACACTCTCGCAATCCATCTGGACATCCATCTGGATGCGTTCCGTTCACGGTCGATTGGTCGATCGCTTTCGCTTCTTCGAAAAACCGTTATTTATAACTCTTCATCCTGAACTGTCGTCTACTTGCTCTTTGAAGCTCTACTAATAAAGGGGATATATAAAGCCAATTGCATAAAAGCCTTTTAATCGTAAAAAAAATAAAAAGGAAGAGATGTTCTCGAGAAATCAAATCGCATTTGCTTACAATTAGCAAACGCTATCTACTCAACATTTGCTGACACGCCAGATACATAAGTCTGTAAATTTTCACAGTTGAATCTTTTATAAGTTACACGTTGCCATGTAGAATGCACCCTTATTTCTTGTTCCCACCATCTATCCTCACAATGACATTATTTGTTGTTGTTCGATCCAACCTGTCTTCATGCTTCTAATCTTCTTCTCTTCGATCAAGTTTGCTCGCCTTTCATCAATCTAACGCGAATGTGTAGTGGAATAGTGCATTTCGCACTAGCTAAGTTGTATTAGAGTTCACATCGGTGATGCTTATTGTCGGTCCTCGTATTCAAAAAAAGTCCTCGTATTTCGTTTCGCGCTTTTTTGATTGGTCTTACGTTATTAGGCATAAGTGCTCAACCAAAAGTGCAAATAACCAACGGAAAACGGAATCATTACCGTCGGAACGCAGCTTTGAATGCGAGGATCGACAATACAATTAGAATCCTGTGAAGCTCCTTGCTCCATGTGCATCCTAATCCTCACATCTTTGTAAGAAAAAGAAAAATGAACACAAGCGATCAAAAATAGATTGAACATGTTCTAGAACAATATTTAGTGTACGCCACCATTCAATAGATATCAATATTTCACACCTCCATATTACCCATCCCTCTGCCCCCCCCCCGATCACACTACAATAGTCTTCTCTCTCTCTTTGATTTGTTTGTCCCCCTCGTCCCTATTACCTCGCCTCTCCTGCCATCAGACACCTTCCGATCTAAGTCCAATAACTTCTCCCTCTCCCTCTCTACCCTCTATCCCTCCCTCCCTCTTCCCCTTCTACCCCTCTTCGTACCTTCGTACATCTCTCTTCTTCACTATCGTTCCTCTTCCCTCTCAAATCGCTTTGATCTCATTATTCTGCGATCATTTCATTTCCGGCGCTCTGTGTTGCTTGATCTTCAGTTCAGCTTTTACTCATAGCGCTCTTCCAACTTGCTCATCCTTCTCTCAAAAGTAATCATAAAAAAAAAGAAATTCGGATCTTTCCCATGACTAGATGCTTCATCCTCACCGTTGCCTCGTGAAACCCGAATGACATGCTCACTACAGTCTGATGCTTTTTCTTCGGAAGAACAAAAAGCTTCGCTGTTTCCTGCAAAATCATTCATAAAAGCATCAAAAAGATAAAAAAGACCTCTCACATGTGCTCATAGCATAGATCAGCGGAATCAAAAAAGAAGTAAAAAAGTAAAGAGTTCGCAATCGTTTGCGTACTTTTGGACAACTCTCGTGGAGTAATACCCCGTCTGTCCCTCAATCCCTCCCATATCCTCTTGTCTCCTGTCCATATCTACCTATCTACTCGGCTCCCTTTCATCCCCTCCCTCTTTCTCTTCCCATCCTCTATAAATTGTAAACAGTTCCTGTTAATTGCCCCTCACTTCTACCTCCCCCCTTTACCACTCCCCAGTTTAACCCCGAAAGGCTATCTTCCCATCGTAGATACAAGTACACTTTTATAAGGGGACCTTCCGAGAATGAACAAACACACTGATTGTGTGGAAAAATGCAGTAGCATACTGTGAAAATACCCAAGCTTGATAAGGAATGATTTCCTAAGGACCGTTGGGAGATGCAATTTTTGGGAAGGCTTAAGTTCTTACGGTGATGCCGTGTGGTGGGGAATAGGGAATTTCTTAGCGGGCAAGCGAATTTTCGCTCACAATTAGCGTAGTGATTCGGGTTCTTTTAATGACTTTTTCAATAGATATGTTTCAGTGTTCACGCTCTGTAGGCATGCTCTGGTCCACAGAATATTGAAACATAACCGAGAAAAGGAGTCAGAAAGTGAACTCTCGAACTTTCCCCTGTCTAACCTTCGACTTGCAAAAGGCGTGAAATTCCACGGCCGTATCAGTGTTTCTCGTGCCGCCTGCGCTCTCTCGATTATGCACACTCTCTCACATCCCCTTCTACCTCTCTCTCTCCTTCTCGTGTTAGTCCAGCACAGTGGACACACTCAAGTACCCTTAGGGAGTGACCAAATGAGAGAGACGGAGGGGGAGGGGGGATAGAGGGGAGATAGAGGGAGAACGAGGACGAGAGAGATTGAGCAAAATCTCGCTTATCACACTGCCCCGTCATCGCCCCCGTCTCCTATCATGGTTATCAACCCCTTCACTTCCTCTATCATTTGAATTCCCGCCCTACCGTACCCCCCCCCTTACAGTATCCCCGGGAGTACGCGGTGCAGACGGCGGTGCTGGGAATGGACAGCTCCACCGCCTCGGGGTCTGCGCATCACCACCACCACCACCAGCCGGTGGCGGGGTCCTCCAGTCAGGTTAGGCTGCGGGGAAATACAGAATATTTAGATATATCTATAGACGGATAGATAGATAGTTTATGCAATTAACACGAAAGGCGCATAGAAGCGATAATGAAATGGATATCAGATTTTTGAACTATGCTTACAGTACCGCCCATTGTCCGAGGTACATTGAACTTTCGGATTAATCCGAATATTCCTGATCATCGGGTCCCAGAAAAGGCATAAAACGAGCTTTTTCGTCCAAATAAGCTGTGGATTCGTGTTCAGCATGCAGAAATTAATCCCTGATAGTATTTTGGTAGACTTACGTGGTCAATTTAGCCTCAGGCTGAAATTGAGCCCTAAATTTCAGGAAGTGCCCGTATTTCGTTATAAATAAGGACTTTCGGAGAGGAATAGCTTGCTTTATTAAATGCCGTCGTAGGCATAGAGCATTTGCGCATCACCGTTTACCTGTGTGCCTTCATCTGAGAGTGCCCCGAGGCGTCCTTCGTGCTCCGAGGCAATGAAGAGAGAGAATGGGCAGAACGCGTTGTTCCCGTTAAGAAATGCAAAGGATACAAGTGCTCATGATTGTTTCGTATGGTATATTCAGATATACACATATCTCCGCATGCTGGTTTCGCACTCCGCTTTTGCCTGAGGGCTGAAATGCGCCCATCCTCTACCATAATAGTAAACGCTAAGCATAGATAGGGTCAATGAATGTTCGTATTTGTGAAATATGTTCGCCTGAAGTTTGCCCATCGCGTCGCCCGTTCAAGCGTAATTTAACTGTTTGGCTGAGATCACCGGTACAAATCGTGATGAGCAAATGCTCATAGCTACCGCCTGTGCTCTATACAACTTTCGTACATCATCTTGATAGGCCGTTTCTGCTCCGGAACATTTTAGCTGGTTCCCTCTGCCCTCAGGGCGTAAGACAGCCTATAGATTAAAAAAAGGAGATACAGAGCGTTTCAAGAATGTGCAGGCAATACGAACTGCTATGGTAGTCACATCCCGTCATTTTGAGATAAAGAACGCGGAATGCTCAACTTAGCCCTCTTCCGTGCCCTGGGGCGCATTTCAGCCCTCAGGCAAGAGCGGAGTGCGAAATGAGCATGCGCAGATGTGTGTATATCTAAATATACCATACGAAGCAATCATGAGCACTCGTATCTTTTGCATTTCTTAACGGGAACAACGCGTTCTGCCCATTCTCTCTCTTCATTGCCTCGGGGCACGAAGGACGCCTCAGGGCACTCTCATATGAAGGCACGCAGGTAAACGGTGATGCGCAAATGCTTTATGCCTACGACGGCATTTAAAGGGACATGGAAGCGAGAAATTTTTTGTAACCGAAAATGGTTATACTTGTAAAATATGTTTCTTAGATGATAATGAACATAATAACCTTTGAAAACTATTTTTAAAAAATTTCTGGAGCGAGAAATATTTATTTGTTCCGGGAATAGCTCGATGCCATTTGCCTCGTTACTATGCGCTAAACGCAGTAAGACTGCGCCTTGGCTGGGAAACGATTTTTAGGATATCTCGCGAAGTAAATACTTTTGTGCACTCTGATTTTAGTTTTTATATTATTTAGGCGATAAACTTTCATATGAAAGCCAATCTTTTTTGGCTTCCATGTCCCTTTAATAAAGCAAGCTATTCCTCTCCGAAAGTCCTTATTTATAACGAAATACGGGCACTTCCTGAAATTTAGGGCTCAATTTCAGCCTGGGGCTAAATTGACCACGTAGGTCTACCAAAATACTATCAGGGATTAATTTCAGCATGCTGAACACGAATCCACAGCTTATTTGGACGAAAAAGCTCGTTTTAGGCCTTTTCTGGGACCCGATGATCAGGAATATTCGGATTAATCCGAAAGTTCCATGTACGGCACTGTACTTTTTCTAACATACAATATACATGGAATCAGGTATATAGTTTTTTCTAACATGCAATTTTCATTTCATTGCAGCAGAACCAGCTGCCCGAGAATGCCATCTACTACATGGGAATGAGTTCGGGAGCCGTTCCAGGTTCGGACTTATCCAGTTTACACTTGCCTTTCAAAGACATCCTCTTCAATACCGTGTAGCGACGCATAACAGAATCTTGTCGAATATCCGGATGCTCAATAGATTATCGGTTGTGCTCGTTTCGTGTGCTTTCTTACCGTCCTTGGTGCAGATCAGCAAGTGCTTAGCTTTGCCGACTAGTCGAGAATATCTCCATTACATTCATTTTCTTCCCTATCAGGCGCCTACTCTCACGAGACCTACGTGAACATCGCAGAGAGCAGTCAACGGCAGAGTGAGTATTACTGGAAGGAAAAATGAACGTCGTAGATCTATAATGCGGATAGTGCCAAATAGAGTAGATGGATATTTAGTGGAGTAAAAAGATACGTCAGTAAACCAGTGAGAGAGTGTGCAAAAATGAGAGAATTAAACGCATTTTGGAATCAGAGCAAAGGACGGATCGGCTTATTCCCCTATAGTAGCGTTCCCAAAATCGGGATGCTTCACGTCCATTCCATTTATCCCGTCTCTTCTTCATATTTGAAACGATCTATGAATACTGACGTATCTTGTCATTCCCCTATATGAAGGTGTGAGGTTCCCATCGCATTCACGCTATTCACAACTTACTCTCAACTTATCGGGTTTTGCGCAATGAAGAGGAGACGAGATTATGTAGAGGAGACGAACGCGAGCATTCCTCTCTACTCTTGCTCTCGGTAGACACACCTTATCCTCCCTGCTATCAACTTGGGCTGTATAGGCTGAGCTCCACTTACCCCTTTTTTGTTAGCTTTCTATCAACACTTGGTCACTGTTTCCCATAATATAGTAAAGTAAAGAGGTATCTCGATTCTTAGCTTGCTCGAAGAAACTAGAATTAAAATAACGCTTCTTTTTATCTTTTACCTTCATTACCGTAATCCATCTCTCCAGGTGCGGTCTTCCCCTCGACCGTCTACCCTCAGACCATCTACGGCCCGTCCTACTCGTACAACGCGCAGTACGGTAGCTCGTACCTACCGTATCCCCAGCCAAGTCCGCCGCATCGCCGATCGCGGTGAGACCATCCTCCATTCAAATCGTTGGCCCGCTAGAGCATGTCTTTCGAGACTTTCTCATAGCTACGCTTCGTTACTATGAACCAACGGATTGTTGTTTACAATTACCTAGCAGAACATAGCAATCAAAAGACCCGAATTTTTACGATTATTGTTTTAATATTTGTTTTTTTATGAATATTGATTAAAATATTCCTCAGCTCAAAGCGCTTCTCCTATACTGTGCATGAACTCTCTAATTGCCTTCCGAACATATCTTCCCCATTGGAATGTTAGTGTAGCGCGCGAGGACCCTCCTTCCTTACTCTATCCCTCATCTCCCTCTTCCCTTCTACCTTCTTCCCTTATCTCAGCCTATCTCTCTAGTGGTCATTAGTAAACAGAAGAAGAGATTGACAAGGACAGCGAGATAGACAGCAACAACGTGGAGGGGATGGGAGAGAAATTGGAGATGGCCAAGTCATTGAGGCTACCTTAGATCACTTTATACATTGTCAGATTCGAAAGCGTTCGGATTAGCAATCTCTTCCAATTCCTGAGGCCCTCCTGAAGGATTCGATCAGTTTCCCATCTATGGCACTCTGTGCAAATTAGTCCCAGTTAGCCTTACCTTGAATAAGGATGGTTGGTTCTGAATTCATCCTTATTCAAAGTCAAACATATATACTTTCATTTAGATCGAGACTGTAGTTATGACTAGAATGAGTATTGGAGGGAAGGAGGGACGGACAGGGAGTGAACGAGGGGAGAAAAGAGCGAAAAGCGATGGGATAATCCGACGACATAACAGAGGCGAATACATGCATGCACACGCACTTCTTAGAAGGGAAGAAGAGAGAAAGAGGGAACGGACACTATACACAGATACACACACATGCGTAGACCCTCGACGATTGCTCCACTTCTTCCGATTCTTCTTGCGTTGTTCTGCGTTCATCAATTAATTATTGATTACCCATTTTTCTGATAGGCTTATCAGACTCGTTGAGACAAAAAGTCAGGATGAAATCTCGCCAGTCGAAGTCAAATTCCACGCGCGATTCTTGGCATTTAGACGGTCTTGTATCGATATTTAGATATTGATGTATGGTCGTGAAAAAAGTTCCACCAGTCGTCTCATTCCTATTTTCGACGAGAAAGCGAAGCGGTATGGGGAGAGTCCAGACAAAGTACGAATGAGCGTTTACTGACGGAACTGTTTCGTCAACAATAGTAACTCTAGACAATAGACACCTATGGTGTACCCGATAAATAAAATAAATAATAATAAATAAAATAAATAATAATAAAGTATCCCTTGCAGTACCGCACCCTCGCGCACTCTGCCCCGGGGCTACCAGCAACCACAGAGTGCTGCCGTTCCCGTAGGCAACGGTCGACGCCCGAGGGGAGTATCGGCTGAGGTCGACAGGAGACAGTACAGGGTCAGCTACTGTTTGACGTTCGTCTTTGATGACGAAATAGCCGGGATTTATGCAAATTTTATGCAAATTCACTAGTGTGCATGCACACATTTGGCTTGTAAGCTAGAAGAGAAGATCATCAGAATGTGAGAATGGGTCTCCTCGTCTATACATCTTATTCCAGGCATACATCGGAGCTGGCAAGAAGCCAGCGCATTTGTATCGCAAGTCCCGGTTGAGTTATCAGGTTAGCGAATGAAATCCGGATTATTATTATTATTGCTGGAGAAGTAGCTCTATTAAATTCACTCCCACTTCGATGCAATTTCTTTACCACGCTTCGCTTGCACTAGGAAACGTCGACAACTAACCGATCCTCTGCTGAACCATAGCAGTGCACAGTGTTCTGACAACAGTGAAAATGTTAAGCGAACGAGATGCCGATAAATAGCCCTGATTTCGGTAGGAACTCTCGCACGGAAAACACCGTATGCTAAGTATGCTTGCTCGTTCGATTAACATTGAGAACACTGTGAGTGCAATTCAGGACCCCGCCAGCTTCGCGCCCCCTGCCGCGACCGTAACCGACTATCCGTTTCAAGCGATGGCGAGGTAAGCTCGGGACAAGTTTCTGCTGCTTTTTAGACATTTATCGGACTATCCCGACCTTCAGTAAGTATTGTACAAATTTGCTGTGCAGGGTGAAGATAAGCATTAAAACGGCCTGCATGGAATGCTCTTCTCAGCATTTCGAGCCATATTCGAGTGGATACTACTTTCATTTACCTCCCTCAATTCTCTTCTCAGCAGGCCATATTTTGAGCCATATTCGAGTAGTATCTGAACAATTGTGCCACTTATCCATTTATCCACCTCAGTTCTCTTCTCAGCCGTCCAACGAGTCGTGTGGTCGGTCCTTCCGTCTACACTCCCTCCTATACCACGTATCCACCTACGAAAATGCATTATAGGTAAGCACTGCCTATGATAGAAATGGCGAAACCGCGAATTTTGATGATTATCTTTCAAGCTTTATAGACGCCTTCCTTACAATGAACTATTGGAAGCATACTTGCTAAAATGCATAACCGTAGAAGCATAACCGTCAAAAAGACCTGGAGTGCCCTGAATTTCCGCTTAGGCTCCAACTCCGACCATACGTTTTCGCGCTATCTCACAACCCATCTAGCGATCAAGGATAATGTAGTCTATTCCGTGGACCACACGCGCATACTCATAAAAGGCTGACCCCATGAGTATTGATGAGTCGTTTGATCGAACTGGAATGTTATTCGGAATACCGAAAGAGGGTTAATGAACAGAAAAGATCTCGACAGACTTTGCAGGAGACTTTTGTATCTTCAAGTAGAATAATTAAACGAACTATGACTGGATATATCTCAGGCTGAGAATCTAATTGTTGGAGAATAAGCCGTTTGGGTTGCAGCGATACAGAGTACACGGAGTACCGACTGTGGCTGCGGATACTCGTGAAACTGGTGGAATTGGTCAGTTTCCCCCTCTACTCCATCTCATACTATTCCATGATTGGGTGTACTTCTTCTACGCAAAGCTGTTGAATAATTTTTTCCACGAGATCAAAGATCATCTCATCGCTTTTCCAGATCCTGGGCGCGGCGTCGATCGGCCTGATCCTCGGTCCGATGCGGTCCACGTCGCTGGTCGACTTCGTGACCCGAACCCGCACCGAGTGGCAGGGAGTGGTCGTGGGCATCGTGTCGAGCGTCGCTATTGGTATGTTTGATATGGGTGGAGAGTTATACGGATTAATTAAGGGAGGGGGGTTAAAGAAGATCCCTACAGCTGCTGTCACAGAGCTTTTTTGTATCCACAAATAGTGTCGACGTTGGTACCTAGTCTTCATTTACTCTTTAGTAGAGCATCCGAAACTGTCGATAGCCCTACTTTCCACCGTAATCCTCATGCCCTATCTTTAATATTCCAGCGACCCTTCTGCTGCTCATCACTACGTGCATTGGACACAAGAACAACGCGTGGAGGCGGATAGTGAGTTGTTGTTGTTGTTATTATTATGCGTTACGCCACAGCCACCCGTATCATTCTTTTACAGGGTGGCCCAAAAATACTGTTACAAAGTTTTTCTTCATTTTGTTCCTCGTATATGCACCGCAGTGGTGCAACATAGTACAATTCTTCCCTACATTCATAGCTACCTTCCTCTTTTGTCAGATTTCAAATATCTAGATTCCTACGTGTTTTATGGGTCTTTGAGTAGCCCAAGTTCAGAGGTTCAGAGGCCATTTGCTCGGCGGTATTTTCCAGACTCGGAAGTCCATATCTCAATGGAATGACCGTTAATTCGTACCAAATTTTACCATGATCAGCAATAAGCTTCATTAACGTAATTTGTTTTTGGCTGGACTCTAAAATTTAAAATACCTGAGATGTTGCCAGTGAAGCAATGTGAGAATTTTGAAGCTTTTCAATTTTTTTTGGTGACTTTTGACATATTCTTTACTATCTCCTGTTCGAATCAACTGATCATTTCATTTCAGATATTGGTAATTACTAAGGTAGTACTGATCACGGCTGACCGCTTTGCAGACACCGAAACCGCTATTCCATGTCTGGAATGACCATTATCTGAAAATACAACGTTTTCTGAAGGAATAATCAACGCTTTTTCTCTATTTTTTACAGGAACGTGCGCTTAATGTATGGGCAAACATGTTACAGTCTGAAATTTGGCAAAAAACTGCATTTCGAAGAAATCGGTATTGTGATCTGTCCGTATCTGTGCTGCATCCTAAGTATGCAAATGCAAATAAGTAATAAGTTACCAAGTGAATCACAGGAAAGAGGGTGTGAAAGCTAACGTGTGACCAAGATAAAAAAGTAATTGTAAGCAGTAGATAATGCTTTTCAGAAAATACCAGCAGGTCAGGATAGGGAAATACTGAAGCGGAACGGATAATGATAATTTTAATAGGATGCAGAAAAGTGCTGAACTATCAAATTTGTTAATTTGATTGATTGTGAGCGCGCTACAAGACCGATACGTGTTTGAATTTAGTCGCGAGCAAGAGACCCTTAAACGTCACTCAAACACTCGGCGATATCTAAAAGATGAGGCTGACATGGCGCATTCTGTAAAATCAACTTCGTTTCGATACTACTGGATAATAACATACAAAATTTTGAGGCACTTTGGTTGCTTCGTTAGCGAGTTATGGGACGAAATGTAGTGTAACAGTATTTTGGACCACCCTGTACTCCAAAACTCTAAACACTAGCCCATGTATGATCATGGTTATCCCCTCTTTCTTTCCAGTAGTGCAGAATGAAAAATGCAAATATAGAGCACCCATCAGGCGAAATAGCGAAAGCGAATGAAGAGAAGCATACAGCAGATTATGCCTAGTTTGCACCCTTCCCTGCCATTGTGCCAACACTACGTTCCAGGATGCGCACTGCGTCGTCGTCTCCATCATCCTCTACCTCATCGCAGCGTGCGTCGAAGCTTATTATGCAGCGTGCTACCCGCCCAACGGGCCGATGGTCAACGTCGTCTGTCACCGGGCCGAGTGGATCATCGCTACGGTAAGACACTAGGGCTCCCTTTTCCTTACGGTTCATAATTTACGATTTCGCACATAGATAGGCCCGTTTCTCAAAAAAAAAACTGTATCAGCAGGTTGTCCACGTATGATTTTTTTTCTCTTTTTCTAAGCTTTTCTTTTTTCTATGTTTCGCGCTTCTATAAATACCGGGACATGCCGAGCATGGACACTGAAACATATTTGGGGGAAAAGGCTCTAAAAGAGAACCCTATTAGGCACTGGGCTTTGACTTCAAATTATAGCTATGTTTCAGTCAGAAGATAAATCTTGTGGATAACTGTGTTCTTTGATAAAATAGCTGGATTTAGGTTTTTTTCAAAAATAATTGTTTTTCTTGAAAAGGTTATTGCAGATCCTGTGCTTCATCAACGTCGTAGTCTATGTAGTTGATTTCATACTAACGTGGATATCAGGCATCTCCATGTTGTAGTGGTCAGATCACAAATCAAAGACCACTCTCCCGCGTTCGTTCAGTTCCTTCTCCCTTAGTCAGGCCATATTCCATACATCGGGTAAAGCTCTGTGTGTTTTCCTCCGTCTAATCATGGATAGCACACCGCCCCACATACTAGTCTTCCCCCACCCTTCATATACTAGAGGTTCTAGTAATCAGCCCATATACCCACTGCGCCCTTTCATCGTTCACCATTAGTTCATTGTTGCAACCCGAGTAACCTTGATCATATACTTATCATTACTCATAATATTTGTCGCTAACCCTTCCGTCTCTCCAAACCGGCTCAATTCATTCCTGCCAATTGCTCAACCAATGCCTTTCCTCTGTTTCATTTGTTCTTTCAACTACCGTATCGTTTGCCATAAACTCTTTTATCTACAATATATCTTCGTAACTCTGCACAATACAGTTAAGTAGGATTGTATAAGTGAAAGACTTTCGCAATCACAAAATTATTGAAAATGACGAAATTGAAAACAACCGTAAGCAGTAATCATCCTCTGATTGGAGTTCAGCCCCTTTTGATTTTTGATCTTTACACATAAAAGATCAAAAGAGTACTTGCCAAGAAAGCATGCTTACTCATAGATAAGATAGTCACGTCGTAGACTTTCACTGTTCTGATTCGCACTAATATATTAACATAAATTTTAGCACTTGAAGCAAAGGTGGCGTGATTTTCTATTTTCACGTTTTTTTTTCAAAAGAGCCTCCGAGCATGCCGGTCGGTACTATCTTATCTCTGCTGATTACCGTACCCCCCGTACTTTCGCCTACTCGACAGCCATCAGCTTGAATACCTCGTCCAGCTCGGCCTTCTCCAATTGCCCCAACAGCTCCTTCGTTCTTCGATCACACTCGAGTATTCGGCTGCGAATCGACGCAGCCTCGACCGCGATACGCGCAGCCTGCACAAGGGATAAATACTCGTATTTGACATTTATTTTGCGGTAGGGGTAATTTTCTAGCGGCGGTAGGGTGGGCATGTAAATCGAGAATTTAGAACAGCGGTGGGGGGGATAATTTTGCGGTGCGGTATGGGTCATTTTATAGTAAAACATTTTATAGTTTATAGTTTACGGGCGGCGGGGGCCTCATGCGAAAACTATAATCAAATACAGTATTTTTCCTCTGAGCCTGCACACGGGGGGCGATGCAGGACATCAGGGAAGGAGGGACTACCGAACTCGAGTGAATTTTTGAGCGGATCCTCTTCCATTGGCAGTTATAAAGAGATTCATACTGCAGCGCAAAATACATCAAAATCGAAATTTTACATGGCTACCTCGCTTAAAAAATGAAGACCACAGTGAAATTCAGACATCCTCCCGCAAGGAATCAACAAGCTTCTCTGTTTAAAGACTAGAAATAGTTTTTTGTAAAATCGGATGAATAATTGTATTTCAGCGCTCAAACAGTATTACAGTACTCCCCTCCTACCGTATACCTTATCAGCCTCAATTCGCGCTTCCTTGGCCGACCTCGGTTCGAGTACTCCAAACGGTCGGAAGGAAGGGGGACGAATCTGCAGGGAGGGTATAATTGATTGATTTATTCTCCTCCCAGGCTATATATTTAGCAAGTAGTTGAAAATTTACGAACATGGCACAAGTGTATTTCATAAGTATTCATAAAAGAGATGGGGGGGGGGGAGGTGAGCAATAGTCAAAGCGTGAGTTGGGCATGGACAATAGGGGACAGTAGTTAGCGCTCTTCTCCCTCAAATGAGAGGAATACTACAATTGATGTTTTACTATTGTCAATATAGTTGGGGTAAAATGGCATTTTTCGGAGGCACAATCAAAAGCGAACTTTTAGCATTGAAAATACTTTGAACATAAACTTTACATCGTAAAGCTAACCTTTTTCTTCTTATGCTCCTCGGCGTCTTCTCCGTCTGATTTCTTCTCATCTTCATTCTTCGATTCGTTTTCCTTACCGTCACCTGCAAGTGACCAGATTCAGTAACCAAATAAAAGCATTAACTGGACAAAAGTCTTGATGAATCGCAATAACGTTTATAAAACCCAATGTTAATCGTGACCAACCTTTCGTATGTTTCCTCTTCTTGAGCCCCTCCTCCTTCTTCCCTTCCAATTCTTCTTCTTCCTCAACTACAGTATACCGTCCATCCTTCGATACTGCTACCCTACAATGATCTATGTTGCTCACAAGTAAGAAGGAGCGGAGCGAAAAACATTAAGCTACTAAATGCCATACATTATATTATGTTAGCATTTTCATTAACGGACTGAGCGAAAACGACGTAGGCATAATATATTATGAACTATGGCGTACGATTTAAACCCTACTCTAGGAGTAATGACAAGGTTACCTCAGCCGCGCCTCCATCTCCTCCACATCATCAACGTTCGTCAGACTTGCATACGGTAGGCCGACCGTAACCCTTCAAAGTGAAAGAATAGCTCAAGTATGGTTAGACTGCATTCAGCAAAGGTGTAACCAAGGTTTTAAGCTAAGTAATCCAACATCTTGAAATACATAAGAAGACGTCGCCTGTCTTCTTTGTATTCTTGTAGGAAGGGAAGGACTAGGGGATATCTACTTTATCTTGGAGCGGGAGGCTCGGGTGTTAGTGAGCGAGTTGAATGAATAACACATCGATAGCGAGGGTCCATCAGTTGTTTACTAGAACCTTGCACACTAGGAACGGGCAACTCATTTGCTCCTATTACAAGCTGGTACACTGACAGCTTGTCAGGTATTAATTATCTTGGCAGGAGCCATGTCGATTACTACACAGCTGGCCTTCACATTTGGTCTTGGGTCATTTGTCCGACTCTACCCCTTCCCATCCCCCCTCCCCCCTAACCGTGTCCTGGTGCAGGCCTCCCTGACGGCGGTCAGCCTTCCCTCCATCTCGATCAGCACCTTCACGTACTCGTCCACCGCTCGCAGCCTCTCCAGGGCAGTCTCGTTCAACTGGCGAAGCGTCGACATCTCTAATTAAGAGAACTTACCATAGTTAAAGGAGGGCCATTCGGTACCGTGGCCATGTTAATGGAGACTAATTTGAATAGCGAAAGATAGTAGAGGGAAGGACATAGACGAGAAACTAATCGAATCCGTAAGATGCCGTCAGGAATTTAAATAGATTACGGTTCCGAATAGAGGCCATTTAATGAAACAAAAAACTTTTCAGCTCACTGACGGTGTAGCATCGCTTAAGAGAAGCTAAAAGGACCAGTAACAACGTTCAAGCTAAAGCTTCCATCGTAGACTCGAAAGAGCAAAGATGGATACGGTAGCACGGTGGGGTTGGCATCGGGTCACAAAGATTACTCGAGAGGTATTGCAAAGCGATCGAACTCGTAAGTAGCAAACCAGGAGTTTTCCATAAAAACTGTTTATTACGAAGCGTTCAACACCCCACTTGCATACGGTAATAACAGAAGTAATCTGTGCTAAAATCGATGGACTTATAAGCTGAGAATGCAATACACACTGTTTCGTGAAAAGCTACTGTATGAAAATGGATATAATAGGAACAAACAAAGAAACAAAATAGTCGGTAATGATAATACTCCGCACATCATAATGACTCGTAATTATTACAGAGTGCGATTGACGAATGCCATAACTCGATGCCTATCACCACTAGTCATCTCCTCCATTAAATCATTAGAGTCCGAATCCGATCTCCACATCGCTATCCTGCAAAGGCCCTGATTAGGTTTCTCTTTTTGACTCTTCTTCCTCGGCTATTAGATTAGAGTTAGCTTAATTATCACACGTAAGTAAAAGGTGAATAACGTGAGAAAACTATTTTCAATAATGTCAAAAGGTAAAAGATCTACTTTTTCGCGCTTCAATAAATACCAGAGCATGCCTATAGAGCAGATATGAACCGACATGCAAATAGCCCAATAGCTCCCTGCTCACAGTCGTTTCATTATCCCTTATACGCTCATGTCAGAGCACGATAAAGATATTGTCGGTCCTCGTATTCAAATTTTTGTTCCCGCATTCTTGATTGGACTTGCGCTATTTAGCATAAGTGCACAGCCAAAAGTGCCAACAACCAACGGAAGACGGAATCATTACCGTCTTAACGCAAATTTGAATGCGAGGATCGACAATAGTCGAGATTAGAAAAACAACAACCCACCGTCCAGCTCATCTTGCTCACGCGATCGACCGCATCGTTCGCGTCCTTAAACTAACCCCCAATTATCGCGAATAACCAATCCCAATCGGGTAATACTCTTAGGAAGAGCAACTATCGAATCAAGCTTTGTTCTATTTTTGCATTATTAACAGCTAGTGTGGCTCAAGAATGAATGAACGAATCAAAGCTACGTCTCACCTTCCCCTCGTCGTCCACCTCTGCCTTCGGAAGCCCTTCATCCCTTTCCTCCCCATCCTCCTTCTCCTCCCCCTCCACCTTCCACTCTCCTCCCTCCTTTCCCTCTTCCTCCTCCTCCTTCACCCCCTCATCCCCCCGTCCTCCCATTTCCTCTTCGGTACCGTAATCGCCCGACGATCCACGAGACTTGAACCAGTACCTACAATACATAACATCTCTCAAGCCCCGCCCCTTTATTTTATTTACCCGCCCGAATCGCGTAATGTAAGTTCCGGGATTCCACCTACAAAAAAATTCATATGTGAATTGTACTGTAAACCGACCCAAACCCTAAGAAAAGCCAGAAAACGAGGGGGAATAGAGGAGTTATTTACTTGGCTCGAGTGACGGTTATTCTCTGCTTGGCCAGCATCGATCCGTTCCCTCCGCGAACCGCACTATCGGCCATATCGTTGTTCTCAAATCATACGTGAATTATATGGAACGGCAAACGAACGTCTGTGTGCTACGTTTCATGTCCATATTATAAACTGTTATTAACCATAAAAATGTACCGTTTCCCGCTCCGTAATAAACTACTGTGCCCCGCACTTATTGCGGGCTGCCTTTTATAACTAGCAAAAACATCGTCCATTATTACAAACGTTCTATACAATGCTCTCTGATTAGGCATGATTAGGGATGGTGGACGGTAAGGGCACGGAGTCGTGTGTCCAAATACGCTTCACCCCGCCTTCATCTTGAGGCTTCATCTTGATCTTGATACTTTTATTCTAACGTCAGATCGGATTCCCCGATTACTACATATAAGTGTCCATGGGGACTGTATGATTTGGATGTACACGCACGTCCCAGTTCTACGTCTCTTTTAACAATAATGAAGGGATATAGAATGCCTAAACTGACATCGTATTGAATATGGGCGAGTCCGCGGTGCTTGTTCGTCTCCTTGTTCAGCGGCATGTGGAAGTACTGGATTCGGCCTACAAACCGCATTTTATTCACAAAGATGTTCCGTCAGCAAATTCACGTTGTGTGCACTCCCTTGAGGAAAGTCTCTCCACACGTCTTCGCTCTCTCTCCCGAAATAGAAATGAGATAACTGGCGAAAAGTTTTTCTCAACCATACATCATGCATTTCCACCGAAAGGCGAATGAAATGTACACGTTCTCGAAATGTAAAAGAGGGGAAATGGCAATAACAAACCGTATTTCACGAATTCGTTGCGCACATAGCTCGGAACAGTCCATAGTGGAATGCCGCTAACGATGATTCGTCCTGGAAGACGACGGTTGCAACTTTGCCACACGTGGACTAATCTTGCTGCTCATACATCAAATAGTATGTAAACGACGCAACCAAGGCACTTTTTGCTGTGGAAATTTAGAAAATCAAGGCATTTTACCCGTCAAATTTATCGTTTTATGTCAAATTATGCTGGACTTCTTGCTTATTAGTGTGGAACAGGGCACTTTTATCCATTTTTTGCTAGAAACCGCCGTCCACTATCAGTTCTAGCAACATATTTTTGTACAGATATCATTAAAAATCGAATTAATTAGACGTTCCCCTCAGCAACAGCGCATACCCATGACCGCCTTGGGCGAGAAATCCAGGTCCTGATTCGGACTTCTCACTGGAGCTGGCTTGCGCGCGGGTGGCAGAACCTAAACGTCAATTACATGAAGTTCTCGATCGACAAGGTAATACATATCTGCAGGAGAAATAGGGGAGGGCTCTATTCATGCATAGTACTAGTTTTTGCGCACCTGCGGGGTCTTCTGCAGGGAACCCACTACAGAAACGTTGTGCAACGCCCTACGGTAGGGGCTGCCCCAAAGGGACACCTACCCAATATCCTTTCATATTTTCTGCCTTTGATTTTGGAGAATTTCGCCTTTGCTTAGAAAAAGCTGCACGAAGATTTTTTTTCGTCCTTTGCGTCTTTTCAATTCTTCCACGTGTAAAGTCCATTCATTATCAGAATGCATTCGTTGTTCAGGAATGAAAGAGATGGCCAGGGAAGCCCTCTAACTGCAACCGTGCCCACAGTGTGCCCTTCCCACTATCCCTTGTTCCTATTCTCTCAAGCAGACCAATAGTAGAGCATTCCATTCGGGTCATTTTGACCCATATGTTTCGCTGCTTTTGGTGACGAGACCCGTCGCGGTTATGAATGATGTACATACATGGGCACGGACCCGACAGTCGGGTGGTAGGCCCCCTCATTTTGTCGGAAACTTAACTTGGTAGGCGGCCTTGTGATTCCAGATGCCTCATTGGCAGGCTAACCAAATTCAGTGGTATGCTCTAGTTCAAAATTATTGACGGTAAAGCTGCCCACGTATGATGATGTATGAAACATACACATCAAACCAACCCGGATGGAATTCTCTACAGACCAACCTGTCCAAACGAGGCCGTCGGAGGCTTTCCGTAGGCAGGAGGAGAACGAGCACGAACAGGGGGCGAAGGAGAGGGGAGGCTCTGAAGGGAATGCGACGTGCTTCGAGTACGCACTGACAACTACCACTCGTTATTAAAGTTAATAAATAATCTCAATATGCCTAAGAGTTTGATTTTCAACCTATTCAGAACGTTTCATTGTTAACCTCTCCTTACTCACTAGTGTTCGGCAAACTAACAATAGTTGGGGTTGCATTGAGCATCAAAACGCTTTATATGACTTTGGGTCAACTGCCGGACACTAGCTCACACCACTAAAGGGCGTCTATCCAATGGCGCTAATGCGGTCACTCTCCGCGAGAGCGCGGAGAATAGAATGAAATATGGGGAGAATGTTGTTCTACAAAAAAAATTCTCACGCTGTTTCTTATAGCATGTTAAAACTATTATTACTCTACTCACCCTATTGCCCTCATCGATCAAACACGGTTCGCCCTCTTCGTTTATAGCGAACTTGTCCTTGCGCGGCTTCGGTACAGGGGAATCTGAGAGGAATAATTATTATCCACAATTCCATTTTTCCTTGCTGCTTCATTACTTGAAGGAGAAAAAAATAAATGTTTGGTAAAGCTCAAAGAAACCTACCAGGCTGAAACGAAGTCTCTCTTCTCTCGTAGTTATTATTGCGCTCGATCCTCGGGCCATGCCTTTCTTTCATCGCATTCTGTTTGTACAGTTCATCGAAAACAACAGCCAACGATCTCGCGAAATTACTCAGGGCGATCTGCAAATAAGCAGGGTTTGAATTTTTGAACTGAATAAACTGTAGACATAGTGGATAGGCTTAGAAAATGATGGCGGACAACTTTGTTGATACAGAACATTTGGTAGTTTGTGAATGACATGCAATCACACGCATACGTGGGCAACCTTCGCCGCAATATTTTTAAAAACGGGCCTATCAATGTACGAAATCAGGACTACCAATTGAAATTTTATGGAAAATATAGGCCTACCAAGGTAAAATTCGGAAGAAATTTGGGCCTACCACCCATACTACGGGTCGGTGCCCACGTATGTGCACACGTGGATGATTGTAGCCCGCAAAGTACGCAACTACAGCATAATGTGATTGAAAAAAACGCACGGTTTGACTGTTATCGTTGAGCAGATGATGAGTGTGGAAGGCAACGCAGAACAGCTCGCTAACGTCCTTCAAGCCTTCTGGATTCTGCAAAAGATCTAATCAAAAGGAGAAAAAAAATATATTAAACTTACGAAATTGGTACTGACAGCTCCAGTGAGGACCTTGTTCATTGCGCACATAATGGCCTCAATTGGACGGTCCACGGAACTGGTCAACTTAAATACTGCCTATCGTCAACAAGCACAAATAAAACTGCTGAAAGCATACGATGAAAAGCAGTAAAACTATTTGAAAACAATTTACCCACCCTCCTAGTGATGTCGAGTGAGTCTTGTACATTATCACGACAACGTTGCGCAAAATCTTCCATCCGAATTCGGAAAAGTGAGAAAATGATAACCAAAAACAGATCTAATTAAAACTTAAAACTCGATGTCGAAATTCTGATCAGAAATCTGACCTAGCGCACACTCAAGGGTGCAATTTTTTAATTACCGTAGTACGGCTATACACTTTTCATACACCTTTCCGTTTTACGCCTTGCAGTTCTTACCGTATCAAACGATGACACGTGTACATTTTCATTTTCCCTCATTCTCGTGCCGTTTCCTCGCCGCGTGCGGTTGCTTGCGTTTAGTGCATGTGCATGCTGTATTCCCGTTCTCGATTCTCCGTGGTTCTTTCATATTTGCCTCCCTCCTGGTCACTTTATTGTCTCAAATTCGCGAATTTCTCTCCGAATTTCATGAAATTTCGCTTTTAGTGTCTTCGGCGGCGCGTCGGAAGGATGAACGTCGCCAGGTTTGTGTTGAAACCGCGCTGACTGAGACTTGCGATTGGGTGCCATTGGGAAGGGAAGGGAGTGTGAAAATTGCCGGGTTTAGTTTTATCGTCAATCAATGGGCTAATTCAGGCGCCGCGCAGCGCGTGCAACTGCTGGTCGTACCGCGCTCGGCCGTTGAAAGGGTATTACTCGTTTTCTCTTTCTATTTTTGTCTTTATTTCTCCCTGAAATACGGCCATTTCAGTTGCCGTGCCCTGAGGTCTGCTCGTAGGCAACCTGCCGACTAGGAGGAGCGACGGGTATGGCGGGAAGGACTAATGGGGCCTTGAGCGCTGGAGGATGACCGTCAGTCGTGTGGAGCGACGCAATGGTTGTAATTTTGCTATTATTTTCCCCCTTTCCCCCCTCTACTTCCCCACCAATATTGTACTTTGAAGGTAAGACGCGCGAGGGAATGGCGGGCCCGGTGGGCGTCGGGCATTGGGCGGAGAGCGGAGGCCGCATCGTAAGTTATCTGATTGGCTTACTTTCTTGTTTTGATACTTCTATTCCTCCCTTCCAGGTCCGACGTCCCACCCGGGCGGTAGCGCGCCCCTGCGAGGCACGGCCGTCACGTCTGTCGGATGGTGAGTATCTCTGCTTTGTTTACGGTAGATCTCTGGTTACGGTATTTCGGGGGTACGGTATTATGATTGGGCATAAAGTTGCAAATTGAGGTCGTCGGTCGGTCGGAGGGACGTCGGCGACATGTGGACCACCGCGCGGATCAGGCGACCACGGGTAAATTACTTTGCTCATTGTGCTAGGCTAGAAACGCGCACGATATAGTCTAGTAGGATAGGTGGGGCAATGGAAAAAGTGAAATTGAAACTGAAAATGAAACCGGCACCTTTCGATGGGTGCATTTCGCGACGTTTTGCATGGCCAGTACGGCTATGCAAAATGCGTTGAAACGGGAAGGGATCGAAAGGTGCGGGTTGGGTGGGTCCAGAACAAGCTAAATAGTATTTGCAGGGGACTGGAGACGGTCGGTAGGGGGCCCGGAGACGGCTGTTTGTGGGTGTTTTGTGTAGTGCTCCCTCCTTTTTAGGAGGAGGCGGTCGGGGCTCCCAATGGAGCCCTGACCACTATTCTACCATTTCTTGCCCAATAAAGGTGCTTGTTCATGTTGTTCACACGGGAGAAGTGAATACCGTACAGGCAGAACGGATACTGTAGTTGGAGAGAATGTAATTTGGACCAATGTGTGAGTGATTACTGTATTTAGCATTGATTAGAATGGAAGGGTACT
>LS844274.1:101648-121317 GCA_900490955.1 Micoletzkya japonica
GGCGGTCGGGGCTCCCAATGGAGCCCTGACCACTATTCTACCATTTCTTGCCCAATAAAGGTGCTTGTTCATGTTGTTCACACGGGAGAAGTGAATACCGTACAGGCAGAACGGATACTGTAGTTGGAGAGAATGTAATTTGGACCAATGTGTGAGTGATTACTGTATTTAGCATTGATTAGAATGGAAGGGTACTGTAGTTTTAAAGGGTGTGGAATATTGATCGTTAGACGGGGTACGGTAGATTGAACGAGGATACGTTGTATACTGTAATTGTGTGGATACTGTACTCGTGATGAATAAGGAGGCCTTGGTATCGATCGATACTGTAATTTAAATGTAATATTGATTATGAAAACAGTAGATACTGTAGCCAGAAGCCGTGGGCACTGTACGATGTATTATAGTCTAGAAAATCGGAACGTATAATTCGTGATTCCGCAGCTACGGTGTTTAGCGAATTTTTCGCGCTTTGAAGCGGTGCCATTTTATTCCAAGAAAAGATATCAGTAACGTGGATATGTTTCTGAGATCAGTAACACCTAGAATTTCTCATGATACATACTAGAAGTTGATTAGATCAATTTGAAAGGCACCGGAAACAGCGCTACAACCGGAACGATTATATCTTCCTTTTTTCTCTACTATAATGTATATATTGTAGTGATTGATGTATTATAGTTGAGCCATGTTAGAGGGGGGTCTCTTCATTTTGGACGATAGAAGAGCTTTGAGTCGTGCCCGCACATGCTTGATGTCAGTACAGTATCTCTTCCAATTTTTTAACTTTTCTTTTTAAAATTTGAAACACCTAATCCTTGAGAGTAATTTATTATCGCACTTCAGATCTACACAAGCTTTATCCTGGCTTCAACAAGAAATTATGGCACCCGATCATAACATCAAATACATCGTTTTCTATGGCAATAATTGTGTTCTGCTTAAAATGCTCTAGAATACTACTACACTTTGACTACAGTCTTTCCTCGTCCGTGCTTCTGCGCGACTTTCTCGAAAGCCTCAGGGAGCTCCTCGAATTTGTACACTTTCTCCACGAGCGGCTTGATCTAAACAAACAAAATATTAAAGGAGCCGGACCACGAGTTTCTGACCAGATTGGCTCTTTACGTCATTCAGTAGATCTAATTATCCTGATCGGGTATTCCGAGTTTTATGCGATTTCATTACCTCTCCGTGGAGTAGTGAAGGTGCAAAGATCAACGCGCTTTTCACAAAATCTGATGACTGAGATGTGATACAGCTTCGATTCATTGACAAAATGATTTTTCACATTGTCCCGATCATTTTAAGAAAAAGAACGATAGGAAAAGATGAGGGGAAAGGCCCAAATTGCAATATCAGGGTAGCGCTGGAATTCAAATGCTACCGTACTCGTGGGCCGGCTCGTTTAATTCAAAAATCAGCTTATCTCCTCTTTGTGAGAGTACATAAACTGAACTTAGTGTTGTCCTATTTCGCTCCTCAGAGTCCTTACCTTATCTTCTTCTACTAGTCGTGCGAGTTCCTGCAGACAGTCCCTATTCGGCATGAAGTATACGTACGAGAAGAACTTTCCTTGCGTCAGAGACTGAATTGAGATATTACATTTGGAAAATCAGGTTTTTCTCAGTTCACCAAATACGAGCTAATCTAATTTTCGATTTCAACAACATTAGGGCCTCCCAAATTTGAGAAGCGCCAAAAAGAGAACCCTATTTGAGACGCATACCTCAAAGCTCCTCTGGAAGTATTTAACAGCTGTTGAGGCGAGACCCAACGGCAGCCCGTACCTGCAATACATTAGATAAATGAAGATATCTGTTTGTGAAGTTTGCCAAAAAACTCGCACGACTAGTAGAAAAAAAGATAAAAGAAACGTAATATTCAGCATAAGGAAAGAAAACTAGTAGGAGATAGCAAATCGAATGAAATACAGGCCTGTCCGTATCCTTCATCATCGGACTCACGATTGACACGTGCACGCAATTTCTCCACGTTCCCATGATCTGCAACATTCGCATACATTCTTAATACGTGCTAAAATAATTACTTTTTCTAGGTCCTATCATTTTCTCGAAGTGAGATTACTTCGCAAAAATTGCTCGCATTCTCATAAATTACTCACCTTCCCAACATAAGTCTGTGCCCACCTTGTCACTCCACTGGGAAAGCGGGGAATCAACACAGGAGAAGATGACCTCATACGGACCCTCCTTGATCAGCTCATCTGTAGCGGTTGGACTACGGTAGTCAATGGGAATCGCGCCGAGACTACGCACCAATTCGAAACTAAACACGTTCATTCGTACGGTAACTAGTAGCGTTAGTATCGATTGGCCAGCATAATAGTAAAGTAGGTAGTATCGTTCTAGTGCTGACGTTTTTTTGGTAGTTATCGTCGTGTACGTGTAAAACTTAATCCGGAAAAAGCGTGAGAAGGACAACCCTAGCATGCAGCCACTCACCTATCAGCCGAACAAGTGGTCACGATCTTCTTGGCTCCCCATGCCTTGAGTATCTGTATCGCTATCGTGCCCACGCCTCCCGCTCCTCCGTGAATGAGAATACGATTATCTGAATGAAGCATCTTGTTCGCAACCCTTTCAGACAGCCCAATATGACTAGATCCAGGCAGAGTAAGGATCGTCCAATTTAACCTGGTTCCTATTTTCTGTAGCAGGCTAGCCAACACTTGTGCAGTAAGATATCAGTAACTCCAGCCGTGTGATAATAATACCTCAAAAGAGTAAGTACCTTTGGCGTTGCTCTTGTTGAGCCGCGCGACGAGGAAGGCATTCCACGCAGTGCACGCTACGTACGGTAGGCTGGACGCGTTCTGAACCACAATAGATCAGCCTCGGAAACAACCTAACCACCTTTAACCGTGACAAATCGAGAACAAAGGCAGCTTTGTTTCAAGCTCTGAACACCCAATTTCCTGGTCTACGTTTCAAAACGTATAAACGTTAAAAAAAGTATTCCGTCGTGGAATGCTTATACGCTACTAGGTATTGGAAGTCAACCCTTTTAGTCGCATTATGAGATCGAGAGAGTGACGAATTGAACTTGATTAAATTAAATATTGGTTTGCAAATACGATTCGGTGTACCTCGAAGGACAATCGTTCTGGAATGGCCACGGCTGCTTCATCTTCGAGAACTACGAGATCTGCATGAGTCCCCCGTGTATTGTACGCCTGCGTCACTCCCATCACCTGCACATCACAAACTTAGCCATTTTCAGATCATTTCAATCTCCCTCTTATCCTAATAGTCCTCATACGATACTGGGTCCCCAAGAAAGGTAGTCACAGCCGGCAATTCTTCAACTTTTGCATTAGCACCCTGTGGTTGGACACTAATCCTAACAGTGGACAAGGCAACCGTACGAATGCATGAATCAATAAAAGAACAAGAATACCGTAACCTTATCTCCGATCTTGAATCGAGTAACAGCCGGTCCAATACTTTCCACTACTCCTGCACAGTCCTTTCCCGGCGTGTAAGGAAGACGATTACGAGCATCTGAACACACCAATAAACTTATTAGAAATTGGGATTTTTAAGCTTCTCTAAAACGTTTCGGCTTGGCACAAAAATAAATGCTTCCGTTGTTGTGATTACTCAAATTTTCGACAATAATTTTACTTCATGTGAAATCTAATAAACCAGCCCTTATTCTCGATAATCAGGATAAGCTAAACCTTGTGATAGACTTCGCTCCTTGATCATCTTGAACGTCGACAGTATCTCGTTACCGTACCCGTTGACGGTCACCGTATCGATCGGATTCACGCTTGCGGCCTGAAATGAGTCATTACTAGAATGCACAGAAAATACAGAAGTACAAATAATTAAGAAGTGATCTTCAGGAAGAAATAATGGCTTAAATTATGATCAGTAACGCAAGACTTTTCAAGGATTCCCTCATGATAATGCGTACGAGCCTAGTGATGTCAACAATGCCTTACCTTTACTCGTACGAGTATTTGCTTGGGTCCTGTGATAACAGGAACAGCAGCACTTTCGTTCAGACGAAGATCCGCCCCAAACTGGTCCACTTGCCAGGCACGGTTCAACGAAGATGCGAGGCGGGAGATTAGTGACGATTGGCGAGATAACATCTTATCCTGAAAGGATAGCCATGCCATCAACCCGAGAACGATAATGTCAAGAAAAGAACGAAAAAGATGAAAATAAAATAAATTGTAGAATAAGGGTTATCGCGAACTGAAAAATGTTGTGTGGTTCTGGTGTACTGTAACCGAGGTTAGGGATAAATCGCACGATGACGCACGCGCCGCACCCGTACCATAGTTTTGAAGCTAATTTGTCGCGTTTTAGTGTTTTCTTGCTATTATGCGATTATCACGTGCATTTGCAGATGTCTGACACCGCTAAGGCTCCTGCAGGATCCAGCACTCCGAGTGCACCCAAGAAGGAAGGAGAGAAGACCCCCGAGAAGATGGAGGTTGAGGTAAACATGTAGACCGCGCGTCTTTTGATCTACCCATGCACCCAATCCGATTGATCACTTTGTCACTGTTATTCCCCCGCCATGCCCTCTCCAACTCGCTACGTCTATCGTAGAATATCGTCTTCGGGCGAAATTCGGTACAATATCACGGAACCGGTTCCATGGGTCAATTTATTTTCTTTTTCTTTCCATTATTACTTTAGGCTTTTATTAATTTGTTATTTGCAGGACCAACTCGATGAGGAGATTCTCCGCATGTCTGCGGATGACATTAAGAGCCGCACCCATCTTCTGGACAATGAGATTCGCATTATGCGAAGTGAAGTGCAACGAATCAGCCACTCTACACAGACACTGAAGGAGAGGATTAAGGAGAACAATGAGAGGATCAAGGTGCGCAGGGTTTACTCATTGGGCATGCTTTGATGAATGGCTTGGGAATTCATTCATGAATCTATTCTGACTATAGTTGTCTAGAAAGATGATATTGTCACGAATAGAGGTTAACAAACATATGTTAGTAGTCTATGTGTACGTATATTAGTGTCTGAAAATGATCTTCGTAGGTCAGCAATGCAGAGCCTTCTGAAAACCGTAACGGTCATGTCAGTACCCCAGGGTATCGGTGCCAAAAGTTTATCTCCAAAAGGTTGTTAAAGAGAAGAGAGAGATGGGACTAGTCGGTTTGGGTCAGCGGTTAGGCCGCCATCCCCCTTGCGCTAAGACTAACCCTAGTCCGTGGGCGGTCCCTTAGCGAGGACACCTCATGTGGGCCATTACGAAACAATGGGCAGGGCCCCATAAATGGTAATTCACCAGGCTCCAACTTAGTCTTTTGGTCCGCTAAACAGAGCAGACGGGTTGACAGATCTTTTTCGCCCTCACAGTTATTCGTACAGTATCCTTCTCTTCTGCTGGGACGTATCACTGCCCTTGTCAGGTCAACAAGACCCTTCCGTATCTCGTCTCAAACGTCGTAGAACTGCTCGAACTCGAGGAGACCCAAGAGGAGGAGGGAGCAAATATCGACCTCGATGCGCACAAGACCAAGTGTGTTATCATTTTACTTTATGATTTTACATTTTACTATGATTTTACCGATTTTACTCTCCTTAACAGTAGATAACAATTACCATCCATCTGGAAACAAAGGCAGAGTCCAACATGCATGGGTCTACCACCCAGGACCATGAAGTGTCTTTATGATTTGTTGTCGTTGTCAGATGTGCGGTAATCAAGACCTCGACGCGTGCCACGTACTTCCTCCCCGTCGTGGGCTTGGTCGATCCGGCCGATCTCAAGCCTGCGGATTTGGTCGGCGTCAACAAGGTCACACTTTTATCTTTATCATTTTCGCTTATTTTTCCCCATGCGTGGAAAAGGAAATGGGAAAGGCTGCACTTTTGTGTAGCATTATTTTGATGCATGATTCAAAAATTTGCTGATGTAAATGCCTTTTGTGTTATTGCGGTTACCTTATGGACATTAGACATTGTAGGCGGTAGACCTATCTTATTTTAATTTTTAAAAATAAATGTTTAAAATAAGAAAAACATGCTTTTAAGGATTCGTATCTCGTTCTGGAAAAACTGCCCGCCGAGTACGACAGTCGCGTGAAGGCAATGGAGGTGGACGAGCGGCCCACCGAGCAGTACTCGGACATTGGAGGCTGCGACAAGCAGATCCAGGTGACCGCGACGCAGCCGCGACGTGCGCGTGAGTTGAGCCTTTGATGTGCAGGAGCTGATCGAGGCCGTAGTGCTGCCGATGACGCACAAGGACCGCTTCGTCCAGCTGGGCATCCACCCGCCCAAGGGAGTGCTCATGTACGGACCGCCTGGTATGTGCGGTGGCTTCGTTCCCCCTTTGCTTTGTTCAGAAAATAGTAAATTATTGTAGAACGGTTAGGAAATGGATTACATGTAGTACAATTAGCCCCGTCTACCCAATAATCGATGTAGACCATCGCTAGATCGTTCATTGCTAGCTTCTATTGCACCGTTTTCATGGTATTCAGAGAGTCCTTCCACAAGCTTTATCGTATTTGAAATTTAAAAAAATAAAGATACTGGTATAATCTGTGATTAAGCATTAAATTAAGGAACGGGCAAGACGATGATGGCGCGTGCGGTCGCGGCGCAGACCAAGTCGACCTTCCTCAAGCTGGCCGGTCCCCAGCTAGTCCAGATGTTCATCGGAGATGGAGCCAAGCTGGTTAGTGAGCAGAGAGTTTGGAGTTATGCGAGTTCTTTTTTTTGAGTGTTACATGTCATGCTGGAACATATTTACGAAAATAACTCGCATTCATAGGTACATTAGGCCACTGTACGATTAGAGCATTCCATCGGTGTTCTTTATATGGCTATGCTTCACCCAGGGTCCCAATAAGGAATAATAACGGCAGCATTCCCTACTTGTTTTGTCTTGAAACCAGGCTAATCAGTCTACGGAATTATAAATTCTCCAATTTTTCAATTAAAACTTTCCAGCAGCTTAATAAGACCAAAAAAGAAGTGGTAATAATTAATATTGTTCAGGTTCGCGATGCGTTTGCACTGGCCAAGGAGAAGGCCCCGGCCATCATCTTCATTGATGAACTGGATGCGATTGGTGAGCGAACTCTATCCAGTTTCTTCTTTTTTCCCCTTCCCTACCTAGTTTTTACAATGTATTCTGATTGTCAGCACAACAAGGCACACTTTAGTAATGTTGCGTTTATATGTAATATGTTTTGCACATAACAAGCATTTGTGTGCGTTTCTTCATTTATAGCAAAAACGTAAACATAAAAAAAAACTTATCTAATCCAAATCTATAAAACTAATCTATCTATCTATAATCTATAAAACTTATGTAATCCAGGAACGAAGCGATTCGATTCGGAGAAGGCGGGCGACCGTGAGGTGCAGAGGACGATGCTCGAGTTGCTCAACCAGCTGGACGGATTCCAGCCGAACGATGATATCAAGGTGGGCAGAGCTCAGATACTAAAGATGTGCTGACTGGTCAGTACAATGATTATGTTTCATGCATCATTCTTCACCGCGACGCGTCTCGTCGCCAAAAGTAATGATACGTATTAGCCAAAATGACTCGTCTGCACATCTCTGCCAGATACTAGGGTGTGAAAACCAAACCTTTTAATTGCATTACGGGACGGAGAGAGTGATGAGGAGCAGGGAAGAATGAAGAGAGTCGGGCGATAAATATGGTTTTCAAACCCTATTAGATACACGATGCGATGACTGGAAATTATGTTTGTGTGGAAAACCGTAGTTTGTACTGCTTACTGTATAGGTATAACTGTGAAATTCTCTAAAAGACGCTTCTTCAACAATGAGCGAAATGAGATGTAAACGTTGAAGCTCGAGTGGATGAGGCTTCGTGAGATGAATGAGGAGTGTGAGTCCTCCCTAATCTCACGAAGCCACTCGAACTACAACCACAGTGCACTCAATACTAAAAGTTGAAATTTAAAAAAAAACGATTTTTTTTCAAACTGCAGGTAATCGCAGCGACAAACCGCGTAGACGTGCTCGATCCGGCCCTGCTTCGATCGGGTCGACTGGACCGGAAGATCGAACTCCCGCATCCCAATGAAGAGGCCCGCGCCAGGATCATGCAGATTCACTCGAGGAAGATGAACGTCCAGTCAGTCTCGGCTTCCTTTTCGTGTACTTTCATCCAAGGAAGGGTTGCTCCGTAGATCAATAATGCAAGAACATTTGGTTGTCAACCCGCTAAACGGAGTAAATCTTGTAGCCAGTAATACTTGCATGCCATATTGTCTACATGACTTGGGCTGATCCCATATTATGAGTCAGTAAATTGTTTTTTTTTCCTTACAGCAAGGACGTCAACTTCGAGGAGCTGGCCCGTTGCACGGACGACTTCAACGGAGCACAGTGCAAGGCGGTTTGCGTCGAGGCCGTGAGTCTTTCCTGTTTTCTTTTGAAGGAAAATACTTTTATCGAACAAGGAAAAAAGATTCGCTGGAACAACCGAACTGAGAGGCACATTTGAGTAAAGGAAAGCAGTTATTTGAGAGACAGTTCGTTTCCTATTTCTCTTCGGAGATTCAAGATCAAGGAATGAAATTTGGCGGTAGTGGATTTATTTGGGTGGTTAGCCTTGTCATGCACGTGGACTAGTGCTGTCCTAAAATGTTGCTGGCTGCTTTACGTACTCATGAAAAATGTATACTTTAAGACTGTCCCTCTTCCCCTAACGTTTTCCCTCAGGGTATGATTGCCCTCCGTCGCGACGCCTCCGAACTCTTCCACGAAGATTTCATGGACGCTATTCTCGAGGTGCAAGCTAAGAAGAAGACGAGTCTCAACTACTACGCCTAAGTCGTCTTTATTCCTCCTCCCCTCACTCTGGTTACTGTATCTCTTCCCTTTCCTCTTCATTTTCCGTGCGGGAGTCGCGTTGTTTCTAATACGAACCTCCCTTCCTTCCTTCCTTCTCACTCATATGTCTGAATAATTTATTGCAAACAAATTCTAATGTCCGTGGAGATGGTTTTGATTGTGTGGAAAATATGCATAAAGTAAAGGGCAACAGAAATATTTGTGAAGCTGCAAACTCAATTGGGGGGAGTAGGATAGGCAGTGTTGTACTACGATGAGATTAGAAGGTATTTATCAAGCGTGTTATGAAAAATAAGGTGACCAGTAATGGAAAATATTCAACCATGGCGTTGCCGGAAGCAGTATTTTCAATATTAGATAGAGATCCGCTGGTACAGCACATTAGTTGCTGCTTCTTTCGACCCCAGATAGTCTCGGGCGGTTTGTGAATGCACTGAAAAAGAGAGTTGTCGTATTGCCATGAAGCAAAATGACCTATTTCTGAAAATGTTTTCTATATTAGGGAAAACCCGTAGCAACATAAGACGTCTTTATACAACAAAAGTTAGTATTGAATGAATTGCCTAACCGAGTCGTTGAGTCCGCTACATTCATATCGCGAAAACGGACACCTTCCCTCGATAGAGTTCATCTCCGATTCCTCATCGGGAGATTCGACTACAGTAATCGTTCGTATGCATTCTTCGACATCATTGGGACAGGTTTGCAGCTGAAGCAACTCTACGAATTCTACGCTTACAATTAGTTACGTCTTATCTGCAGCTCCCTTCCGTAACAGAAGTTCTGTTCCTTCAACCTCCCTCTAAGCGGCACATATGCATAATATGCGGAAAATTGTAAACTCATTGGAGGCTCATAGCGCTTTGCTCTCTCATATGAATTTCCCTCATACCTTGGCCTTGCTGGCGTCGAATTGCTCGTAGCCCGGTATGCGGTAGTAGTAGCACTTGAGGGGATGCGAGCGATGGCAAAGCGAGAGGAAGAAGAAGAGGGCAGAGCCGACTCCGGCTGGACTCATGGAGCGAAGGGCAATTATGAACGGAAGGGTGAATGGAGGTGGGAGAGAGGGGAAGGCTTGGGGGGAGGGCTGAGAATGACTTGGGGGGAAGATAAACACATAGTTATATCAGAGTGTTTATTGATCACTATTCTTTCACGGACTACTGAAGATCATAACATAATGAAGCACTAGGTGGTCTAACGAATCATAGGTATACTTATGTGCAGAACGGAACAGTTCACAAATAATTAGGTAGAAACATAAATAAATACAAATAAATTATTAGATAACATGACTCGATCGATTACGGTATCTTCTTCGCACGAGACGGCGCGTCACGACGCGGCGAGGACTGCAGAGGGAGGGTTAGGCATTCAGATGGATGCTCAGATGAATTAGGAGGAGCTTATCCTACTATACAATACCAAAGACTTACTGGTCTCGGAATCTCCTGGGAGCTGGCCGAATATCGTACGAAGCGATGGCCTTGATGTATCTGCAACAAATTGAGGATAAATAGAGTTATTCGACTATTTTGCTTTATTTATTCATCGAATACGTGTAGTACGCGGTCTTCACAGAGGAAACCTCCAGTACGCAATAACTTCTCTTACTTCTTGGGAGTGCTTCGTGAGAGGGTCCCCGCGATCTTGTAGTTGCGATAGAGTCTTCTGAATTACACGAATTACTCTTATCAAGAGACCATATTCTAACTCTTACAGTCCAGATAAAGGTTGCAAAGCATTCAAACAACATACCGCAGATGCCCCGCAACGGCGGTCTTCGGTCGCTTGACTATCGAATTGTCCGTAACTGCAAGGTATCGTTTGCCGAGCATTCGATTCGATGGTTATGCTATTATTGACGAAAAGGTTTCGTCAGTTAACCCATTCCTACTTCGTCTGGACTCTCTTCATACCGCTTCGCTCTGTCGTGGAAAGTAGGAATGAGACGACGGGCGGAACTTCTCCGTTAACCATACACGATCAATTTACAATAAACTTATGGCTGGTCGTCCTAAATCAAAAAAAGCCATGTCCTATGCTTATTTATTCTTAATCTTCTCAATCCTATTCTCACTCCTTCGCTTGATGGCCGATCGCCGGTAGATGGGACTCTCCTCCACGTGCAGTTGGTCAACGGGCGCGGGGGGCGGGGGCGGGGTGGTGGGAGCGGGAGTTTGTGGCTCGTCGTGAGGCACGTATTCTGAAATTTAAAATAAAATGAAATAGGATAAAATGAGCGATCCGGGGTCGAGGAAGTTAGCATTATCTACAGGAGCCAACCATTTCATAAAATCGGTCGCTTCATCAAGTCTACATAATTAAGTACTGATTTCGGGAGATGACATGACCGGAGTGGTGATTCTCAGCATATATGCAGAGGAATCATACTATAGTAGAATAACGTGGTCCGTCAATTTCTTTGCGGCTAATTTTATCACTTTTAGACACTCTCTGGCCTGATATTCGTATCGATAAACTGATGGATCGTCTTATTCCACTATAGCGTACGTTCGTGCTGCTGCGGAGGCAGGGGTTCGGGTTCGAGGGCGACGAAGGGCGTCTTGCGCGGACACGGACAGTAGCCCCCGTCGCGGCCCGGATGACCGTCCTGGCCCATCTGAACAGGGGAGTCATACGATACAATTGGGGAAATACACCTAACCATCGTAATACTCACATACGTAATTCAACGTAATTTAGTTTCTGACAATGAATCTATATTGTTCGCTTTCTGATGTTGTAGAATGCTGTCACAGCTCACACGTTCACACGTATATAGTCGAAGGGAAACGGTACGTACGACTGATAATTGTAAGAGAACTCATTGTAAGAGTTTGTATAATAATAATTATAAGTCGCATACATACAGCTCCCTCCCTACCTTTCCCTGCACGCCCGGCTGTCCGGGTGGTCCCGGCTTCCCCGGAGGTCCAATGGGTCCCCTCGGGCCGGGTTCCGCCTGGGGTCCCGTGTCCCCGGGCGGTCCCTGAGGCCCCGTTGGTCCGATTCCTCCCGGCTGCCCCGTCGGACCCTTCATCACCAGATAGCGCCGCGAATCCTGCCCCTTGCTGCCGGGAGTTCCGTCCTGGCCCGGGTTGCCTCAAACAAGAGTGTGAGAAGCATGGTTGAAGATAATGTGGTTGAAACTCCCCTACTCACACCACTTCACAAAGCTTAATTTCGTAAGTATCGCGCCAGCTGGCATTGCAGCCGTTCTGTATCTGTTCACAAAGAGAGAGGTACCCCTGCCGCACACCGTAAGGTGTAATGGTAAATGAAAGTAGAACTGAGGTTTGTGACGGAACTTTCTCCTCAATAATAACCACTGACTTGTACATAGCTAACCATTCGGCCCGGGGTCTCCGGGCGGTCCGGGAGGTCCCCTTTCGGGAGGAATCGAAGGGCGTCCGGAGTCGCCGTTGGGTCCCTGCGGGCCGGGTATTCCCGGCTGACCAGCTCTGCCCGGGGGACCTGAAGGGGTACGGTAGTAATACGGTAGAAGTAGGGAAACGGGGAAGCACATCAAGTTTTCTGCTACGTTTCGTATCCCTTCACAATCGGCCGCTGTATTCACGTTAAACTATGAAAATGATAAATTTTCCATTTCATAGAAAGAAGCGAACATTTGCTGTACCTGTCTGTCCCTGAGGGCACTTGATGCAACCGTTGACTCCCGGATTGACCAGGACAGTGAGTCCATTCGCTCCCGGCATCCCAGTATCACCAGGCTTGCCATCTTCTAGAATGATGATTATTATAAATATTGCTCAAAATAAGAAAAAAATATAATTAGGATAATAATTTTTACGCTTCAATCCGAAAGTATCTAGTCATAAGCATCTCCCCCCTTCACCTCCAGACTCTCCGTCCTTCCCCGGCGGTCCGGGCGGGCCCTCAGGGCACATTGAGGCGCGCGGGGCGCAGTCTGTAATTGAGATTTTTAATCACGGTGAATTTAAAGGGCCCCTCCAGGCAATATCTACCATATGCATTTTTTGACATCATTGGATAGCTCTCAGTGTCCTGAATCTCATGACATCTCCTTTTTGCTTGGAATTTCTCCGTTTTTGAGAAAAGGCTGTGAAAAGATTTCTCTCGCTGTCTGCGTCTCTTCATTCCTCTCTTGTCTCTCGCAATCAATCAACCGCTCTTAATTGGTTATCTCTTGGAATGAATGAGATGGTTGGAGGGACCCTTTAATGACTGGTTTGTAGTGGTGGATTAAAAGATAGCTGAGAAAGTATGCAAGAGTGAGATATTTATCTGCGCATGCAAGAGAAGCTGACGCACCGGCTTGTTCTATTGGTGGCGAAAAAGTTCCGTCAGTAAATTCATTTCTACTTTGTCCGGACTCTCTTCATACCGCTCCGCTCTCTAGTAGAAAGTAGGAATGAGGCGACTGACGGATCATTTGCCTTGTCAGCCATAAATACCGATCGTCAGTTTACATTTTCAAATTCAACTCACTGCACTGGTCGTTCTTGCCGTTCTTGTTGCCATTCGAGGCTGAGACCGTCGTTCCCTTACTACCCTGCTCTTCCCGAACCACGTGCTCTTCCACGTTCGGTTCGTCGTTGAAGTTCCGTAGGCTCTCATCGTCCCTGTATATCGAGATAAAATTATTTAGTCTTTTTTTGTGAAAACTCAAGAAGAAAAAGCCTCTACTTGTAAGAGAGGCTTTTACGCTGATCCACTCTACAGTGCTCGACAGACTTCGGACCGGCGGTATGGTTCACTCCACAAGTAGGTACTTGCGTGAGTTCTTTCACCTAGCGAAGATTCATTGTCCCCCCTCGAGTACCGTAACCTCATCATCTTCCTTTCTGTAACCTACCGACCGCACACCTTTGTGTAATATTTGATAAATAAATAAAGTAAAAGAGTCAAAAGTATCTAGCTCACACGGGAGAAGCGCCCGGGGCGAAGCCATCGCGTACGTTGTACGTGGCCTCGTTGTCGTCCGAGTCTAGCTCCTCAAATTCTAATTTTGTTATTGTTGGTCCTCGCATTCAAATTTGCGTTCCGACGGTAATGATCCTATCTTCCGTTGGTTATTTGCACTTTTAGCTGTGCACTTATGCTAAATAATGCAAGTCCGATCGGAATGAAAATTTGAATACGAGGACCGACAATAGAAATCTGTTTGGCAGAATTTCGTTAGAATCGTTAGAATTGCTAGAATGAGCACTCGAGAAGATTTTCCGATAGATTGAAAAAAGCTCAATAAATACTATTTAACCTGTGCCGAGAAGGGCACGACGGACTCGTAGAAGCGTCTGGCTGGACTCCTCCTTCCCCGCCTCCTCATTCCCGGCTCCTCCCGCATCACCGCCCACACCGAATCGTGCAGAGCCTTGAGTCAAACTCGAGCTTTTGGAGAGGAGAATAATGACGATTAGACGACTTTTGCAGAAGAGTTGATGATTTTCATGAGTAGACATGATCGAGTATAAAACCAAAAAAAATCAAGACTCCCCCACCCCCTGCTGAACACCGCAAGGCGTAATGATGAAGACAAAGATAAAATGCTCGCCTCGAAGTCCATCAAATCCTGCATCGCTTGGTCGTGAAAGGTGGCGATGTCGTGTATTACATACAGGAAGCTCATGAGCACGCCGACCAGCGAACCTGGGAAACAATGAGGTGCGCTTAATCCATTTTAGATTTTTTCCATCGAATGGAAATTTTTGAAATTTGCAGAAAGTTAACTCTTAGGAACAGACAAGTCAGCGTGCTTCGAGGCAGTGACGGAACAATTTCTTTATTAAACAGTTTTTAGAATCTAAAAGGTGAGCCGAATGACTCACTCGCCGTGATGAGCGACACGGAGGCCAGCAGCGTGTCCTTGCCCGTCTCCCTGCCCATGCCAGGCCTGAACGGGAGATCATCTCATGGTTAGCCTATGAAGGATTGAGGCACGAAACACCAAGAAAGAAGAGACTTAGATGATACATGCGCAAATCTTTCTTAAATCCTTCATAACCCTTTCTGGGAGCATGTCTCGGCGAATATGAAAAATTGAGATCTAATATTTTGTATTTTAAATCCTTCATGAAGACCGCAAAACCAGCACATTATGAGCATCATAACGAAAAAACAAGCAGTAACAGAACTCGAATATGTCTACTCCCCATGGGAAGACTCTCCGAATGGCAATATCTATTCATGTCCACCTCCCTCCCTCCCTCGACTGGATACCACTTGTACTCTCTCTCAGAACGAGTAGAATGAGGCAACTCCGCGCGAAATTGCCGTATACAGGTGCGAAACGTGCGACAATTGCTTGAAGGAAAGGGAGTGGGAACGACTCTCGATTGGGAGAGATGAAAGGACTCGGGAAGAAGCTCTTGGAACAGCATACGCACTGCTTCACACGGCACAGTGCGTTCGCGACTTTCTCTTGGGATGATTTTTTAAAATTTATTTCTAGATGCGTAGCAATTAGAGTAGGAGAAACGGCGATCAGCCGGCTTCTCTATATCCAATGCGTATAATTCTCTCGATTTTGCACGCTCTCGCGTCTTTACCGACTGTACCGTGGGATAAGTTTACTCGCCCGTTGCTTCTAGCAAGCAGAGTTAGCGAACCGTCATGGATTCCATACTTACAAGCCATTTACGCCTCACCTATCTTCCATTGGTGCTCTTTATAAATCGGTATGCCAATCATATATTCATCTACACTTGGTCCTTCTAGATATGAAGTATGCGTGATACTTCTATCCCCCACGTTTCACTCTAACAAGCCAGTATCGCCGAAGTTGCTTGTTTTGTCTCGAATTCGTCGGACGGCACTAGTTTAGGAAAGGGAGGGGGGAACCCGCTAGTTAGTGAGAGTGTTTAGACAACGTCTACAGCGAAGTGTTCTCCACTTTCCATTTCAGCATCTCTATGTTTTCGTGGAAATGGTCCAACCTATGGAAGTCTTTTTACGGCAATAATTGCACCGCCGGATGACCCTACCAGTCGCTTGGAATGGACTTTTGGCTTGGAAGTTTGCCAAATTTAAAATTTAGGGCAAAACTAAGCGAAAAAATGCCACAGTATCAAGCAAAATGTGTTTTCCGTTCAAGACAATAATCGGACCTCGCCTATTCTTTTCAGCCGGCTGTGCATTATGACATTGCACGTGTAATATATTTTCTTTTCTATTTTATCACTGTTCTTTTTCGCATTTCCTTGTGATCTGCATAAACTATTTATCCGTCTATCTATCTGTCTTGTGTATTGTTGTACCGTCAGTAACGTAATACTTCGTCTGGGCTGTCTTCATACGGTCTTCCGCTCTCGTCGGAAGTAGGAATGAGGCAAGTGTAGGAACATTTATGTCAACCACAACTCTCCCCTCACTCCCGCTGACATGCCCTTCTCTCTAAGTACTCCCACTCGCGATGTCCACAACTTCCCTTCATACCCATTATCGTCCATTGAGTAGCCCCCCTTGCCATCTCTCCCACCTTCTCTCTCTCACTCGCCTTATTTGACCACACGTGTAGTCCCTCTCTCTGTCCCTCTGTTCACCCCCTCTAACCTTCTCCTTCATTCACACCGTTCGTCTTCCTTTCATCCATTCTTCTTCGTTCTCCCCTCAAGGGAAACTTCACGACTGTCAATAGCCATAGGTACCTTCCTAAAGTTCAGTCAAAGCTAACAAACCCACGGCTATCATGCGATTCTAGGCAGTTTGGAAACCAAGCGCGATTTGCGTATTTATCGTATGACTCATACGATAAATACGTTCTTATGGTGTTTTCAAGCTCTGGATTCTAGTTGGTCTGATATACCGGAATAAAGCGATCCGACCCTTACCTCGATTCCTATTTCGTCTCAATTTCTACCTTGCACGCTCGTCACATATTCTGAATGACTGTCGTAGCAGTTGATTAAACCGTAAAAGAAGCGTACTTTCGAAAGCTACAAGATAAGAATTCACTCATATGCTTCACATTTTCCAATTCCAAGGTAAAGCCTCTTTTCTACCCTCTCTCCGCTCTGAAGCATATTCCAAATGTCATTTCCAAATGGCAATCTCTCCACGATAAGAGTTGGCATATTTATAGGGGGCCATTCATCAACCAATTCCCCCGCTCTCTCTCCCAACCACCGGAAGAAGTTAGAGGGAAGGGAACGAGGGAGAGAACTGTCTTTCTAGCCTCGGGGTCCACACCTCTCATACCTCCCTCCTCTCCTTTACGTCCCTCCCTCCTCCCCTATCCTCCCCCTCCCTAATCCTCTCGCAGAGTAAACGACAACTGGCCCTCTTTCCAAGCCTTCCTCCTTCTGTATCCTTCTCTATTGTATCCACCGTCAGTCTTCCCTTTCATCTCCAACCTTTTCCACCTTTTCTTCCAATGTACTTCACAACTCTCAAGTACACTGTCTATTGCTCCTTGACATATGATCATGCCATCTCCAATAACTTAGTGGAATAAAAAGATCCTTAGGCTGATCGTTCCGAATATCAAGCGAAAGTGCGCAAAAGTGACAGAATTAGACGCATTGGGGACCAAAATGGAATATGGACCAGTTTATTCCACTATGTTCACCCTTTGACCCGTTCGACCCCTTAACTAGACTGTAGTTGCCCTCCGTTTCCCCCTAATCTCTCTTCATTCATCGTGCACTTCGTTAGATGATCGGCGCGCGAAGAAGCGAACAAGTGGATGGGAGGGGTATGTACAAATTGAGAGAGAGAGGGAACAGGGGGAGTGAGAGAAGCAGATGGACAGAGAGATTGAAGAGTGTAGAGGGTCACTATAGGATGGTCATTCGGGGGGAACACCTATAGAGCTTTCCCTTCGGGTCTCCTTGATGGTTGCGCTTCACTTAGGATAACGAGCCATGTCTATACTCATTATCCATTTTATCATATTGGACTGCCCCACTGAAATTCAGCGATCCAAGATCTTCTGCCATTGTATAATTCCGATCATTGAGCGTTCCTAGTGTATGGCCTCCCTTGTCCACACTGAGTGAAATTTCACTGGTCTTCCTAGGTATCCCCGTCTCTAAGAACTTAAGCCTCCTCCTACGGTTATTACGGAAATGCTTCCCCAGTCGTGCAGTTGCAGAGAGGTGTGAAACTACCCTATATTCGCTTATCCCCCCCCCCGTTCACACCCCCTGTACTCAATCCCTCTCCCATCCTCTTACTCTCCAGGTAACCTGTTCAATAACCCTTCCCTCTCCTCACAACAATACCCACTTCTCCATCTCCATTTTCACTATTCTTCTAGCTTTCCGCTCTTAACTATCCCTCCCTTCCAACTCTCTCCCTCCGCCCTCTACCCTTCCACAGTTCGTTGGCATACAGAAGGGAGGGTGGGGGTGGCTCTAGAGAGAGAGTATCCTCACCCCTCCGTCATCCCCCTCCTATCTCAAGTGTCTCAACAACATCTTTAATGTCTCAGCCTCTCCTCTTCCCCATTTCATTGAGAAGATCAGCAGTCTCTGCGTTATCCCTCTCTTTGTTTTTTTCCTGATCAATCATGTCAACCTTTATTTATCATCGAACCCTTCACCAATCATTGATCATCTTCTCTAAAATATTATTAAATCAAAGTTTTCATTCTGCTGAGAAAAAACCAATAATGGAAAATGTGGAACACTCTGTCTATTCTAGTCTGTCCTTCACGGTTCCTTTCCTCTCTTCTGCTCGCTTTTTCACTTCCATAATCTTTGCCATTCGAGAGAGAGATTGCCGATTACGCAAAAAGTAATGAAGAAGCCAAGGCCGTGCGATGGATCGAGAGCGAATTGAGAACGTACGATGAATTATTGTGCATCTCATACGAAATACGAAGCCTGAATCAAGCCTGAATGTTCCTAATGTTGTCTGTTATGATCTGAACTAATCAATTAGAAAGATCGCGGAATTGAACCCGTATATAGTCTAGGCTTCTGAGTGGATGGAGCATGGACTTACAGGCATCCATATTGTCCCCATTTTATTTTTCCATTGTTAGTTAGATAGGTAACGAGATGGCTGTATGTAGAACAATGGCAACCGTTGTGCCCTCTCCCTCCGATCGACCGCTTCCCTCCCTTCTGATTCCTTCTCATTCCGCCCTTTCCATCAATGTCCAATGTCCGCCATATTTGGAAGGGCGTTCTTAGTCGTGGATGGACACTGAGATGCTTTCGGTAAACATTATGCGTCTGTCTCTTTCTCCCTTCCCTCTCTCCTTGTCCTCTCCCTCCGATTGACTTCTTTACTCGTCTTTCTCTCTTCCCTTCCTTCACTCTATTCGCCGCTTCCCTAATATCACATCCTCTAATATTTCTAGGTTTCTCTTTCGGAGCTACTTCGGTTATGCTTATCTATTTTCTAACAATACAGACAGACCCATAGATTAGGAAAGGTTAGAGAAAAGCGTGAAGAAGAAAGAGGGCCATCTACCACATTCTTCACCTGCTCCAAACCCGCTTCTGTCCGTTCCAGAACTCTTCAATTCCTCAAGTCTTCGTGCTTCTACCAATTGCAATATTAGCCAACCCTGTTCCCTCCTTCTCCCCTCCTCCAACCTTGTCTCTCCCTTATTGTTACGCTTCTCTTTTTGACTCTTTTCGCTGGTTATTCTTCGCACTACTATAAATCTCGGGACGTGCCTGCGAGCTTAAAGGGTCCCTCCAACCATCTCATTCATTTCTAGAGATAACCAATTAAGAGCGGTTGATTGATTGTGAGAGACAAGAGAGGAATGAAGAGACGCAGAGAGCGAGAGAAATCTTTGCACAGCTTTTTCTCAGCAACGGCAAAGTTTCAACAAAAAAGGAGAGAGTATGAGAATCAGGACATTGTGAGCTATCCAATGA
>LS844274.1:132527-166493 GCA_900490955.1 Micoletzkya japonica
TGATACAGCAGAAACACAATCTGGAAAGGTGGGTGAACAGCCCGATTGCAAGCGTGTACCAGTTTTCTATTATAGGCAATACAAAACTCCAGAAAACCAGGTGAGCAAATCCGAATTTCAAAAGACCTCTAGGTAATTTCGCACAGATTCCCGCTTGATCCGAGCCTTCATGGGCATCATGAAGCGCCGGTACCCCAAGTAGTCGCGGTAGTATTGTGGTAGCGCTCCTAGAGCCGCGCGCATTACCCATGAGTTCGACCCCCGCCGAGGAATTTTGACCAAACCCTCCTCTTCTTATTCGCCGAGCAAAGCTACAGTTTCTATTCATTCCCCTCGAGAGATCCCTACGTTTGAAGGGGTGTCTCGATTACGTGGCACGGTTCCTTTAATAATAATAATTTATCTACATGCCCAGCATGAAACGGAAACTTGCGATACTGAATCGCAGCTGCTACACATCGATGATATGTAGCAGTCGTGTCTTCTTTGATGATAGTAGGCTACTGAGCGTTCCAATGAAATTCATACACCTCTAATAAGATGTATCAATTTATAATGCTCCACCAATACGTCTCAATGCCATACCATATATCTGCCCTTCTTCTTTCTCCTCCTCCTCTTCCTCCCTTCCATGCTTGTATCAGTCCTCTGTGTAATCCTATCCTCCCTCCGTGCACCTTCCTCTTCTTCCCTAAGAGAGCGTGAGATCCCCACTCCTTCTCGCTTCCTCTTTTAGACGCCCTCTTTCCCCGTTTCTTTCCTCCACCTATAACTATCCATCTGGAAGGGAAGAGGTTAGAATGACTGTGAGGGTGCGATGTGCTTCGCACGGCCTACTTTTATACACTTCCTATTCTCTTTCCTTCCGTCCATAATTGCTTCCCTCTTCACTTCTCAAAACGTCTCACTTAGGGTTCGCCTTTCTGATTCTTTTTATGTCATTTAAATACCAGGACATGCTCGCAAAGCATGAGCACCAAATTGTTGCAGTGAAAACGACTCAGAAGCAGACCTCCTGAATCGAGTCAGACCACCGAATTTCTGGGGTTATGTTTCATGAATGACATGAGGAATCTCTCTCTTGTTATAACTAATGTCTGAAGCTTAACCAAGAAAAAATGGTCTAATTCGATTAAATGGACGCGATTCAGGAGGTCTAGTCAGAAGGAGATACCTAGTCGCTCTAAACCGTTTCCCGCACTCTCAAAGTACTTCTTATCCCCCTCATCTCCTATCGTATCTGATCAGTCCACCCTTCATATCCTCCTCCTTCCCTTCTGTTCCTTCTAGTATTAGTATAGGTGTGATAGTGTAAGCAGCAATCGTCTGTTGCCTCTGTCGATTTCACTGCATAGTGGTCCTAAGAGAAAGAGTGAGAGGGGAGGGAGAAAGGGAGAGAAAGAGAGATGAAAACGATTGAGAGAGCCCCCTCGTCGAACTACGGACTCTTCTTTACTACACTGCCATCCCTCCCCATCCCCTTCCCATCCCTCTCGATCCCTCTTCCCTCTCTCGCTCTTTTTTCTTGTTCCGCTCGTCTTTCTCAATTCCGGACTGTGTTAGTCTACTCAATACTTGTCTGTACTCCTAACCTCTCATGACCCCTCCATCCTCCATCCCCGCCGTCTCTTCTCCCCTCATCCCTCTCTCATCCCTCTCATTGTCTGCCTCTCTTCCATCCCTCCTTCTCTCTCAATCTCCCCCTTCGAAACAGTGTAAATTTGCTCGATATCCGCGCGAGAGTCGAACCGTCTCTTGCCAACCACCGTCATCCTCTTCTTGCTGACTCTTTTCACTCATCCGGCTTTTCGATACTCACGCGCCCAAATCCCGGTCGCCCCTCGAGTATTCGTCATTGTTCGCCCGCCTCAATCAATCGATCGCCCTTCAGATTGGCCTTCCGATGAGTCTTCGTCCCTCGTGATATCACGAGTCTGTCCCGCCGGCCGACCCGTCTGACCTCAACTCCACCTACCGTATGACGAGCGAAACGGAGTTCACCTGCCGCGTGCAGTACGTCAACGATGCGGACCCGTTCGCTACCACGTCCAATGCGTACCTGGAGCCCATGCGGCCGGTAAGAGAGGCACAATGCTCTAAATGTTAAAGGGTCCCTCCACCCATCTCATTCATTCTAAGAGATAACCAATTAAGAGCGGTTGATTGATTGTGAGAGACAAGAGAGGAATGAAGAGACGCAGACAGCGAGCGAAATCTTTGCACAGATTTTTCTCAGCAACGGCGAAGTTTCAACTAAAAAGGAGAGAGGATGAGATTCAGGACATTGAGGGCTATCCAATGATGTAAAAAAATGCATATGGTAGATATTGCCTGGAGGGGCCCTTTAAGAGAAGGGACAAAAATGCTTAGGATACGGTGTTTTCCGTGCGAGAGAGTTCCTACCGAAATCAGGCTTATTTTTCGCCATCTCGTTCGCTTAACATTTTCACTGTTGTCAGAACATCGTGGAGGGGGGCACTTAGTCCTCGAAAGGGGAAACCACCATTTCATCACATCGGTCATTTCACTGTGATCGGCGTTCAATGAGCGTTGATAAAACGGCCGATTTGATGACATAGTGGTTTCCCTTCGAAGGTACGGTATTGGGAGAAAAGAGTGTCGTAAATCAATCGTGCAGATCCTAAAACGTTAGAATTGGTTCCGACTTACTATTTACAGTAGGTATGCTGATAGATGATTTTTCCAAAAAAACCTAGCCTAACGGTAATGAATGATTGATCACGACACGGCACTCCTGCGAAAAATCAAATGAAAGATCAAACTCCCCCCCACGCCCCCTATTGCGCAAGTGACCGCAATAATCGATCAAAATGATATTGCAGGTGACGTTCAAATTCCGCGTCTACGAGTCGATCGGAGAGCAGATCGGAGAAGTGATTCGCGCGTTGCGGGCACCGCACAAGGTAGGTAGGGGAGTGAAATTCAGTGGTTCAGAGGCAAAAGAAATTCTAGTAGATTATATAGAGAGAGATCCTTCTCTGTGACGGAACTGAACACTTACCTCCCGCAGTTTGAAAAACAAATAGGTGCGTGAGTTGTTTTGGTTGCGCAGGATTCTGATCAGTCTACTCTCCTCGATTACTGGTCAGATTTCCAATTCGGCTTCCTCTTGCAGCGGGACGATGCGGCGCTGCAAGTGTACAAGGGAACGGAGGGCGGAGGGGGCGAGTTCCTGACCTACCTCGACTCCGAACTGTCCCTGTCTGAACAGCAGGACGAGTACGACGTAATCAAGGCCGACCCGTGAGTGGCTTGTCGTTCACGAAAAAAGTTCCGTCAGTCGTCTCATTCCTACTTTAGAAGCGGTATGAAGATAGTCCAGACAAAGTAGGAATGAGCGCTTACTGACGCAACTTTTTCGTCACTAATTCGGGTCTTTGATGGTTATGCTTCACTCTCCACAGGATAACGGGCCAAAGCTTTGTCAATTGCCAGTGAAACATGACTATCTGAACATCTCTGCTCTTTGATAATAGGGCATACGGTTTTGAACGAGTGGGTAAAGGTGCACACTGCCAAGTTGCTCCGCAAGGATTCTCACACCTCCCAATCAGTCAGCCGAGAATGTGATATGGCGGGTATATGCAGAGGCGGAGATGAAGGAGGGGGGGAGATGCAAATCAGGTTCCAATGTCTTCTTCCTTTATTGGGCGACCAGCTGAATCTGCCTCCTCTCCTCCTCCTCTTTAGTCCACCCCTCCATCCCTCCTCTTCCCTATCACTCCCGATCGAGAAGGCTACTCACACTTTCACTTCCCATCTGACTCTTACCTTTATTATTCTTCTTATATTTATAGACGCTTTATCGTGTAATAGATGTAGACTAAGTTTATGCATCTTCTTCTTGATCTTGATGTCTAGTTACCGTTTGAGGACACCTCGCGCGCCATGTTTCCTTCAATGTTAGCTGCCTTTCCCTGATTCCTCTCCATTACTGAACATTACCATACTCTCTTCAGTATATCCATCCATTCATCTCTTCCCCCGACCCTCATCCTCCCATTATATCCACACACACACTGTTTATTTATCTCTCCTTTCGCTCGTTCCCCCCAGAAGGAAAGGATCGCGCGAGACACAAATTGACCCCTCCTCCTGTCGTCGAGGTGTTCTCTTTCCCTTTCTCACCGTGTGTCTCCCCTCTCTGTCCCTCTTCCTAGACCGTCTCTCTTCATATTCCACTAGATACTTTCCTTCCAGACCCTTCATATACTCAAGGCAAGGCCACAGATCTCGTCTCGCGCCTCTAGTCCTTCGCTCTGCCTCTTTCAATGCTAGCCCGTCTCGCGAATGTTCCCTCCTTAAAATTCCTCACATTTCTTTACCTTATGTATATTAAGGTTAGCTTTTTGACGCTTTATCATGGGTATGCTTCTGTCTTCAGTCTGCATGTTCTGTGAGCTCGTCGTAATATTAATAGAAGCATGAATTACGGCTTCAGAAAGCGAACTCTAGTGTATGCCTGTAGAAGTCTTCGCTGCCCACTAGCGGTGTCCTCTCCCTTTCCCCCAGCTGATCACTCCTCGGTCTCTTTGTACTCTAATGCCACCCGCATCGCTTGTTCAGCTTGTCGAGAGTGAGAGGGGAACTATAGAGGAGGGCATGGAGGAGAATGTAATCAAGAGAGGAAGGGGAGAGGGGGAGGGGATAAGGGAGCGATCGAGACTCGCAACAGAGCGATTCGCAGCGGGTGGACAGCTCATTCGGAGGGGAGAGAGAGTGAGGGAAGGAGGGAGATACATACACGGGGGGCGAAATGCGAGGAGACACCGATTGAATAGAGCCTGATACCGTCCCCTCGCTCGGTGTCACTCCTTGAACCAGCGAGAGAGAGACGCGAAAGAGATAGAGTTCTATCGAATTTCACCACCACCCTGCATTGTTCTTCTTACTCGCACTGATAAAACTATTAGATCCCATCCTATCCTATCCTTACTCGCTCCTTTTTGAGCACAAGCTCACTGTCTAGCTTCCTAGAACTTGCTCTGTTCTCTATCGCTCTCTTTCGCACGCTTTTTCCGGTTACGTTTCTGTCCTCATGCCCTGTAGACATGTTGCGTCAGAACTGTCGACCTCTAGTATTCTCTCCGTATCATCCTCCTCCTCCCTTCTAATCCCGTCGTTCCTCTTCAGTCCATCATGCACCATCCCCTCCGCCTTCCCAAACGTCCCTCGTCCTCCTCTCGTTCAGCCCTCGTAGCCTTCGACATCGACCTGTCGTCGTCCCCTCCGCGTCCGTCTTCCTTTCCCTCTCCCTCCTCCGTCCCTCCTCCTCCGCCCTCCGTCCCTCCTCCTTCTCTCTTCGATGAATCCTCCGCCTACCGTCCCGACCTTCCCCTCATCGTCAAGCCACTTCGTGGCCAGGCCAAGCCTCCGTCTCCACCGTTTATGTCCACCCTTCCTCCTCCACCTCCATCCTTTCCCCCCTCGCTTTCTTCTCTTCCCTCGCTGACCACCTCACAGCCTTCCATTGTTCGTCGTCGAACCATGACCTCATCAGACGACTTCCGCTCCTCATACGCTCGACCGAAGCCGTGGTATTCGTCCTCGGTCGACGGCCCAATCAATAGCAGTCTTCCCAGAAGGAAGCCCACCGTTCTCGATCCCGAAAGCTCCATTCCCTTCATAGACGACGAAGCCCCCGCTAGGAGGGCCGAGGAATCAAGAGACTCCGCAGAAGACGATACTCTAGGCAGACGGGCCTCCAAGGTGTGCCTCGTCAAGGAAGACCACATTGTCGAAGTCCCCGCGACGCGGAGTCGATCGACCGAAGGACAGGAGTACCGGCCGAAGGAGGGGTCGTCGTTCACGTGGAAGCCTCTGAGCTTGGAGGAGACCCGGGCCGAGGTGAAGAGGGACATCGAGAAGCACTACGGCACGCTGGAGAAGCGCAAGCGCGAACAGGCGGCTATAGAGCGACGCCCGAGCTTCGCAGAACACACGAGACCCGTCGAACGGTCGAGGCTGGAGAACAAGCTAATCTACAAGGATCCCAGTCCGGTCAAGATTCCTACGGTCATAGGAGACGAGAGGGCGACGACGTTGGAGCGGTCGGCCAGTGAGAAGTTGCCGGGGTACGGTAAGAGTACGACGGTAGACAAGCCGATCGCGAGGGTCCCGTCGTTCCAGGCGACTTCGTTGTGTGGGGTGGACGGGGGAAGGGGACGAGCTGCTTGGGCGGATGAGAACTATCGCGAGGCTTTGAGACCCTTTGAGCCATCGACTACGTTGGAAAGGAAGAGGAAGGAGGAGCACGACGACAGGAGGGTATCGACGATTGATAGGAAGAAGAGGGAAGAGAGGGAGTGGAAGTGGAGTGAACGAGATAGGAGCTGTGAGGTGGCTACGGTAGACAGGAACAACGAGATGGTCGAGCGGACCAGGGGAAGGAGCTGTGATGCGAGTACTTTGGAGAGGAATAGGGAGAAGAGGCTGTACGACGAGTCCACCTTGGAGAGGGAGAATCGGGCATGGAAGCGGTGTGATGGGGACAGCATGCAGAGACGGGCGAGGAACGAGTATGCGACGTTGGAGAGGAAGGAGGCGGAGACGGCGTCGTTGGCGAGAAGAAGCAGAAGCAGCCACGAGAAGGGGCAGAAGACCAACGAGGACTACAGCGGACGATGTGATCCGTATGAGAACGGACTGTGGAAGGCGTTGAAGAGCGAATTGGGTGCGTTTGAGCCGAGTTGGCGGGAATCCCTGGAGAAGAGGAGGACAGCGCCGTCCGTCGACACCAGAAGCATCGGGGACAGGGATCCGTCGATCAACTGGAGAATTAAGGACAGTGGAGGAGTGACGGACGTGGAAACCACGGCTGAGAGACGAGGATGGAGGGAATCGCTTGATAGAAGGAAGGAGACGAAGAAGAAGCAGGACGAATTGGAGAGGAGGGGATCGCGACGAATTGTAGATGAACGAGAGCAGAGAAGGCGGCCGAGGAGACGGGTGACGTATGCGCAGTTACTACAGGAGGAACTGGACAACAGCGAGGAGGAGATGGACGTCGCCGTTGAGGAGGACCTCGACTCGTGGAGGAAACCCTTCCATGTGGGAAGGCTGGATGCAAGTCCAGATGGAAGGGACCGGGACACGAGTGGCGACAGCGGATTTCCCATGGACGAGGACCAGGAAGTGATGCTGGACTGGGGAGAGCCGAACGGGCGGTGAGAAATGAGTATGGAGTGGAACAACGGGGAAAAGATGGGACAAGAACTGATCATAGGGCTAAGATTAGGAGAAGTGCAAAATAAAACCAAAAAAATATAAAATAAAAGCTCGAATTTGCAGGAGACGATGCTCGCTGGTTGTGCGGACGCAGACCGCGTTGAGGGTGAAGGCCATCATAGGTAAGCGGTTACGACTACAGTATACTAGGGGGTTTGAATACTGCCATACTAACATCCGTGGAACTAGTATGTGGAAACCATTATGTACTGGTAGCGAAAGAATATCAGGGGAAACTATTGCAGACAAGTTGACGAGCTCATCGGGTCGAGATCAACGACGGGCGCTGTTTTCGCTCAAACAGATCTTCCAGGTAAAGTAGGATCAACAAACTGATCGATAGTTTCATGTTGGCTTTCTCGAGCAAGAACATTATAACTTCGCGCTTCTTGCTATAATCGGCCTCTGTTCAGGACGACAAGGATGTAGTGCACGACTTTGTACAGAACGGCGGCCTTGACTGCATGATCCAGCTGGGCAAGGTCGCAGACCAGAACCATCAGAACTACATCCTGAGAGGTACCGTGTTCAACCTAATTGTTATCAAAGACAAAGTCACCAATAATACCCTACAAGTATGCAATATTATAATTACAGCTCTCGGTCAAGTAATGCTATACGTCGACGGTATGAACGGCATCATCGCGCACAACGCGACCATCCAGTGGCTCTACGAGCTTCTCGACTCGCCTGTAAGACTTTATTCATATGCCTTGCCCACCATGGCATATGTGCCACGCTCTTTGTATTCCACTGCTTGCTCCACTCACCGCAGTCTATTCAAGCCATCTGGAAAGACCGCCTCGTTCGATTTCCGCAAAAGCGCACTGTCCACGTCCGTGTCACTGCTTGCCTCTGCCTTTTCTGTATTATGCCACTGTGGTCGTCTGAGGACAGACAATCGTCGCATATTCACAGTTTTCCGTCTCTGTGCAATGAAGGAACCAGGTGCTGTGAGAGTATCTCGTCCAGTCAGTCCCGTCCACGTTGTTCACATGCTTGTGCTGTCCGCTTTCAGCTGTACGACGACAAGGAGCGGGCTGAGATGAGTCCCTTCCGACACGAATGGGTAAGGAGCAGGACTTTCTGTTCAAACCGCACCTTTTGATGCTTATGTGTTTTTTATTGAAGCACATGAAAAAGTGCAACTCCTATATCGCACGTGTGTCCTAGAGTTCTCTTTCTGAGACATTCTCCTGTTATTTCTATGAATAGCAGCATCACATGCGTATAGACACTCAAACATAACCGCAAAACGAGCCAGAAAGAGAACGCTAGTGTGTCCTTGTCAAGCAGGCATTGCTCTCAGTTTGCACTGCTCTAAGTGTTCAACGGCGTAGAGTGGCTTCATATGCCTACATTTATCTTGTCAAACAGATTCCTGTCGTAGAGAATCTCGGAATAGCCCTAATATCATACTCTTCAGTTCCGGTTAGTAGTCAAGACGGCCCTCAAGCTGCTGCTCGTGTTCATCGAGTACAACGACAACAATGCCCTGCTCGTGCTCGCCGCCATCTCAGCCATCGACAAGTCCAAAGGTATTATTCACTTGACTTGTCGGCAAAGCTGCATTAGTAAATGGCATGCTAACTTTACTTCGATTCTCTTCATACCGCGTCACTCTCTCGTCCAAATAGGAGTGCAGTAGGATTGATTGAGTTTTTTCTCAATTTATAACCCATTATACGCATCTTCGCTAGAGTACTGATTGTGAGCAGGAGTTATCTTACCCACTACTATCTTAGTTACTGCTTACTGTTAGTTGCATTTTAGCTAGTTAGTTACTGTCATCTTTCATGCATCCTCTGAGAATGAGCGGCTTCCTATGATCGTCATGACGCATAACCATCAAAAGAACTCTCAGAACTCTTCTATTCAATCCATCTTTAGCTCCAAGTTTGCACATAGTTATGGTATATGCGTCCTCCTCCTCTCCTCTCAACCTTGCCCACCTATGACTCCCTGCAGCGACGCGAGACTACACGCATAACGTCACTCTCCCTCTGTCGCTTCCTATCTATTCCCCTTCCTCTTGCTCTCCTTCTTTCGCCTTCTCACCCCCCAAATGATCCATGACGTGTCTATTGTGACTTCACCCCTGCCCGCAGCGATGCGTCGTAACTTCATATTCTCATATTCTGCTTTGGACAGCGGAAATGTCTAACTGTGCTCTTCTTTGTCGTATCATAGCGCTTGGTCCATCATGGAGCCTTCTACTTATTGTTTGGATAAGGTTCACTACGATCGTGAAGGATAGCCCTTACAAAGAACTGAATAGAATGAATTTCGTCTACCACTCGTATTCAGGCCGAGCCGAGTGGACGTCGTTGATGAAGGTGATCTCGGAGAAGGACTCGCCCGACCCCGAAACGCTCATATACGGCCTCACAGTCATCAACAAGGCGCTCCACGGAATTCCCGATCGAGTAAGCTATCGCTGACGATACGTTTAACAAATTTCACCACTTTAATTTATCTGAACCCCCTTCCTGATTGTTAAAATAGAGAAAAATATGCTTAAATTGCAGGACACGTTCTTCGATGTCGTGGACTCGCTGGATACCCTGGGCATGGAGGACACGCTCAAGGCCATGATGAAGATCGGAAACAGCGACCTGACGGAGCAGTGCAAGGTAATACGCTTTTCAATCAACAAAGAGTTTTCAATCAACAAAGATATAGTGGAATAAACCGATCCGTCAGTTTCTTTCGTTCCAAAATGAGTCTAATTCTCACACCTTTGCACACTCTCTCGCCTTATATTCGGAATGATTTTCCGACGGATCTTTTTAATACACTATAAAAGGTGGAATAAAAATATAGATGGATTTCGATACTAGTGTGTAAACGTAAAAGCATTATATGCCTTCAGCTCTACGAACGACAAGTTAACGACGAGGACAACGCCGCTGAAGAGGAGGAGAAAAACGAGGATGTTAGGATACGGTACGTGTAGTGAACCTCCTTCAAGGCAGTGTACAAAGGGCACTTATTAGGTGTATGTATGCTTCCATTTTCTTCCCCTCACCCTCATACTGCATTTCCTTTGTGAAGTCGCATAGATCTATGTTATTCTCAGTATTGTTCCAATTTTAGTATATGTTCATTTGGAATGAAGATATTCAGTGTTCCTTCGTCTCCGCAGAAGGAACAGCAGAGCGACAGGCGGACGGTGATGCGGAGGCGGCACGCGGATGCGAAGGCGCGGCAGGAGGAGCACTACAACTTCCAGCAGAGCCGCAACGCCTTCCAGCACGCGAGGGAACTGTACGTGCCTTGCTTACCCATATTACAACTGCCGTTGTTTTTCTGAATATATAATGTAGAAAGCACCGTTTGTCTAGATATACTGTTCTATACTTTTCTATACTGAAGCTTTTCTCTAGGGCTGAACAAGAGGCGGCTCCGAAGTCTTCGCATCTTCCGTGGAGGGCGGACAAGGGAAACGAGCCGAACAACAACCTTGTAAGTCGCAATCTAAAGATGTAAAATAATTTTTTCAAAACAAATTTGCGCATTTATCATCTTCCTCTCTTCATTTCTTTAGTTTTCTCCTCATTGTCTCATAGTCTCTAAATGCGATAAACAACCTTTGTTTTAAAATATTATCTAAGACAAAGAAAGTCCGTTATAGCCGAAGGAGAAGAAGATTCCCGAGCCGCTGAAGTTGTCATCGGAGAACCAGGAGAACAAGCATCCCGACGCGTCGTCCGCCTCTTCTGAGGCAACTGATGAGGACGAGACCGAGGAGGAGGAGAAGCAGGTACAGCTTCTGCTGGAATAGTCTTCGGAAAGAGTCAAAAAGAACTCTGACGTCACCTTTATCAGAGGTATTTTGATTCATCTAGAAGGTTCAGTGTCCTCGACGCTATTGATTGAATCAGCAGACACTATACTTGAATTATATTGTTTGCGTAAACAAAAAGATAGAGAGTGCCATGTTCAGGTGAAAGCACCCCCTCCCGCCTTCCCTACCATCTTCTCTCCGACCGAGTCCAAGACCATGGACTTTCCCGTTCCCGAACCGGAACCTGAGCCAGAACGACCGCCTCCGAGAGCAAAGGTACGTGAGAAATATTGAACATATCTATAAGCCAACGTGTGATTGTTCTTGTTGTCCCTGTTCACTGTCCTGACGAGAATAAAGAACGAACGAATGAATGAATGAATCAACGCCCAATTCAGATGGAGACCGACGACGGTGGCGGCGGCTTCGCTGCTCTGCTGCAGAAGCGAGCGCTCAAGGCGAGCGAGGGCAACGCCAAGCTGTTCGAGCCGAAGCAGAGCGAGGCTGAGGCGCAGTGGAAGAAGGTAGACGAGCTACTTGAGCTGCAGGGTTTACATAGATATAGATTTACGCGACTTCACAAGGCAAATGCAATATGGTAAAGAGAAGAGAACTGTAAAGATAATTATAGTGCAGGAAAAAGGGGTTACCGTAGACACATGTTTGAGGCTGCGGAGAACCTCAAGTCCCGGCCACTCATCATCAACGACTTGGACTTCTCCGAGCTCCAGAACGAGGAGTACGAACAGGTATGGTCTCTTCTATACTGAACCCCCTGCTTTGAACCCAATCCACTCATAGTCCTGATAAACGTGTAAAGCTGAAAACTGGATACTCTCTTCATTCTTCATCGTTGAGGACCCGCTGGTGATGGCGAAGCTGGCGCAGATCGCCCAGCAGAAGGGACTACTGCCGGGCGGCTCGAGTGGCGGAGGACCCCCTCCCCCGCCCCCGCCTGGGGGCATCCCGCTCCCGCCACGGTGTACGCTAAGTTCCTTGTAAAACTCTTTGGTATATCAACTATCACAGTATCTTACTTATCAACAAGGCATAGGACAGACGTACAGTTCTGTGTATTGTTTGAGAAGAGAGATATTAGAAGCATGATTTCAGTAGGCGGCGGTGTGCCCCCTCCCCCACCGGGAGGCGTTCCCCCTCCCCCGCCGCTGCTTGGCAGCAATTCCTGTAAGTTACTCGCACTTATCCTCATCTCTTCTCTTTTGTAGTCTTATCTTATGTATCCCATACAGTCGTAGCTATCGGTATCCTTTCGATATCTCCTTTATCCGTACTCCCTTCAGTATCTCCGAAGAACGCGCAATCGACGGGAACCCTTCGCCTGCACTGGAAGGCCGCGCAGTCGGAAGCTCCCCCCGTACCCGCCCTCAAGAACAGGGGAACCTTCTGGTGCAAGGTGGGTGGAGGGAGGTTCACGGTTATAATAATACCATAATAATATTTGTCCGTGGTGGTGACACGCAGTAGGGAGAGGCGATCACAACATCTGCCGTCATGTACGAGACTCAATCAACCGGTTCAGGTCGAGAAGGCCACCATCGACGCCTCTCGGTTTACGTCGCTCTTCGAGCAGAAGACGAAGGAGGCTCCCATTAAGGTAATTAGCAATACCCGTTGATTTGGGAGAGAAAAATAGTGCTTAAGAAAAAAAGAGCTGGTTCAGAAGGCGAACGGCGAAGCGAAGCCCCAGCTGCTGCAAGTGCTGCCGATGAAGCGGTCGCAGGCCATCAACATCGGCCTGACGAAGCTGCCCCCCATCAACGTCATTCCCACCGCCATCATGGTATATCGATCAAGAAATGCTATTTAACGGAATTGACGCAGAAATTCGACTCAATGGTCCTCAACAAGGACTGCATCGAGAAGATTCTGAAGGAGATGATGCCGCATGCGAAGGAGATCGAGGTCGGGCAGGGAATGGTCTGGTCTTATTTGGTAAACGTATTTCAGGAGATCGAAACGAAAGTGGCCGAGAATCCCGACATGCAACTGGGAAACGCTGAGCAGTTCCTGCTGAAGGTATTGCCGAAAAGAGTAAGACTTAGAAATAAACTACTTTACAGCTGGCTGGAATTCCCTGCCTCCTCGAACGCTTGAAGCTGTGGATATTCACGCTCGACTACAAAAACTGCGAAAAGGTAAACCGAGCACAGCGCTCGCATCACTAGTAACCGCGCTTTGGCACACTCTATCGCCTAATAAATATTCGTCATCCCCGACAGCTCCACGGTGTTCTGAATGAGCGAGGTTTACCTAATTATACAAAAGCTACTGTCTACCACACCACTTTTAGTTTAGTCGAGAGTTTTTTTTGTATGAAAATTGGCGGTCTTTTTGTCTTCATTCTCAGCAGCTGCCAGTTCGCGATAGATTTTAGCCGTATCGTATTCAAACGTCGGTCGCACGCTCGCTCTCCGAACAATTCTTCAGAACATAGTGCCTCTCCACCCAAGCATTCGCTACTCGGTTCTACGAACTTCCCCTTCAGGACATCGCCGAGCCACTGATGGACCTGCAGTTGGCGATGAAGGAGATGGAGGAGTCGAAGACGTTCCGGACGGCCATGGGCATCCTGCTGGCCATGGGAAACACGCTCAACGGAACCAATGTACGGTAGATATGCTAGATAGATAGATAGATATTATTGGGAAAAGTTCCGTCAGTAAATTCATCTTTCTACTTCTTCTGAACTCTCTTCATACCACTTTACTTCTTCATCGGAAGTAGGAATGAGACGACCGACGGAACTTTCTTCTCAATCAAATTTGTGCACTCGTTGAGAACGTGAGTAAAAGTGCCTTTGAGACCCTGTAGAATGCTTCGTTCAGATCGCAGGCTTCCACATCGACTTCTTGGCTAAGGCTTCGGAGATCAAGGTATGATTCATGTTTAGCTGTTTGAAATGGTTTAATAAAAATTACGACTTGCTGACTTATTCGAGTAAGCAGACTGGCAAATCTCCTTTATCAGTATTATTATATTCGCATACCAATGCCATCTTCGCAGGATCACGTGTACAAGCACACACTCGTCTTCCACCTTTCCGAGTACATGATCGAGAACTATCCGACGAGCACCGACCTCTACTCCGAGTTTGGCGCCGTTGCAAGGGCCAGTCGGGTGAGTAGTTTACAACTGTAGTCCTTGAAGCTACACAGTGTTCTAAATGTTAAGCGAACGAGACACAAGGCTTAGGATAGATACGGTGTTTTCCGTGCGACAGTTCCTACCGAAATCGGGGTTCTTTTTCGGCTTCTCGTTCGTTTAACATTTTGACTGTTGTCAGAACATTGTGGCTAATATCGACCAGCAATGGCCGCTTCTCTCAGATCGACTACAAAGAGCTCTACGATCAGCTGAAGAAGCTGGAAAACGACTGCAAGGTATCCCTTTGAATTATCTACGTATTTAATTGCTTCAGCTATTGATTCTGAGGTGAACGTGAACGATGAAATGATGTGTTCAGGCCTCGTGGGAGTACCTGTCGAAGATCTCGAAGAACGACAACAGCAGCATGAGGCAGCGGATTAACGACTACCTGACGGACGTCGCCCAGCGAATCCACCAGCTGAAGACCATCCACAGGGTCACGCAGAATCGGTGGGTCGGCCAGCCTTCGTTCAGCCAGCACACTGTATAATGTAACATTTACGCTTGCTGCATGGCCATGGCTTTCTTCTTTCACTTTTTCACACTGCCCTTGCCCTTGCTTGACATTCGGAATGATTTACCGGCGTATCGTCTTCATTCCCGTTGTCTACGACAACTTGCCAAGCAAAGCTATTGTTCCCGGTCTACTCTGTTCATCAAGATGTGCTTTTTTGATTTATGAAATTCTTCTTTGCCAGATCAAACCCCCCTTTGTAGGTGGCACGCCTTCCTGCTATACTTCGGCTATTCCATACAGGAAATTCCCGACCTCAAACACGAGGACGTCTTCAAGAAGGTCAATTCGCGTGATAATGACATTATTCATAAGGTTGTGTAGGTCACCGAATTCGCCCTCGAGTACCGTACCACCCGCGAGAAGATTCTGCAGCAGAGAAAGAGGATGGCCGACAAGCGAGAGAGGAATAAGACAAGGTTCGCTCTCCGAAATTTCACCATGTAACAGTATATACCTAGTGAATCTCAACGATTATAACTGGTGAATATTGAATATTTCACTAGATGTGCTGTCGGGTGATGAAAGCTCTCAGCGTATTGAATGGTGATCAGCTGAGCCCATTGCAGAGGCAAGATCTGGGCCCTGGAGGGCCAGGAGGAGAACGGCAGCACGTCCGCCCGCAAGGCGCAGAAGGCCGCGCCGGCTCCCATGAACGCTCAGGAGGTTCGATCTTTGATCTTTGAACCTCGATCTTTGATCTTTGATCTTCAGCGTCACGAGGAGATGTCGCGGATGCTGACGGGTCTCTCGGACGGCGACGGAACGCTGCGGCGACGGGGTGGCCGTCCCACACCCGACCGCAACTTCGGAAGTTCAGTAGCGTCCCAGCGAGAGGGTACGGCATGGTTGCTTTCTACTGTATATATATGGAAAATGTTCAGTCAGTCATCTCATTCCTCATTCCAAAGGGAAATGAGATTACTGTCGGAACACTTTCGTCAGCAATAAATATCCCCACGTAGTTGGCCTGTCTGTAGTCTGATCCTTGATCTTTCGCTAATATCCGTAGCTTGGTCAGTCATGCAAGCGCGCCCTTGAATGCCATTCCCTAGTGCTAACCTCGCTCCCGATCAGCATGGGACCTAAAGCACTATCGATAGTCCGTAGTCTTACTCTCTTCTCCTGCTTCAGGCTACAATTCCTTGACGCGCAATGGAAGGTGAGAACAAGTCCAGAGGAACGGCCATTTCAGCAAATCGGTCGCCTATAACTTGATATGTCTAACTGTGATCTAGCATGACCGATTTGGTGAAACAGTCGTGTTCCCGAAAGTCCGACTGTGTTAGGGGTGCAGCCTAACCACTGAAGCGAGGACCCTGTGATGATCCCAACGCTCTTATCGTTTAGAAGATAACCAAGCGTGCGAACTGTCTCTCGTTTCCTGCTCTCTTGTTCCAACCATACGATTCGTTCCGACTTACTCTCTCTCCCAGCTCTCAGTTCTGTCCAGTACGTTAGTGTGCGCGTGTCTGTCTCATTTCTGTCGTACGACAATCAACGCTCCTTCAGTACAGTACCCCCCCACAACTGAGCCGGGTCGAATGAGTTGCTTTTCAGCAATGCGAGTGGAAGACGATGATAATAACGAGATTCTTGACGGGCTTGTAAAGGTGAGGAGGGATTGTTATTATTATGGATGACTGTAAAATCTATCTTATAACCTGAATTCTATTTTCTATTTCGTCCGTGAAGCAATATAAGCCATGAGAATCGTTTTTTCTCAATCATAGTTATTTAGTGTTCAGTCCCCGCTTTGAATTCCTTTGCATTACACTTTGCTGGTTTCTTTTTAAAGATTTTTTGTAAATAAGAAGAGAGCGGGAATTCAAATCACCTTCAGGCGGCTACGGTCCAGAGTGAGACGAGGGAGAGGCGGAAGGCGAGGCAGTTCAACAGGAAATCTCGTGAGTTCAGAGTATCGATTGATTCTGAGTCGATCGATTGCTTTCAATGGGTTCTCTTTTTGACTCCTTGTTCCCGGTTTCTTCTACAAATATCGACACATGTCTACGTGTCAGAAAGAGTTTTTATCGATCGACTAAAGGGCATTATCGATCGATTCGTTTCAATCTATCGAATTCCTTTCAGTACGTCGTACGCGAACCCTCAAGCTAAACGACGAAGACATGTAGATTGTAGTTTGTAGTATGTATTATCTGCCTCCTCCCCCTCCCCTCCCCCACTCTCACTCTTATTTTCTCTCCCTGTGATCCTCTAGACTTCTTCTAGGTTGTTGTTCGTTCTCACCATCTGCATATTATCTCCGATCCTTTCATTGCTCACACGTGTTTTTAGAGCTTTCCATTCGGGTCTTTGTGAAGGCTATGCTTTTACCCACCACAGGATAAAAAGGCCATAGGTTCACTTGATCACGAAGCGTATTCATCACATCCACCCGAATGGAATGCTCTACTGAACATCTTCACTAATCTTTCTCTCCCCCTTTCCTTTCGTGCCATAATACCGGTCAATCGCTCCTTCTAGAACCACAAACCACTTCGATACATTTTCCATAACCAGTAGCATAGGGTCACTTGCGCATCTGTCCAGCTACTACAGTATACGGTATATAGACACGCCGATTACTGTACAATGGATTACTGTAGAACCTGGGGGTGCCCCTTATTCCCCCCGCATAGATTCGATTACCCTTCTGCCTACGCAGTCCCGTTATGAACATACCGTACCCAGTGCCTTCCTCTACCGTATTCCCCCGTTTTCCGCTGGGGTTCATTCCCTGACTCGCCTTTACTCGTTTATGTTTCGCGCTTTTGTAAATACCAGGACATGTCTGCAGGGCATGGACCCTGAAGCATAACCAAGAAAGGGAGTCGGAGAGAACTCCTCCCCCATCTCCTTTGTATCCCCCATCCCCATCCCCCAATCTGTCCCCGTGTGAGAAATGCTCTCTGGTGCATGCGTCTGTTCACTCATTCATATTATCCTTTTCTCTCGTTTATTTCCAGTCGTTGTGTGTAAATAAAATAGGCATAAACTAATGACGAATGAGGACTGTGTGATGAGGGGACATCTCACTGAGGGCAGTGATAGGAATGTAAGCCATACATAACAATGAGTCTACTGGAGCAATATATGAACTAGGGTTCTCTTTCTGAAGGTCATGAATTCGTTTTTTTGTGTTCTGGTTTTGTGGAGGCGTGAAACATAACCGGGACAGGAAGAGAGCCCTAAACCCGTAGATCTTCTCCTTCTCCTTCTTATGCCTTAGCCACCTTCACGACTGCAGCCGCGGCTTTCGCCTTGACATCCTAAACACGATCATAATCTCTCAGCTTCAACTTCATTCATACATGATCATCACATGAATCTATGATAAAATATGATAAATAATGTATTCATACATGATGCCCAGCTCCGTGGTGCTCTCCACTGTAGTGGGCGCCCTCTCCGCCTGCGTGTCCCTAAATTTGATATTTATTTTATTTATTTTATATATTACGGCATTCCAGACGCATAGTTCTTTTGCCGCATGTTTAATGTGGGAAATTATCTCGAGATTATCTGCTCATTTTGAAAAGGAGCCACTATGTGATGAGATAAGCTGCAAACAATCTAAACCTGTTTTTGGGTATTGCCACCAGCAAATCTTTTGCAGCCATGGGGATTAGAACCCGCGGCTGCCGAACACCAGTCAAAAAGTCTGTAGTCTATAAGTTGGTCTTTCTCGATTCCAAAACGCCCTCCATCCCTCCCAAATGCTACCGTACCCCTCCATGGACGTCCTCATGTGCATCGTCGTACTCCTTGTGGTCGCCGTTGTGGTACTTGCTACCGTATCCCCACTTCTTCTCGGCTGCAGATCAGAGATCAGTTTCTCTCAAAAATCAAAGATCACGAGCAGGGTACTTCATGAATGAAAGATGACTCACATCCGTACGAGTACTCGTCGTTCTTTCCCTTGTCCCCATGGTGGTGTCCATCATCGTACTTGTCGTGTTCATAAGCTCCATGGGCACTAAATATCGAGAGTACACTCTTCATCGCCCTACCTTCCAAGAAATTATTCTATACAGTTCAAGATCGAATATATTTTTGAATAAAGTGATACGTTAATTGCTAATGCATCTAAATCTCTCACGTTTGCACACTCTCTCGCCCGACATTCTTTTTAACTATCTCTCTCTTCTTCCTACAATATCTCACCCGTGTTCATGTCCATCTCCATGGTGGCCTCCGTAGTGTCCCTTGTGGTCGTCATGCCTAAATTACAGCTCTTTCTTTTTCTCTTTTCATGGAAATGCTTCAGTGTTCTTGTTCTGTAGATGCACGTGGTATTTAGAGAATCAATACAAGCAGGAAAAGCGAGAACCAAACCCTACCCAGCATCGTGGTGCCCGTCATGATGCCCGTAGCCGTGATCGTCATCTCTGCAAGCGAAGGGATCAAAGAGCAAAGATCAAACATCAACCCTAACTTCCTACCCGTAGTGGTCGTGTCCATGTCCGTGGTGTCTGAAAAAGATGCTACGTTACGTTCCGATACTTTCAAGTGGATCGCGAGAAATTTCTTTGAAAAAAACAACCGGCTGAGCGCATTTCGCGTTTATAGGGAATAATTAAGTGATGGGGATGTGTTCACTATCACAATCGTTGTGGATTATTTGGCGAATTTGGAGTTAGTGTACTTACCAAAGGTCAAAGATCAAAGATTAAACCAATCAAAATCCTAAAAAAGATACCCATAGTGATCGTCGTGTCCGTGATGGGGTTCGTAGTAGTGCGGCTCTGCAATGGAAGAATGAGGGGATCGATAAGCTGGTTTCCTACCGTAATCTTCGTGGTGATGGTTCGGTTCATGGTGGGAGTCGTGGTGGTAGTACGGATGGTGGTCTACAGGCGAAGGAACAGAGAGAAACTCTTTAATATTGTTGACGAAAAAGTTCCGTCAGTAAAATTCATCGCTATTTTTATGATTCCTCTGAAGCATAACCTTCAGCAACTCGAAATTCGAATCTTTAGAGTCCTAGATTGGAGTTCTTTTCATGGTTGTTTCCTGATAAGGGATAATACAGCAGATTACGAGCGAAACGAGCACATTTATTTCTTAAAGAAGGAGTCCGCCGAACTGTAGGCTAATCAAGATAGGTTAATTTGCATAGCAAGAGAGCGAAGGGGATAGAAGAGAAACTAATCGATTCGATCAGGATCGCGCAGAAATACAAACTCGGCGGAGTGCTCCTTTAAAGAAGTCGGTAACTCTCTGTTTACCTTCAAAGGGGTGCCCGTAGTGGTCGTGACCGTAGTGCTGGGCACCTTCAACAGAATACGATATTAGAACATATAAAAAATAAAGAAATACCCCACTTCACCTAACAAGAAGACTTTTCCACCCATTCGCTGAAGCTAACGGTGCTCAGTAGATGAACGAGACTCACCAACGGCCGCCACAACAGCAACAATACACAGTAAGAATGGTCGCATACTGTCCTCGTACCCCTCTCTCCTTCATTCCAATGTTATATACCCTCCGTTCCCCTCATTCCTCCCCCTTCCCTCCTCTTCTTCTTCCCCTCCCCTCTATTCACCGCCTTTTCATTACTTTCTCCACCGCCGCCCGGTCCCGACACGACTTTTCTACCGTAACCTTTGACAACTTTTATAATTAGTAGTATATATTCTCGTTCCTCAACAATGTCTCTATCATCTGCTGTATACAGTATACAAGGGAAGAAGCCAAAATAGAAATAGGAAAGGACGTATCATCTCTAGCACTACCGGAGATTAGGGAATGATAGGAAAGATGTGCATATATCGGACTATTCGCCTAGATGGATGGAATGCATCTAGACGAATAGAACAGCTCTAGTATCTCGCTCAAGAGGGGGTGGTTCTGGAATGGAACTAAGTGAAGGGCGAAACAACTGGGGAAGGACGACTATCAGGATGATTCCATACGATTCCATCCAACTGGAAGGAAATTGAACGATAGCAAGCAACTCGAGGGGATAAGACTAGCAAAATGATGTTGGCATCGTTTAGAGGGGGGGGGGGAAGTGGGCGAAGTAGAAAGGGAGGGGGGGGGTATGGATGGATAAATGGGCTAGATGGATGGATAGTAAGCGTGAAGAGTAGTCAGTCATTCGGACAATCTATCGGACAATCACCCATCCTCCAGGATAGTCTCATTTACAGAATGGGAATGTAGTTGTCGATCTTCGTGCGGTGCCGTTGCGAGATGCACTCGGCAATCCAGATGATGTTGCGCATCTGAACGGTGAGATAGATGCCTATTCGGACCGCAACTTCGGTAAACCACCATTTGATTAGGTCGGTCGCTTCATAAACCATAAATTAGTGAAAATGAAACGACCGCATTGATGAAGTGGTAGATTTCCCGCAACTTCAACTATCAATTAAATAAATTGTGCATAAAAGTCCTTTTGAATGAGACAGTTTTGCGAAACACACAGTATTTTACATACATGCATGTGACTAAATAAATTACAAGTTTAAAACAAAATGTTTTCATACTCAAAGCACAAATGATCTTCAAAAATCATTTAAAAAATTGAAAAATGTACCTCCTGTTCCTTCAGCTTGACAAACGCGTAGAAGACGCCAAAGTGGAACTGGTGAAGGTACGAGTGGACGTTGAGTTTGACCTACAAGGGGAATGTAAGCATAGCAAAAGTACTATTTGATAGAGCTCAAAATAACAAAAACTGCTGTATTATTCTACCCTATGAATTTAGCGTGGAATCACATAGAGACAAACATAAAGAAGTGAAAAATTTATATTCGAAGATTGGAAAAACAAATATTTGCCAAAAACAAACCCTACCGTACCTCGTGCTCGAAGAACTTGTCCTCAAGAGTCTTCTCTCCAGCCGCGCTTCCGGATCCGTCGAATAGAGCCTATAATACGGAACTAACCGGCTATCTGATACTGAGGCGACTACCTAATTGGCGACTATCTAACACTGTTATTAAACAAAAATTTTTAAAAGATTTAAAAGATGAAACAACTATTCCAAACCTTGTAGTCCGAGTAGTACTCGCACACCGCCTTCACCTGGTCGTAGTCGTCCGCACGCGACAGCGACGCGAGACCTGCACATCAAAGAGTTTAAGGGAGATACAATATACTATTCATCATTCTGATTAGTTTTTCTAGTAAGGAAAGTTCGCTTAGTCATCTTCAACTAGACCTTTCTCCACTATGACTAAGGTGCGCTCATAAAAGGTGTAAGTAGCTTAAAATTCAACCAAGACGCATCAAAGCGAAGAATACCGTACCCTCTGGGTAGAGCTTTCCGCAGCGCGGATAGAGCTTCTCCCGGTCGTCCTTGGACAGTTCCGTATCGAACGAGTTGATGGTTATGATGATCGAACGCCGGTCCGCCTCGAACTGAAGGCGATATTGAGACTACAGGTTTAAAATCGGTTCCTTTTCGATGATACGTTTCGTTCTTTTTGGTGGCAAGACGCATCGCGGCTATGAATGATGTGTGAAGCATACGCATCAAAAGCAACCGATTTTAAACCTCTAATTGAGACACTAGTAGGGTTGAGAAAAGGAAGCGGTAAACGTAGTCTTCTTTTCATTCTTTTCCTACATCGTGCAATGAATGAAAGGAGAAAATGAAAGGAAGATGACGTTTATTGGTTCCTTTCCCAACCCTATACACTACGAAGTACCACACAAATCTTGCTTTAAATATTAATGGCTTTTGTTCAACGTAAAGGAATACTAGAGTAAGGACAACTAGAGTAAAAAGCAACTTCATGATATTTTCAGAAAAAGGTTTGATGAAAGCAAAGATGAAGCACGTACCGCCAGAATCTCGCACATGACCTCAGCCGTCGTGTCGCCGAGGTTCTTGCAGAAGTTGTAGAAGTCCTCCAAGTACGCCTGCAAGCACACTCATATAAATATACGCAGATCCACTTTTATTACTGGCGAAAAAGATCCAAAACAGCCTACTGTGTTTAAAGGGCTAAACAGCGTAAGCCGGATTTTGCAAATTTCCCCCTCCCTTACCTCCTACTATGCTTAGAAAAAAAAATCTTAGCCAAAAGGTAAAAAAAGCAGCTCATTTCAAGGGTGAAAGGGGAGGAAACGTACCTTGTACAGCGTGTTTCTGATGATCTCGACGTTCATCTCGTCCAGATCGTGCTCGTTGATGCAGTCAACGAAGTAGTTGGCTGTAATAGAGGGCATTTTGACAGTTCTGCTTCACCCACCATTGGATAGGCGATAGGTTCATCACGAATTGTTAGAAAAACTAACCATCAAAATAACTCCAATGGACATTGTCTACTCTACTAGAACATTGTCGATAAAAACGAAATCTATGTTTCAGTGTTCTGTAAGGCTTAGTCGTTCCTCAACTAAACCGCGCAATAAACCAGAGTCACAAACCCGATTAACAGTAATCCCTACCAACTCCTTCCTACTAAACATCAAGTGCCTAAAATAAGCTGATATTTTATTTTTGATCGCTACGTATACAAGAAAAGCTGAAACCTGCTCGGAGATAGTGATTTTATTTACTCTTATAAAAAAGTATCGCAAACTGACCGAGCGGAGTGTCGACCAGCACAGCATTGTACAGCTCAGCCGGAGTAGAGGCGATGTGAATGGCCTGCAAGGGGAAGGACGGTTACGGTGGGTTCAGGATACGTGGGCACCGACCCGAAGTATGGGTATGGTAGGCCCAAATTTCGTCGGAATTTTATTTTGGTAGGTCTATATTTTCTAGAAAATTTCAATTGGTAGGCTTGATTTCGCGGGTAGTCTCCTTTCTCAAAATATTGCTAGGACGGTTGCCCGCGTATGCTAGACAGTATTATTTACGGCTATCAGGTTTACTGCTAAAAATATTAGCTACGGTAGGTTCAATCCAGGTCTTCGTGACCGACAAACACCCATTTATTGCACTATCTGAACCCGATTTAGGGTAAACGCCTGAGACTACAGCATGAAATGACCAAAAGCCTAAAGCTTATAGTGATTTCACTACTTTATACACAATAAAGTATTAAAAGTGCCAAAAGGAAAAAAGAGCCTACCTCCATCTGCTCGAAGGATCCGAGTGGATGGCACTTGGAGATGAGCTCGGCAATTGGCCGTTGGTGAAGCGTGCCCGTGATGAGCAGTATGATGTTGTCGATCATGTACGAGTAACTGAAGAGGTTTAGATATTAGCATTTGACGCTTACTGTTTAGCTAGATCTTAATTCAATCTATGCTTATGTTCAGATTAGCTAGACTTTCACCAAACTCGCGCGACAGCATTAAAAACGAAAGGGCGTCTCACGGAAAGCAAAAGACTAGACTATCCGTCGATAAAAGCCCTGCTCACGTGATGTAGTCGAGGAAGGTGGCGAGCGGCTCGAGGGCGTTGTTTCTGATGTGCGTGAACTCCGTGACCAGCTTCTCCTTCAGACGCTCGTCGATCACTTGCACCTAGAAAACAGCCATTAGACAATGCTTCCACCAGATGATACCATTTATGAACCTGGTCCATTCAACAGTATCCTTGGAAACAAAGTATGCATCGCTTCTTATTTACTAGATAGTTTTATTGCTAGAAAACGGGCAGCAAGATGAATTTGGCTTGGCGGGTGGTTTACTTACTAAAAAGTAAGCCGGGTGAAAAAGCCCAAGCATTTGAGGCCTAATGTAACTTGAAGCAAAACAACAGAAAAAGACTGACAGTGATTGCTCCCGGTTCGTTAGCGAGGAAGTTTCCGTAGTCCGTAGACTGGATGTGCAGCTTGAGATCTAAATAAAGCGTATTTCAACAGGTTATACAAGTTTAAAAAATATTTAAAAAGTAACAGTGTTACTGTAACACCGAGGACCGTTTATGGTAAAGTGGTGACGTTCAAGAACAAAATAATAAAACTCGAAAAAAGCTAACCTTCAAGAGTCTCGCATTGCACAAGATTCGCGTAGTCGGCTTGTGTGAGGATTCCTCCCTAAATCACGAGGGATTAGTCCATACGTGGGCACAGTCCGTAAGTACGGGTGTTAGCCCCGATTTTGGGCACGGTAGGCCCGGAAATTTTTTCGGTATGCTTATGCGAAAGTACAAATCCGGCTATACATCCGTTTTCGGGATGGTACGTCATGGGTCATAAGAAGAGCATTCATTCGGGTTGTGTTTCACGATCAATTGATAACGATCGTTTGTTTTACACATAATGCATCGAACGCCATTATTTTGTTCTAATGCAAAAAGCTTAACTAACAATAAGATCATCACAATCATTATGAAGCAAATTTGCGCCTTACTAACGAGGTAAAAGAGACAAAACGACAGCTGGTAATCGCCCGAACATACCTTGAACCCACGAATAAGCGCCTCCAGGTATCCGTGGTCAATGTTGAAGAAGAATTCACTCATCGCCACCGAAGGTCTGAACCAGAAAAGCTTATTTAACTCACTCGCAAGATCATTGCATGACTAACAGTTCGACAAGGACGTTTCGCAGCAAGCCCTATACAAAGAGAACGAGTAAATATACTAATACGAAGGTAATGGAAGAATAAACTCGGAGGTAAAAGTAAAATACAGCCCGTCATGAACGAAAGACCAAAGGAGAGCAAGGCTAGTCGATGTTTGGACACGTCGCAAGCTAGGTTATACGGAAGCAATACTTACAGGAGATAGAAATTGCATAGTTTCAGTATTTCGCTATCCATTTACATTAAAAACACGCAAAACCGAGCAGAGATCAAAGAGCAATCGTCGCGTCAATCAGCCGCAGTCAATGCGCGATTGATCGTTCGCCTCGGCTCGCCGTGTCTCAGGCGACGCGCGCGCATTCAAACCTCCCCCGAGCTGACTACGGTAGCTTTGGGCAATAGGCGCGAGTCCAGAGAAGAGGAGAAACTCCTCCCCTCCCCACCACACACTACTGCTATTCCGTGGCCAGATCGCCTAGGATATTACTTTTTCGTAGTCTACGCTTTACTTCCCCTCGAATAACTACTAAAATCACTACAATTCCAGTATCCCATGGGCATGTAGCCCCCGATGGAATCTATAGCCCGCGTCTTCGTCAACGATGGCACCGCCAAGCCGGTCAGATACGATCACGAGACGACGGTCGAGGTATGCCATTCGTCGGCCACACCGGCCTACTCTCCGGTCCGGCTCCGGCATTTTTGTTCATTAGAGAGAGGTGCTCGCTGGGCCAGGTGTAATGTTGAGCAGACACCTCTCACACCGCATGTCTCAGAAGTGATTTGAAATTGGCGCACTTTTCTGAATATTTGGAAAGGGCGGAAAAGGGTAGGAGGTTCTTCTTCTTCCGTATTTATTGTGCATCTGCGTTGCCTCTTGAGTCTGAGAGCTTTCATTGAATGCGTGCGCGTAGAGGTTCCCATGAGAGAGAATGGGATGAAGGAAGGAAAGAATGGAAGGGAAGAGCATCCGATGGGGATTAGCATGAGGAGAACACCGGAACAACTCAGTCCCCCAAAATGCTCCTGGCATTTGACTCATTTCCTCCTCTACAAATGACCCTCTTCCCGTCTCACTCACTCCCTCTCTCTTTCTCTGCGTCTCTCGTATCACTCCGCTCTCTCGCCTCTCCTCTCTCGTTCTCTTCCCTCTGTCCTTGTGATTCTGATGATTTCTCACCCGGACATCGATTGATGACCCTTATCTGACAGGCGAGAGAGTGTGGTAACTAGAGAGGTGCAGAGAGTTAGAGACCAGAGGGGTGGGAGTGCAAACGCTTATGCTTCTCACTCTTATGTTTATAGCGGTCTTCCGTGACATCTAAAGAGAGCGTTTATTAGGGGTGGGGGGCTGTGTGAATCATTTCGAGGGGGTTGGAGGGAGGGAAGGAGGAAGGGAAAGAGGAAAAGAGGGAAACGTAGTTTGTCGGTGGCCAATATGCAGTGAAGACTAACAATAAGCAGAGGAAAGGGGGAAGGGCCGGGGAATGGAAAGAGGAAAGAAGGAGGGAAGTAAGAGGATTTGGAAGGGAGGGGGGCGATGGAAACGATGTTAGACAATGAACTCGCACCGGGATACACGGCTAATGGGATAGAAGGGTCTGGAAGGATGCTCAGATGCATGCTTAGATGGATGTCAGATGCTGTTGCTTATGGGATTCAGCATGGTCGCGTTTTCATCTACAGAATGCTCGAGGATATTGTAGAATACCCCAATCCGTCAGATTCGTTAATTCCAAATCTGCCTAATGCGCTCATTTCGCACAGAATTTCGTGTGATATTCAGAATGCATTTTGGCATCTGCTCCTTTCGCTAAAGATTGGCAGATACCCAGAGTGGTCTAACTCTCTTCTTTTTCCACGGGGAAAGGCTGATTGTCCGTTCGTCAAAACAAAGCATATGGCAGTTGGGAGAAATGGAAGGGGGAAGTAGAATACACACATACACACTCATCACAAGAGGAACAGACGACATTTGGATAGATGCAAATGCCATAGAGATGACTAAATGAGAGAATGTCGTTATTAGGACATGCTATTCGGGTCATTTGATGGTTACCTTCACCCTATACATAAACCACATTATTTAAAAAATGGCCAAGACCAATCGTTTTGTTCCGGGTGTGGTTGTGAGAGACCAGTATCAGGATAAATATAACGATTAGCCTAAAAAAACAGAAGCTGTAAAAAAACATGCATGCTCTACGCAATGGGATCTTTGCAACGATGTAGGTCTCAAAATGATCTGAAAACTTTCTGATCCATTGATATCTCTCCGATTTCAGCGAGTCCTCCAAGTGGTCCTGCAGTCCCTCGGCATCTCCACCATCGCCTATCCCCACTTCGCCATGCGCCTCCAATTAGGCCCGACTCCGCAGGCACGATTCATATCGAGATTGCCCAGGGCTAGATTGGACTGGCTTGACAATCTGAGGATTTACCCGTACTCCATAAATCTCTTTTGTTAAACTATGATTTTCTAGATCCATACAAGAATATTACAGGCCTCGGAACGAGTATGGCTGCATCCTCATCTGCTACTGAAGAACATCACAGCGCACTTTGCGGACAGCTTTCCGCCCAGTCAGATTCCAGCCGATTTGAGGTAAGACTCTCTGATGAGGCAAAAGGATGGCATGGGATGTTGTGAGGAAGTAGAAATCGGAATGTGAAATGCGATATGATTGGAATATGTAATCTGAGCAGAACGGCACTTTGGTTCATGCCATTTCACAAGTTCCGTTTTTTGTGAGGGATATTAGGTCTGCGACCGTGCATAAGTTACTTAGAAATGAGTAAAAAATGAAATAATATCGTGTTTGTACTACACTCTCTTCAAGTGGCTTCGCTCTCTCGTTAGGAATGAGACAACTGCCGGAACATTTTCCTTAACCATAGTTAGTAGATAGAGTGGTCTCCTCTCCTCCTCCCACTCATAGTCGTCTCCTCTCTTGATATCCCCAGGGATGTGTTCCGTCCCTCTCCATCTGGAGGCATAAGCATGTCGAATAATGTGATGCAAGGACGTAGGGAGGTCAGTGTTCGAGTTGACAGGGAATATGCCGCTATAAGATTGGATTACGAAGTGAATGGGATACGCAGTGAGAGGAAGAACAGGACTGACGCGGCTCTAAAACATTTCCTTCTCCGTTTCTTTCCCTGTGCACGTATTGTTATGCCGTCCTATTGTCGGGAAATCCATCTAGACGATAGCTACTGAGATCGGATGCCAACTGCCGACCAGATTGTCCAAGCTGCTAATGATCTAGGTGTAAAGGAGATAAAGTGGCCGGAGGGGGGAGGTCATTAATCTGGATGGATGTGAACAAGAGAATAGTCTTGCCCTGGGGGTACTTGATGGATGGACAACGTGAGGGCATATCTGTATGTATATAATCGGATACTCTTTCGGGGTCTTTTTCACGGCCAATGTTCATGCTATATCTGCATCTACTGGTATCAACAGAAGCACGTAACCGGGAGAAGAGGTCAGAGTGCCATAGTGTAGAAGTATTAGATAGCCAGGAATAGAAAGGGTATGTATCTGCAAGCCGGCAGATACATCTCAATGAAGGATTGAGGTTGTTTGACTTGTCGGGTGATAGATGAGGGCATGTTGAACATGAAGCAGAGCTAAAGAAACTATCGGTCATCATCAATCTAACAAGGAATATACAACGCAATAGTGTCTTCTATTCAGATTCGAGCTGCGCATTCGCTTCGTTCCTCTGTCTTCGTATGAGTTGATGCTCACCGATGCCAAGGCCTTCGTCTACTTACACAAACAGGTACACTTGTAACCTTCTAAATTTAGCATAAGACTTATACGATGAACCGCATTATCACGTATTTGATACGATGAGCAGTGCTTAATTGTCCCTCTCAAGGTCTACGATGACTTCCTGTCGTCCGTCGCATGGAAGGTGTCGACAGAGGCTGCTCTTGAACTGGCCGCCTTGCATACGTGCAGAGAAGTGCTCGAAAAGCAAAGGTGAACTGTCTGACCCTCAGCGATTTTCTATCTCCAAGAGCGTATCTATAATAATAGTAATATTTATCACCCCAAGTGTGTATCAACAAATAAATGAATTCACAATAATATGAAAACCCGAGTAGAACAAAATACAGTTACAGTTTTACACCTTTATCTGGACTATCAGTGGATTTGGGTTCAAAGGAGGGGGCTTTGATATAGATAAGAGCGGTCAGAGACTTCAAATCTTCTTCAAAAACCCACTCAGTCCGAGGTGACGATGAATCTTGAGTTTCCTCTTGATCCTCGATTGGCGCGTACTCCCCTCGTACGCCAAGTCTTCAGAGGGTAGGATTCTTCTTTCTGATCCTTGGTTGAAATTGCGTGGGATGACTCTTGGTTGAGAGACGAATGAGGGAGCGAACCGCACGCGAGGGGAACAGAGAGGAAGAAAATAATAAATTAATAAATAAAACATGATACAAAGCATGATTCAAGCCGCCCCTCTTATGCATACCGATAATGAACACGGACACTTATCTGTTCCTTGAAATGAAGAAAGAAGGTAATTGCAGCAAAAGCTGTCTCGACCACAAGCTGAACATCGACAGTGTGGACGTGGACAGCGCGATGGTTGCCTACATTCCGGAGACTGTGAGGATGCATCCGAATAACAAGGTACGATTTCGTCATAAATAATGATATTCAAATCTAAGCGAGAACTGAAATTTCTCTCATTGCAGCCTGCCCATCTCCGCAAGCAGTTTGTAACGCTTTTGAAGAAGTACTCAACGCTTCCTCATTCGGAATCTGTCTTGAGGTAACAGATTCTTCCTTTCTTACTTTATGTTCTGATACAGTCTATACATACATGATAAATATACATGATACAGGCTATCTTACACATTAATTTCAGATCTCTATCGACCTTAGCCCATATTGTGAAGTACGACACCGAGGTCTTCAAAGCAAGTCTCGGGGTAATCCTTTGTATATTTGTGAATCTAATGATCATTCTAGTTGTCCAAGAAATAGATATGATAATATTAAACTTCGAAGTGGTTTCTCTTGCAGGCCGGCTGGCTGAATCCCGTTGATCTGCTGGTGGGAGCGGAGGTCGGCTTGTCGTACAGAATGGACGACAGGAGTCAGGTGCATACTCATTATTCTAAGCATTCTTACCTCTCCCATTTTCAGTTTTTGAGATTGCAGTGTGTGTCTGAATGAAATTGCTGATGCAGTTTATTCGTAAATATAGGTACAACCAATCTTATAAGTATTCTTTGCAGCCAGTTCGCCTTTGCGAACTGCGCAACATCATCTCGCTCGCCGTGCAACCCATCGACCCGCCCACGGAGAAGTGCATCGTCCAGATCAAGATGTCCGGCACGGCTCTTCCCTTGGTATGCCATAGGGTGTGAAAACCAGGCGCCATTTGCGTATTTATCGCCTGCCTCTCTTCGTTCTTCCATGCTTCTCATCACTTTCTCGGTCTCGTAATACGATTAGGAAGCTTGCTTTTCAAACCCTGCCAGCTTTAATTCTTTCGATTATATGCCTACTCTCTAGCCTGTTATTGGGAACAATCTAGCGATGAATTTTCTCCCTATCGATCTCTCGTATCTTCAGTTGGTTACTCTGGCCACGCGAGACATCGCCGAGTCGCTGGCCCACCTTCTGGACGGCTATCAGCGAATGTTCAACCAGGCCGATTCTGTATATAAGTTGAAAGGTAAACGAGAGTTGATATATGTCATACATAAACAAACATCTTCAGGCCTGGAACACTGCGAAAGTCTCGACATGAAGGGATACAAGATGCGGCCGAGACAACCATCGCCTATTGCTATTCTGAATGGTTCGGGGGGGGGGGCTAGATATTGAGGGACTTGATATTGACGATTCTATGAGAATGAGAAAACTGACGGAGCATGTCCCTCAATGAGATAACCTCTGACAATCACTTGTAGGCGAGGCTGAAGACATTCGGATACGAAGGGAAGACGTGACGCTGAAGGAACTGATAGGCGGGGGGCAGTTCGGAAACGTGTACAAAGGCGTCCTGAGACAGGTAAGAAAAGACGAGCGTCTAGTACAGAGAATTCGTTGCAGGACGGAAGTTTGATGGCTGTAGCTGTGAAGGTGTGCAAATCGGAGAACGAACCGCAGGACACGCAACTGATTCTGCAAGAAGCTCGTGAGAATGAAATATGATTCACCTCAGATATTGATTCAAAAATAAGATTTTTGCTTGCATAGTGAGGGTGTAGAAGTGGAACTAATGGAGCGTAACGGGGTTTGAAGTAGATGGTCGCAATTCCAAATGCGAAATGCTTATGAATGACACTGCTGCAGATCTCATGAAGAACTTCAAGCACTCGCACATCGTCGCCATGGTGGGAGTGTGCGCGGAGAGTCCGATATGGCTGGTGCTCGAATTGGCACCACTCGGAGAGGTACGGTGGAATATCTTTATCTTTAACTTTACCGGGTGCACCGTAAGCGTGCGGCGGTTTGGAAAGGTGATAGTGAATATCCGTGGGAGGGGATTCTACACTTGAAAAGATTATATTCTGTCTTGTAAGGAATATCTTGTTGAGAAGAGTGATAATTGCTTACAGCTTCGCCAGTACCTATCGGCTAACAAAGGAGTCCTTTCGCCGTCTGTGCAGGTATCTTGACCATATTCCATGAGATCATGCCATCCATCCTAAGGTTCTCTTCTGTTATCAACTTGGAAGTGCCGTTGAATACCTCCACTCGCAGTCGTACGTCCACAGGTTAGTGTTGGAATAGCTTAGAATAGTGAAAATTGCTTACCTTCAGGGATATCGCTGCTCGAAACGCACTTGTTTCCAATGTTAATTGCGTCAAGTTGAGTGACTTCGGCCTGAGTAGAGCTCTCGACTACGATGCGGTCTACACGGGTGAGTATCCGAAGAGAACATAATGTAGATATCCGCTTTCATTGGTAGCGTTGGCAAACCGTATCCACATGCTGGTTTATGTATTATAGTGGAATAAACCGATCCGTCAGTTTCTTCCGTTTAAAAATGAGTCGAATTCTCTTACTTTTGCACACTCTCTCACCTTATATTCGGAATGATTTTCCGACGGATCTTTTTAATCCACTATACTACCTACGTATCAATGCATAATAATGAATTCACTATCGTGAAGTATGTATCAGCATGAAACCGGATGAAAGAAACTGATGAAGTAGTCCGATTCACTGGTCCATTCAGCGTCGAGAGGAAAGCTGCCCATCAAATGGCTCGCGCCCGAGTCCATTTTGTACAGAGCCTTCAGCATGTCTTCCGATGTGTGGATGTTCGGTATGTGTCATAGATGAATAACTTGTAGCCAGAGAATGAATGCCCGATGATCATGTCTCCAAGGTGCAAGAATGTTCCCAGTCGAGGTGCAAACGCGATGGTACACACTTTGGCGAAACGCTCATAGATCATACTTCCTATCTATAATCCTGACAGATATTTGGCTATTAGATATCTCATTATTTAGGTGTTCTCGTGTGGGAGGTGTTCGCGTGGGGCGTGAAGCCGTGGCAGGGAATAACCAACCAGGATGTCATCGGACGCATCGAAGCGGGCGATCGACCGAAGGTGGGAGAAGGGCTTTGGTTGACGAAACAGTTTAACTCAGTCGTACCACGTCTGAAGTCCACTTTCCTCTCTAAATATTATAAGAATCCATGTGTGTTCTTCTAGTTGTAACCTCTTGTTATACCTACATAGAACGGAGGTGGATTTACTATGAATTGTAGCCAGTTCTTACCCAATTCTTTGCAGAAGACGGCGGACTGCCCGGAGAGCGTGCACGACTTCCTCGTCCATCATACGTGGGCCTTCGAGGCACACAAGCGACCCGTCATGAGTGAGGTACGGTAGGTGGACGAGGCTATGATGTTGTATTCTATATCGTATAGTATATTAGTAGAATGGTATAGTAGAATGATAGAATAATGATATAGTAGAATGATATGCAGTTGGATGATGACGAATATCTGAGCAGGAAATTTGTTGACGTACCGGAGACTAAGCCGATAAGAACAGACTTATATGAAGGTCGGAGAATTGTGAACGCATTAGGAATCGAGGGCTTACGTATTATTGACAAAAAAAGTTCCGTCAGTAAACTCATTCCTACTTTTTCTGCACTCTCATCATACCGCTCCGCTCACTCGTCGGAAGTAGGAATGAGATGACTGACGGAACTTTTTCTCAGCCACACATATTTGAGGTGGTTCGAGTCCTGCAAGAAGTGTTGGAGCAGCTGAAGAGATGGGTGCGGCCGGAACAAGTGCGTATAACGAGGAAGGCTCAGGTGTGGGAATATTATATTGATGTTATAGAATACATCACAGCAGTTACAGCAGTGCATTTAGAAAAGTACATTTTGAGCAGTATCTCGTTTCCCGATAGATCGTTTAAAATAACCAAATGCACCATTTGAAGCCGCAAGTGGCCAAGAACATGGAAAAACTGGTCATTAGATCCGAACACACAGTGTTCTGACAACAGCGAAAATGTTAAGCGAACGAGATGCCGAAAAATAACCCTGATTTCGGTTGGAACTCTCGCACTGAAATTACCGTATCCTGAACATTTTGGCTCGTTCGCTTAAAGGGACATGGAAGTCAAAAAAGATTGACTTTCATATGAAAGTTTATCGCCTAAATAATATAAAAACCAAAACCAGAGTGCACAAAAATGTCTACTTCGCGAGATATCCTAAAAATCGTTTCCCAGCCAAGGCGCAGTCTTACGGCGTTTAGCGCGTAGGAACAAGGTAAACGGCATCGACGTATTCCCGGAACAA
>LS844274.1:167291-194704 GCA_900490955.1 Micoletzkya japonica
GCAGTCTTACGGCGTTTAGCGCGTAGGAACAAGGTAAACGGCATCGACGTATTCCCGGAACAAATAAATATCTCTCGCCGCAGAAATTTTTTAAAAATATTTTTCAAACACTATTATCTTTATTATCGTCTCAGAAACATATTCTAGAAGTATGGTCATGTTCGGTTTCACAAAATTTCTCGCTTCCATGTCCCTTTAACATTTAGAACACTGTGAACAACTCATTTAGAAAAGTTATTCAATAAAATCCAAAATTTCTTGATACAGGAGCGTAACTGCTGTGTAGATGCGTTGTTAGATCAATCAGAAGAGTTAAATTCATTTGGAACCAAACACCCACATATTTGTTTATTCTTCTACAAGATTGCTCAATCAGGCGATACCCGTCATTCGGACGAATATCGAATCGTTGCCGAATCTGACGTTGTGGAGAACGTTGGAGGAGCAACGAAGACAAGCCGAGGAAGACGATCGATGGTTGGAGGAGGAAGAGGCGAAGGTATGGGGTGAGGGGATGGGGAAAGGGAAATTGAATTCGTTTTGCTGGTCTTCTCACTGTTTACGGACAAATAATGACTTGCTATCTTGTGGAGGGTGAGGCATAGCCATCAATACGATTTTACAGGGAACGAATGATGATGAAGAGTTCCTGGATCAAGCATTTGAGAGAAGAGTCAGTCTGGCTACCGAGAACGGAAAAGGAAGCATGCTGCGAAAGGTATTACAAGCGCCAAAAGTTTGACATATTTCCGTTCCAAATTTTCTCGATTCCTACCTATGACGCTCTCCTCTCCTTTGAGAAAAAGTTATTTATCGGTTGTCTTGGACCTCTTTCATAGAAATATGGTGGGTTTGATGAAAATAACAAATCTCTACGATTTATACAACGATGTGAAACATGCTACAAGCATGTCAAACTCCGTGGCGCTTGTAATAATACAGACGGGGATATGATTCCAGACAGGCAGAACGATCGCTGAGCGTACCAGTGTACTTTTATCCATTGCCTGCGTCTCTTAACATTCCTTCACTGTCTCGGATATTTTTTTGTCCTGGGATGATGCACTGGAACTCCAGATATGACCAATATCGCATTCTTAGGGAGTGCCGGAGATACGATTCTCCAATGCTTCGTCGTTGGAGAGCTCCCGTCATACCGTATCTCCGCTTCGTGAGGGATCGATTGTATCGGAGAGTGAGAGCAAGGGCAATGGATGGAGGCGGTCGAACAACAATTCGTTGGAGAGCGAACATGGGACATTGGAGAGAATGACTGCGGTGAGGCGTTTGAAGGGCGCGCTGAAGCAGTAGGATTCATTCAGCGCAATTATAAGACTTATGCAAAACGACAAAAATTTACCACTATTACCAAATACAGTGAATCGGTGTGTGACAACAGAAAACCAAGACGGAAAGAAGCGCATGGGGAAAAGCTCATGACGAAAACGTTATTCAGGGAGCTCTAATCAACAGAAGTTCGCCTAACGCAGCTATGGAGTCGCTGGAATTGCTGATGGATTCCTGTGCTCAGCTCAAGGTAGTTAATAAACGGTATGCTAAAGATAATAATTGTTGCAGAATACGTATTCACCGAATCTGAAGCAGAGCGTCTTCGTTAACTTAGTGGCGGTAAGCTTTTTGTCACGTGTCTATGGTTCAGTGAAATTTGTAATCGTTTATCATATTTCTTGTTTACGAAGCGGTGTGAACGTACCGTAGACTTAGTATGAATGGGGTTTGGTGCCGGAAGTTTTGGCCACAATAATATCGGGTTGTGCTTAGGATATTCGCAACGCCATCGTCAACATGAACGAACTGTGCACGTCGGAGTTCCTGTCAACGGTCTCCGGAAAGTTGTACGGGCAGGTAGGAAAGAGAACTTTTACACATGATATCTTTGTATCTTGGTGGAAATAAAACGTCTTCCTTGAAGGTTGCAAAGGCCCGCCTTCTCATCTCAAATGACATCGACCAACTGGGAAGGGCAACGGAACTGCTGGCGAGGGACGACTCGAATAAAGTGGTAAGAGTCTCTTCTGGAAAAGGTGGTGGACGAACCGGGGATAAAGGTAGTTGAATAAAATGTTCCGTCAGTTGCCTGCATTCCTATTTCGTACGAGAGAGCGAAGCGGTGCGAGGAGAATGCAAATAAGGCGCTACGCCGGATGAACCACCAGATGTGAACAGGACGCATGTGAACTTTTTTTTTGTCCCGCATGAGAACCGAACGCATGCGAACCAGCCAGTTGAGAACTGGACGTATGAGAACCGTACACTTGAGAACCTTACACAGGGATATTTGCTCCATTCACTGCAGAATACAGAGAAAGCGTTTACATTACTGCGTATGCCTGAATAAAATTAAATTCTGAACAATATTTCTAGATAAGTTTTTCACGCTGATTCCGATAGTGAAAACCGTTTGTGAAAATATTGTTCCTTCCCTGAGATTTATATATATTGATCATCGGCAAGCCGAAACGAGATTTACAAGTGTAGCAAGTAATGTTGAGTGAAAGAGTCTCCAATATTACAGATCGGTTCTCATGCGGGACAAAAAAAGTTCACATGTGTCCTGTTCTCATCCGGTGGTTCTCATCCGGCGTAGCGCCGCAAATAAAATAGGAGTGGATTTGCAGACGGAACTGTTCCTTCAGTAATATCAATCCCTCCATTGAGCCGTTGAGCAATTTGTACTAGGTATCTTACACAACTGAAAGATATGATAACGAATGTATAATACGAATCCCCGTTTGAGGCCTTCGACACGGTCCGTCGGGACATCGTCCGGATGGCGAGTGACCTCTCGTCGGATTCCGACTCCCTCCTCCTCCTCCTCCGTCGCCACTTCACCACGTCGTCGTCTTCTGTGCATTCCAACGGACGCACGACCTTCGAAGCTGTACTTACCGACTGTTGACTAGAAGCAAGATTGTAGCTTGCGAAAAGCACTATACACTGACAACGAGTGACAGAAATTACCCCAGACAACGGCTTACGGGGTAAATGGTAAAAGTTACCCCAAGAATTCGCGATTTACATCAAATGTAGACGTTTACTCCAGGCTTTAGCTGTTGCAATTTCCGTCAGTGTGCTCAGGTTGTTTAGGTATTGATCGAGATCTCTTGGATGTGTTATTGGAGGAAAACGAACGTTGAGAGAGCTGCACAATTCTTTCTGCTATTCACCGTAAAACTTCAGCCGGAGCCGGTCATTAGCCTAAGCTGGCATTTTGCCAAGAGAGTTTCACTGTATTTAGCGAAGTGCGCTGCAAAGATTTCTCAACGTTCCTTTTCCTCCAATAATATTTTGATATTAGTTCTCCTGTTTCCAGTTATCTATCGGATTTCCATATTCTAAATACCATATTTTTTGCAGTTTCGTTACTAATGTAATCCATTGTATTGCCTTACTGCAAGCCTTTCATAGTTCATAGTGCCTCGCGGAACGGGTATGACCTTCATTCCAAAGTGATTGCTGATGTATAAATGCATGAGACATTACTGGATTGTGGCTAACTTGTAGAACAACATTTCAATCTGAACAATTAGCATCGATGATCGTGATTATCTGCTGGGCGAACATATTGAAAAATGAGACACAAAATTCTGCCTGCACATTTCAAATGAAAATAATTTCGTTTTCGAAAGCTCGATTCTACTCTCTTAGAATAATTGCACTAATCCAATAAAGAGCCCCCAATCCGCCATCCACCCCCCTCCTCACCCCCTTCATTCGAATCCTTTCCTTCTTCGTAGACGGTCGCCCATCCCAACGCTCCCAATGTCGCAGAGAGATGAGGTTAGTCACGCCCCTGCTGCTAAACAGATCCTTATTATTTAGACTTAGTTTCAAATGCGTTTAATCCTCTCACTTTTGCCAGGTATTTATTCAGAATCAAAGGCTAACGCATCTATTCCCACTGTATCTATCTGTTCAGAAATCATCCACTCCGAAAGGAAATCTGCCTCCATCCACTCCATCTTCACGCAAGAGGTGTCTAAAATCTTTGTGAAACATCCTTGTGAAACATCTTATCACCCTTCACAAAAATAATTAAAGTTTAGTAGAGAAAAATGGAAGATATAATCGTTCCGGTCGTAGCGCCGGTTCCGGTACCTTTCAAACTGTTCTTATCAAATTCTAATTTATACCATGCGAAGCTCTAGGCAATACTGATCTCAAAGAGCTATCTATGCTCCGGATATCTTATCTTGGGTCGGAATGGTATCGTTTCAAAGCGTGAAAAAATCGCTAAGGACCGTAGCGGTGGAATCACGAAGTATACGTTCCGATTTTCCAGACTATGGAATAGTTACGTCTATCGAATGAATTTGCCTTCATCCCATATCTCTTTTTTCTTAATTTTTCATTGCTCACATATAGAGTATTATCGACTTATGTCATTCGAACGTTGCGTACCGACTAACGATTATCCTGGCTCAATCTCAACAAAACGAAAGTGCATTTCCGATATTTGCTCTGTGGCGGGATTCCATTCCAACTTTTTTTTTATTTCACCGGGTCTTATGTCCATATATATTCAGGCACAAAGTGATGCACTTTCCTGTCGCGACGGCGGCCCCCCTCTATGCCCTATCGAAGAGACGTGTGACCGGTGATGTCGATGGATCGATTACGATAGTTCAGGTTGGAAAGGGGAAATAAGACCGTTTAGAGAAGGATTAGATGGCGTTCATAAGACGACGTTCACGAGTTGCCTTGCAGGAACTGACCTTCCATTACGAGCGAGGATTCGAGAGTCCGAGTGGCAAGCAGCTGAATCAAGTTGGCCTGAAGGACGAGTCGAAGGTATGCCTAGAAAATCAAAATTAAAAAGATCAAAATCAGCCGGACCCTCTTTTACATATTTAGCGTACGCTTCTTCTTCTTTTCGGGCTCTTGTAAAGATGTTCCCGTCAACCATCCTCATCACGAATATTCTAGAGTCGTCACATCGGGTCCTTTTACGGCTATCTCTCATCTGGCCTTGCATAACTAGGACATTGTTCGATTTATGGAATACATGAAACACAACCATGGAAAAGACCCGATTCGACGGCACTAGAATCTTCCCGTTCTTTTGATACGATTACAGAATCGCCAACCCCGAGGCAAGTTCTCGGCCGATACGTCGGTCCGCGTTTTCGTTGGCGAGAGTGCGGTTCGCATCGTCATACTCATCAAGATCGAGGTATAATCGTGGAAAAATAAAACTAACCACCGTAGCGATTTTCTAGATTGTACACATCTCTTGCTGTGTACCAAGAAGATATATTGTTTCATTGTGTAGTTTGCGTCCCTACGATTTTCGTTGCTGATTCAAATCATAAACTCATTGTCAGCCAAACTCCTCGGATAGTATCGAGCTGGACGAGAATCTGTACTATGGAGAGACGGAGGAGTGCATACTGCAGCCGCTGCAGTTCGAGTACACCCTACAAGAGCCAGGTTTTGCAGGAAACAATGACACACCATCAATGTGAATGTGCACTGTTCATTTCATTCACTTTTGATACTTCATTGTTTCAAGTTATGGTTGAGGAAAGAGTTCCGTCAGTCGTTTCATTCCTATTTCCCAGGAGAACGGAGCGCTATGAAGAGAGCCCAGACAAAGTAGAAATGAGTTTACTGACGGAACGTTTTCGTCAATCTTATGCTTACCCATACTTCGCAGACTCGACTACGCCTCCTGCCGAGTTCGATCTCTCCTCTCCGGTTACCATTTCGATCAAGCAACGGCTGCTCAAGATCGACCTGCACACGTACAAGGTGTACCAGGCGATCGAGATGCGAGCCAACGACTCGGACAGTCCGCCCTACTATGTAAGGGGGACAGCGAACAAGCTAGCTATCCTAATTTAGCGGGAAACAGATATCCACGTCATTAAAGGCATTACGAATAGCACAGCAAAGAAACGGACGGACTATTTTACTGCATTTCAAAATGTCATGATAGTATGGATTGAACATATCGCAATCCTCGCATCACATGTGCACATATACACACACTTCACATCTACAGTATACATGCCACCTCATGCCTATATACTCAATAATCCCTAAGTGTCGTCGTTGCAGGAGTTGCACTGCACGGATTCGACGCTGACGCCGACGGCGGATGCTGGAAAGTTCAAGGAGCGCATCTTCTCCGGCCTCGACGTGATGCGCGCCGATCGGGGCATCCAATTCGTCGTGACGGTGAGCGGGGATAAATGTAGTGGATTAAAAAGATCCGTCGGAAATTCCGAATATAAGGCGAGAGAGTGTGCGAAAGTGATAGAATTAGACTCCTTCTGGAACGGAAGAAACTGACGGATCGATTTATTCCACTATATTAGAGATGTGCAGACTGGTCAGTACAATGATTGTGTTTCATGCATCATTCTTAACCGCGACGCGTCTCGTCTCGGTCGGTCAACAATGGGTAAAAAATAAATCGCTCAAAATGACCAGTCTGCGGGAGTACGTCCAGCGAAACTTCGATCCTCAGATGGGAAATGTTTTTCAAGCCAGGAAGGTGGAATTTCTCTTACTGAATTTGGGCAAAATTTCCCCAGGCGCCTGCGAAAGTCCAGCAGCCGGAGAAAGCCGCTCTGTGTACCATCAAATGACTCGAATGGCATGCGTCATTGCTTAATCTATTCTCTTATGGTCGTTCCGCTCGATTCAGGAAGGCCGTCCGATCCTGCTCAATGAGACGCGTGCCTACGTTCCGGCCACGGTCGCCTCGCGGATGACTCGGATCGAACCCCAGCTGAGGCAAGGCATACTGTATGCTATTATATTCACTAACCCAGTGATAATTCCACACCGCACAACTATGAAAATACTCCAACAATTTAATCTTCTCCCACCATCTCCCTTTTAAATACCTAAGTCCCTAAATTACCGTATTCATTACAGAAATGCGATCTCTCGTCCCGCTTCCAGGAGCAGGTTTGCCGTTTATGATTTTATCTTAGTTCATTTTAATATTTTGTAGATTTAGCATTTGTTACTGTTTATGAACGGAAATTCTAGGCGAAATCCTCATGATCAGGTTCCGAATATCGATTATTCCAACTCTACTCTCAAGCAAAGCTGCCATTATGCCCAATTCAGATCGAAGTCTCCCTACTCCAAACCACCCACTCACGGCCCGATATCATCCCCGTCGGTAGGTTCTATCGACAAAAAATTCCGTCAGTGAAAGCTCATTCCCACTTTATCTGGGCCCTCTTACTAGCGCTTAGCTATCTAATATAAAGTAGGAAAGACTGACGGAACTCTTTCCTCAACCGTATCACTAGTCTACTCGATTCTCCCCTCCCCCAGATGGCCTAGATGATGTGTTGACAAAGTCGGGAGCGAATGCTTCATTTTCCTTCTTTTTACCTCTGCGTCTCTTTATTCGTCGCCGCTCTTTCGCGAGCAAGAACTATAATGCTACTAGCGGAAGAGTTTTTTATTTTATTTTAAAAGTGGAGAAGACAGATGGAGAGCATGTAAACGACATCCATTAGTATCTCTCTGGCAGGAATGCACATCTCCCGATTCTACATATCACTAGTCTACTCGATTCCCCGTTCCTCTAGACGCAGCTGTGCTCCCCGTACTCGAAGACTCCTCGACCACTCGAGTTCCCCTCCTCTGCGGAGGCCATTCGACGGTCACGGTCGAAGACGAAGAAGTGGACGGTTAATTCGCTCAGCCCGTAAGTAAATAGAACATATTAAGGGAAGTTGATCGTGACCCGATCATGGGATCTTCTGATACTGTGTAGAATCACAAAAAACATAGGGACCAAAGAGACCTGAACGGCATTACGCAGAGGAGGAAATAATTCAGGGACGAGGAAGCGTTTATTCCGGACAGGGAACGATCGCTGAGTAGAATTCGCAAAATTGGTAAAATCCCATCTTACAACTAACTTTTAGCTCACTTAATAGTGAAGATTCACAGATGGACCTTTTTGCCAATAATATATTATATTTGAAAGCATCGATTCAGGTAATCTTCCGTTCACACCGATGTCCGCGAAGAAAACGAACCTACGGTCGCTGTTCGATGGTAGGCTTTGATTTAATAAATTGATTACGAAAATCAAATTATTATTGCATACTCTAGGGTCGGTACAACCTGTTCCGAAGCTGAGCTTCGACGATATTCCAGACGAAGGTATGATCGAGCAAAATGCTCTTGGCACTCCTCTTTCCGATATAACGATTTTTGCAGGGTTTAAGAACCAAGCCTTTTAATTGCATTATGAGACCGAGAGAGTGATGAGGCGCATGGAAGAATGAAGAGAGTCACGCGAATACGCAAATCGCGCTTGGTTTTCAAACTCTAGATTTTTGGTCTAATTGTTTTTCGTTTGCACTCCCTAGACTGCTATGATATTTTATTTCTTATTTCTATTATTTTCTTACAAAATGAAGCCGTACTATTTTGCGTATAACCCGATGGAGGGTATGCAATTCAGATTCGCTTCCTCAACAGTTCCTTCGTCCGATCGCTGCAGACAGCATCGTTCGCACAGCCTTTCTCGCTTCTCCCGATTCGAAATCGGTGCGTTTTCATAATTTAGCCTTTTGTACTCCAATTATACTCTTCCTTGCTAATATTTTTAACATTCTAGTGAAATATTAAGTTTACAACAAATATCTTATCTGTTCTACTGCTTGAAGGACTCGATGAGAACAGCAGCGGAGTCTCTGTCGCAGACTAATATAAGGCTCGACGGGTAACCTTTTTGCTTTTTTTTTATTTTGCCTCTTTTCAAAACTTACCTTTTCCTCTTCACTCTTGTTCTTTCCTGAGTGATTTAACACATTTCAACATTTGTACATCGAATTTAATGTAAAGATTTTACTAAGCATTTTATCACATTTTTAAATAAAATAAATTAATCAACATATAACTAATGTTTCCAATTCAGTGATCTGTCCGGTATCTTTGAGAACAACGAGTCAACTGCTGTAAGCGGTATGTATTATTGACTAAAAAGTTCCGTCAGTTAACCCATTCCTACTTCGTCTGGACTCTCTTCACACCGCTTCGCTCTCTTGTCGAAAGTAGGAAAGAGACGACTGATGGAACTTTTTCATCAACCATACTTTTATGAACAAAACGAGAATTTTTTTAAAATTTATTTATTGAATACGTTCACACGTGCGGTCAAGCATTTACAGGTACTATATGATACGAATAATGTGTAGATACGGAAGAAATAAGAACAAGGGAAGAAGAAAGTGGGCGTCAATGGGGTAAAGAGAAGGGAACATGATGGGTCAACTAGTTGTTCAGCCAAATACTTCTCTGATAAGCCTACAGAAATCTGCGTACTCCATTACATTTCCTTTCTTGCTCATTTCATTAACATCGCGTGCAGTTCGCAATGCAAATGAATGTTGTCTAAGAGAGCTCTTAGCAATCGGGACATATATATGAAATTGACTTCCTCTTGTTCTACTTGGACGAAATTGATACATTTGAGAAGAACTTACTCCAATGTCAAGCGCTCCGAACATTATTTTGAAAGCAATTTTCAAATCACGTTTTTGCAATTTTCAAATCACTTTTCTTCTATTTTTAGGCTAGGTATGTTTAACCGACGATTGCGTTCAGTGGAAGATGGTCTATCTTCATAAGGAATTCCAAATCCACGTACGAATATGAGCCTGGTTATCTTATTTTGGACTTTCTATATACGTTCTATATCTTCCTTTCGTAGAGGACTATAGACAGATTAATCGGATTCCGGAATGGGTCGTATATACGTCATATACGCTTTAAGAAGTAGACTAGGATTATTAGTGGTTAGCGCTTTGAAAATCAGAGAAATATTTGGTACTGGGCTCTCTTAACTATTATGGAAGTATGATAATCGAATTTCAACTTAGTATCTAAGTGAAATCCTTGATCTCGCACATGATCACTCTTGTCACGCATAGATAGTGTTATCTACTCCATATGGATGACATGGGTTTCCAGAACCTACACTCAGAGAAATTTGTGGGGAATATTTCCCCACGATTTGCACTTCGGGAATAATTCACCAGCCGGCTGGGGAAATTTCTGCTTTTTGGGGAATTATTCCATAGCGGGCTGGGGAATTTATTCCCGAAGTGCATTTTGTCGTGATATTTGTGGTGAATTTTCGCTCAGTGTAAGTGAAATCTTGTGCATTTGTCAGAAGCTAAAGAAAGTTGCCACCTTTCACTCCAACTTGCAACATTGTCTATTGCATCTTGCAGCGGAGCTTTGGAATCATCCTTAGAGCAGATATAGAAAAGTTTCAAATCATCTAAAAAACGCTGCACTTTGAGTTCTGCTTGGAATAATAGAGGGGATCTCAGCTGTATATAAGATAAAGAGAAGAGGACCGAGGACTGATCCTTGGGGCACTCCGCTCTTTACACGCTCTAAGCGGGAAAGACTGTCACCAACTCTCACTTGAAAAGTTCTTCCAAGCAAGTAGTCCTTTATCCAATTTATTGCCTTTTTAGGGAATCCAAGGTTTTGCAATCTATGGATTAGCTTGGGATGAGAAACAGTGTCAAATGCCTTCGCATAGTCAAAATAGATTACGTCAACTATTTTACCGGAATCAAGGGCTTTTGTCCAGTGATCAAGTACGTTCAGCATTTGAGTTTCGCATGACCTATGTTCTCGAAAACCAAATTGTTCTGTTGGAAGTATTTTATGATTAGTGCAATCTTGTGAGCAAAAATGCTTAGGATACGGTGTTTTCCATGTGAAATTACTACCGAAAACAGGGTTATTTTTCGCCATCTCGTTCGCTTAAAATTTTCGCTGTTGTCAGAACACTGTGACTAGCTTACGCGCTTCTCAAGAACACGCGAAAGAATGATGTTATGCTAACGGGTCGATAGTTCAGTGGATTACTAAATGGGGGCTTCTTCTTAATTGGGGTGATTATTGAATGCTTCCATTTCGAAGGAACCTGCCCTTCATTATAAGACTTAGTGAATATTAGTTCTAAAGGCAAAGCTAATGGGACTGCTATTTTCTTTATGAAACTGAGATTGATGTTAAATATCAGGGGTACGACAGCTTGAATTCTTCCATTTTTCTATTAGTACTGTGTTAAGCTGTTAAAACAATAACTTCACGCTGCTAGTTCACGCGACCATGCCCTCCCAGGCGTAGGAAAATAAATAAAATAAAAAAATAAGTAAATAATAAATTGAGATAACTTCTCGTTGTATTCGCCCAGCTGTCGCACTGCAGTTCCGTCCAGCAAGAGCACACTGTCGGGTGGGGGTGGTTATTAGTATTCTGTAATTTTTTGTCGATAAATGAAGTTAAATTAAATTCTCATTTATTTATATCGATTACCTAGATATTTTCAGTGCGATCTGAACGCACAGCTGCGTCTGGCTGTTCCCCTCTCGATACTTCAAATGAAAAACCAGCCTTGCGGGGTAAGAGATAACGACTAGTCACAGAGATAAGTATCTCAATTTTTTTATTATACAATGTTTATGAATATGTTAACAGATCTGACAGCGCAAGTTCGAACGACCCAAGAGAACTCTGACTTGGACGTCGGAGTGAACACTTCAAGAGGCCTTTCCCCCGGTATATACGCATTTTCCTTTCGAAGAACTCGATCTAAACGTTATGCAATAGCGATACTGTAGACAAGAAAATTCTTTGAAGAATTTTAGAGGCAATTTCGGTGGTAATCTCCTTTGACAGATGCTGTTACGGGTCGAGAGAGATCGCCCACGAAGGAAGCGACTCCGAGAATTGTACTACTTCGCATATCCCCAGGTGGGTAGATATGATGCTAAACAAACTTCTAAAGAATAGGGAATACGAATTTTTCGACTCTTCCCAAAATCTGTTTAAGGTAGCTAATTCTAAGCCGTATCGAAAATAATATTTGATGAAATCTTTCAGAGATGTCCGAACTACGGACGGCCCGTGAGAAGATCGATTTCGAGATGGATCTCGGTGAGTATCGCTATTAGTTTAAAAGCTGTAAACTGCAAACGTGCAACTTTTGCAGTTCCGAAAACTGGACTCTACACTCCTCGGAAGCCTTCGAAAGGTATAAAATAACAATCAAACGCTTTGGACAAATAACTAATACATATTCTCTATGTAATTTAGTAAGTCGTTGGTAAATTAGACTCCTCCCCTAATCATTTCCCAATGCCACTTCCATGGTCATTCTTACGGGAAACTACCATTTCGTCGTTCCATCAACACTGTTATGTGTAGGTCACGGTTGATGAAATGGCGGATTCGATTAAATGGTAGTTTTTTTGCAGCTGACATGAGTACACGAAACGACAAGGAACGATCACCATATGCGGAGAAGAGCACTACAGGTGTGAAGCAGGGCAATGCTTTGCCGAAAGCACCTTGTGGATAATTCACCAGTGAAGCTTCAGTAAAAACGCAAAATTCCTCTGAATATTACCTTGGTGTAAATCGTTGGGAAGTATTTCGAATATACGTCTTTTTCCGGTTTACGCTGATTTGATGAATATTGCAGAATTCGCGGAGCTGCTTCGAACGGCTCGTGCGAAGACCGAGAGACAGCGGTCGCCGCATATGTTCTCCAACAGAGAACGATCGCCTGGTATATATTTATGGATTAGCCTTATTGTCACTGAACCCACATAACGAGAGCCTCGGTCGGAAACAATCCCCTCACATTCTTTTACCGAGAATGGTGGGCAGGGACAAACGTTTGCAATATTACTCGAATATCTTCGCATTCAGATACCGTCACGGGCAAGGAGCTCTCATCGAGGGAATGCAGTCCGAAAACAGCCCGGCTTCTATGTATGCTATCTAATCTCTAGCAGTATCTATCCACTTGGATTGAAATGGCATAGCACAAAAGTAAGCGATCTCCTTTGCAGCGCCAATGAGAGTGTCAACCGCGAGAACTCGCAGTCCCATCTGCGTTCTCTTTCCCGGTTTGTAGATAGTCTGGATTCATTGCTCTTCTCTTTCTCACTCTTTTATCAATATCGTGAGATGTCTATTACAAGTTCCACGAAAGTTGTCCAAAAGCACACAAACGATTGCGAACGGTCTTTGCAAATACGTGTGCAGATCTACCTCTCCGGCTTCCATTTCTTTACGAGTTTGTGGACAACTCCCGTGAAACCTAATACTGAAGATGTACACGTAAATATAGCTGTGACTATTAGAACACTATCTAGACTCCGATATCTTGCCGTTCTCTGTAAAAGGTGCCAGCACGAAGTCTCCCGTCTCAACTGCCAGGAGCTACAGCGTCAAAACTCCCAGACGGAGTAGGAAGACCACTGAGGGTAGGCATTTTACATTACCGTTAGATATGCATCTGACTAAATTTAGTCTGGACATTATGTTTCACTTCCAGCCACTTCCATGGTCTCGTCCCAACCGACACAACTGAGCTCTCGCAGCGTTTCGCCATGTAAGAGACTATTCCGAAAGCCTTTTTAAACGTAAGCTGAAGAATTTTGAAGAGATCGCATTGTGACGAGAAATATTGACTAAGGAACCTGTAATATTATTAAAGGAAACTGAACGTTGAGAGAGCTGCACAGTTTTTGCCGCTAACCACCGTAAATAGACCTCCTGAATCGGTACCGATCCGTGTCCACTTCCCTGGACATGGTTGCGATTCAGGAGGTCTAACCGCAAAACTTCAGCCAGCGCAGGAGATTAGCCTAAGCTGGCATTTTGCCAAGAGAGTTTCACTGTATTTAGCGAAGTGCGCTGCAAAAATTTCACCCATCGTTCGTTTTCCTCCAATCATAATAACGGGCCATTCTTCAGACAGACTGATGGACAGTGACAAGCTCGAAACGATTAGCGACCGGGAGAAGTCGAAGTGGGGCAGAGTGAAGACGGCACGGGAATTGAGTAAGAATTGAGAAATAAAGGCAGCTTATCGGAGCGCGATGTTCTAAAACTTTGGAAAGCGAAATTCACAAGGATGTCATCTTTTCAGAGTTATATGAAGCTCTAGGTGGTTGATAGAAGTAAGCTATAGTGTCTATCACCTTGCCCTTCTCCCCTCCTTCACGGCAGAATACCGTGGGAGATAAGCACTTCCTAATGATAGTTTATACTTCTTGCAGCACCGCCGGGCAATCAACTGGTTCAAGCCATCTGTGAGAGTTCATTTGACCACCTTTCATCAAACCGTAAACCCTTACTTTCAAAAAACGTTTAAAAACTTCGAAGATATTTCTTCCAAAAGTCCAAGTCAAACTGAAAAAATGGTTTAATTTCAAAATGCCAGCCTCGTCCGTCATGAGTGTCCGTTCGATCTCTCAACTCTCCGACATCCCTCCTTCGGCCAGACAGGCCATTCTCGAAGCTGAAGCCCGTCTGTCAACACTCACCGCCCTGGGTACGATCTACGGTCTATTCGCTCGCTACATAGATGAAGCGTGCTTGGAGAATTCATGCCACAATGTTCTACATGTTAGGCGAACAAGTAAAAATGTCTGGAAAATACTATTGCGAGAGAAATCTGCCCTTTTTTGGCATCTCGTTTGCTTAATATTTGCGTTGCTGTCAAAATATTGTGCGTAGAGACTCGAAACATAACACTGGGATGTCGGGTTACTGCGTAATTAAATCTTCAGATCACAATCCTCCACAACCGCAGCTCTCCACTGAAACTCCAGGTTAGTGCACAAATCAAGCATGATAACGGGATACCTACATATACTACCCACCTTTTCCCAACTATTTTCAGGACCGAAGGGAGAAAGGGATTCGGATAAGATGAATGCAGGGGAGCTTCGACTACCATGTGCTTCTACCACTTCGAACGAGAATGGATCGACTAAGTATCTATCTTTTATGATTAAAGTACACCTATATATCGTATTGCATGAGAGCCGAGAAGATTGAAAATATTGAAAATATAGAGAATGAAAAATCATTTAGTAGGCGCATTCTACTTATACTGCTCGTAATCTTTCGCGTAAAGCACAGTGACATGTTTCAGTGTAAGTGACGACCTGAGAACCGCACTCAGCAATGGGAATAACGTGTCGTTGATTGCGGGTCAACAAGGTAGGGACGGGAACAAAAAACCCAGATGTATATTTCGAGAATCCCAAGTTTGAAATATAGAATTTGGGGCGATTAAATTTCACACAGTACATGTGGCGTTCAGCCAATGTCGGAAGCGAAGCGTAGATAACCCAAAAAAAGCAAATAGAGCATTAGTTTGGATCCTCGACCTGAAGACAAATTTTATAGAGACAAATCAGCCGAACATCTCCATTCGATCTCGCAATGGAGGATTCTACGTGAGTGCTTAGGCAATGATATGGACATTTTTCTCATTTTTCGGGAATAATGGAATTTAAAAATGTTAACAATAAGGCAAGAAAATGAAAGAATTAGGAACAGTTGTAACCAGCGAAACTAACGGATCGGCTTATTTACTGTACTGATCGATTATATAGAGTGAATTGGTAAAGTATTGGTGAATTTTTCACCACGTGGCTGGTGAACTAGCCTGGTGAATTATTTACTAGGTGCTGTTTGGTGGTGAAATTTCGCTGAGTGTATTCTTCAGGTCGAAGTGAAGATGTCCCTGACCGTAAACGGAAAGGGATCGATCAATCTATGGACGGCCATGCCCTCTGAACTCAAGCCTCTTGCTGTCAATGTCAATGGACAGCAGATTTGGTAAGGCTAATAACATCATGTCTTTGAACAAGTACTAAAGCAAATTAAAATATTGTGATAAATAGAAAAAAAGCCATCTTTATTTTTCAGGTCTCGCTCGTACAATGCCCAGTAGGAGAAGGATTCATCGTATCGTAGATGGATGGCATTATTGAAATAAAGGGATTTTCCTTATGAAAAAAGCTTCGCACATTCTCTATTCTCTACTTTTAGGTGGATCAATTCCTTAGCCGGCTTCTAAAATAGCACTTTCATGAACAACAAACTGTTAGCCATTGTAAGGATCAGTAGAACGATATTTTTTCGTGCTCTAGACAGCCTTTCCCTATTGACCTCATCGAACCCTTCCTTATCACAATCTCACACACTCTTTGCACGGACGAATATGACGCGAAATGATGCAGAGAATCAACGAATCCTGCATTCATAGAATCTAAACCAAAGGATACCAATATTTGCACTTCCATTTATGTCAGACTTGCCCCCCTTACATCATTATATTCGTTGCTCTCTTATCGGAATCAACAGGTCATAACGCCCTTGAGCATGCATGTATATAAATTCGAGGAGCGCAAGCAGCTTCACCATTTCACTCATTGAACTATCTATTACTGACAAACAAGTTCGGTCGTTAAAATTATTCCTACTTTGTCTGCAGTCTCATACCATTTCGCTCTCTCGTCATAAATAGGAATAACGATAGCTAATTCACCCATATCTGCAATGTGTTCTACTTGTTATGCTGTAATTTAGATGCGTGCTGCTTTTATCCTTTTCGTTGTGCTCGTCTCCGCTACAGCGCTTGTTGTAAAGAGGCAAGAAGCAGCTGAACTACAGGTATAGGCTATTATTCTTTTGGGTTGAAATATTTCACTTCAGGCCAGGAACCAGAAGATTAGTCAGTTGAGAGAAGTCGTGAAGAAGGTAGTTTCTTTTTTCAGCAAATTGCTATTTTTCTACATAATTGTGGTATGACCGAGAAGAAGTGTCGAAGAGAGTTCTCGTATTAAATTTATCGACGCATTTGCGTAATATTTGTTTATTTGTTTGTTGTTCAGATGCAGTTCAGTACCACCTTCTGCACTTTCTGCCAGACTGTTTGCGATGAAGTGGAGAGGAACGCAAGTAAAGGACCCGATGCGGAGAAGAGCGTAAGTTGTGATATTGTGGAGAAGATAATTTAAATTAAATAAATAATCACAAAATTGGCATTAAAATGAAGGCCGCGTATGAAGTGTGCGATATGATCTTCCTTGACATGAACGAGAGCGACAAGCTGTGCAGGGACTGGATTGACGACAACATTGATTTCGTATGCTTCCTATGCTTTCTATTGGTCCCTATTTCTCCGATATTATTTTGGAAAGGTTCCGTCAGTTCGCTCATTCCTACTTTTGTCTGGACTCTCTTCAGACCGCTTCGTTCTCTCGACGAAAGTAGGAATGACACAACTGACGGAACTTTTCCCTCAACCATATTTGATCTGACATTTTTCTAATATTTTTATTGCAGATCGAGGATTCCCTCAGCAAGGGACAAACGTCTCTGCAAGTTTGCAAGAGCCTACAGATGTGCTAAGTATTGAGAATGCGGGAAATCACATTGAGTATATTACTCTGAATACATAAATAATTTAAAGCTCTGTGGCATTGAGTAACGTTGTAAGGAAAAGCTGAATCGATTTTCTGACAAACCCGATATCGGCAATTATATTTCGAGAGTCGTACTCTAAAAAAAATTCTGAAAATGAATTATCACGCGGGGCCGCTGAAAATGAAACAATTTGAAATCCTACCTGCATTAAGATATTCTTACGTTTTTTTAGATATGCATAGATAACGCGTTTTGGTGAATTTGAATTCGCAATGATTACACAGGATAGGCCACTGTTCAAATAGAATCAAAAAGAATGATGATCTAACTGCATCGAAGATCTGTCACGAATATCGTACCCAGATTCGAGATCGGAGGCATATTGAAAGTGCTGGACATGTTTATGAAATATTACTGGAGGAAAAGGAACGTTGAGAAATCTTTGCAGCGCACTCTGCTCAATGCAGTGAAACTCTCTTGGAAAAATGCCAGCTTAGTCTAAAAGCCGGCTCCGGCTGAAGTTTTACGGTGGTTAGCGAAAAGACGCTCTTTCAACGTTCGTTTTCCTCCAATAATACATACATAAGAAAATATCGCCTGTCTTCTTCTTATTCTTGTGGGAAGGAACAGACTAGGGGATATTTATGATTTCTTAGAGGTGGAGGCTCAGTTGTTAGTGAGCTACTTGAATGAATGGCAGATCGACAGAAGGATACAATCAGCTGTTTACTAAAATCTTGTGCACTAGCAAAAATCTCTTTTTATCCTATTGTACGGCATACGTAATCTAGCAAATACATCAACCAAAATTCAAGATTAAAGGAAATGTCCCACGAAAAAAATCGTTATTCAGCTAGTCGTCGGAAACTTGTCAGTATGGTCTAGACAACAAGATGTAATAAAATCCCGATTCGAAACGGCTCTCTAGGCCTCAGTACGGCCTTGTGAATGTGTGGGATACGGTAAATCTTGTGGGGTAGTTTGTAGTTTCAACCAAGCACTCCTCTCCCCCAAATAGACCCAGTGGCATCGCCTGATCTCCACCGCTCACACATCAACAGAGCTTCGCCCCTTCCCTTGCTCTTCCCATCCTGCCCCATGGAGAGCGAGACCGAGTAGGCAATGCCAGGGGTTATTCAGCTAGCCGGTCTAGACTACAAACTACCCCACAAGATCTACCGTATCCCACACATTCACATGGCCGTACTGAGGCCTAGAGAGCCGTTTCGAAACGGGATTTTTGCACATCTTGTTGTTTAGACCATAATGCTATGTTTCCAACGACTAGCTCAATAACGATTTTTTTCGTGGGACATTTCCTTTAATACTATGCTTTAGTGCAACATATTAAAAATATAAAGCAAAACAATAAATCTAGTTATATAGCCACGGGTACAAAATAGCACAGTGTTCTGCCAACAGTGAAAATGTTAAGCGAACGAGATACCGAAAAATAACCCTGATTTCGGTAGAAATTCTCGCACGGAAAACACCGTATCCCTAAACATTTTGGCTCGTTCGCTTAACATTTAGAACACTGTGATAGGTAGGATACGATCTTTCCGAATGGCACCAAAGTATTTAAACAGCTTTCCAGAGTCATCCTACTGAGCAAATAATTCCATGATATAAAAAGTAGCGTGTTAATATTCACTTCAATCAGTAGAAGTGATATCAACTAGTCAATGTCCACCTCCGCTCTTGTTGTCTTTCTCCTCATTGTTGCATTTATCGCATTAGCGCAAGCGCAATGCAGTGGATCTTCAAATTCCAGGTATTCAGTTTTTGATAAATTTAGATTCTCTAGTCTTGTAGTTGTTATAAAAATCATTTTAATTATTAGCTTTGTTTTAATAGTGTATGCTATGCGAATTCTCATTGCAGATGCTCCATTTGGGTCCCGAACGGATTCTGCAATCAAAACTTTTATTCTGATGATCAAAAGAAGGCCTACTGTGGAAAGGAGTGCGGGATGTGTCCGTAACCCACCTTACGATAAATCAGTTACTTTGTAGATGTGAACTCGGATAAAACTGTGGATTGAAAGGAAAAAATTGTTTAAACTGCAGCAGCAGACCTTAAACTAGATATACATAAAGCGATCGGAGTGAGCAGCTTCACAAGGAACAATTAAAGGGTCCCTCCAACCATCTCATTCATTCCAAGAGATAACCAATTAAGAGCGGTTGATTGATTTGAGAGACAAGAGAGGAATGAAGAGACGTAGACAGCGAGAGAAATGTTTGCACAGCTTTTTCTCAGCAACGGCGAAGTTTCAACTAAAAAGGAGAGAGTATGAGACTCAGAACATTGAGAGCTATCCAATGATGTCAAAAAATGCATATGGTAGATATTGCCTGGAGGATGCTTTGCGATGAAATCATAAAAGGCAATGGCTTGTATATAATTACTTTTCTTCTTGTTTGGGCGTTCTTGATGGACGAATGGAACACAATGCTAGTGGTCGTTGTTGCCTTCCGATTTTATCTCAAAATATGTTGCCGGAAACCTTTTTGTCACAGTTTTAGTGTACTTCGTTCACTATTCATTTATTCTGTATAATTGCATTAAATAACGGTTCTTCATTTCCCTGAATGCTTTCAGGAAGCAACTCGTAGAACGAGAAAAGGTAACCAGAGACACCCAAACATGGACTCTGCTTATGTTATTCTCAGCAACATGTAAGGAAAAAATGTAAGCAAAGAGATTTACCTTGTTTTTAGATATAATTTCTGAAGCATCCGATTTTCCTCAAACGGTCTGTTTAACTTTTTTTTGCAAATTACTTAATGTTTTTAGTCGTTGACCGAATTGCACAGGAGGAAGTTAGAGAGCGACAAAATCGGTGAGTATACGATCTACACCGATGACGTCCCTGCTCCGGCCAACTTCACTCCGTCGATCCCCGTTGAGATTACTACAGGAAGTAAGTGATTGTTCTGCAAAATTGTAAGAAACAAGCTTTTTCCTCAACAAATATGCGTGCTGCCTTATTTGCTTAAATAATTCGTTATTTCTGATAGGGAACGCAATGCTTCGCATATTTCTTGCATGTTATAGTAGAGAAAAAGAAAAGATTATCGTTCCGTTTGTAGCGTCGATTTCGGTGCTCTACAGAGTGATCTAATCAACTTCCAGTGTATACTATGTGAAACTCTAAGTGGTACTGTCTCAACAAGTTATCCATTTTCCCGAAATCTTGTTTGGAATGGAATGGCATTGTTTCAAAGATTGAAAAATTCGCTAATCACCGTTACGGCGGGGTCACGATTTATACGTTCCGATTTTCGTGATTTTGTCTGGCTATCGTGACTATTGTCTGGATATGACTATCGTGACTATTGTCTGGATATGACTATCGTGACTATTGTCTGGATATGACTACCGTGACTATTGTCTGGATATGACTATCGTGACTATTGTCTGGATATTACTATCGTGACTATTGTCTGGATATGACTATCGTGATTATTGTCTGGATATGACTATCGTGACTATTGTCTGGATATGACTATCGTGACTATTGTCTGGATATGAAACTCGTCCTTATTTAATGGTGGAGTGGACGTCGTCAAGCGCGATTCCTTCGAGCAACTGCCTGCCTCGTGTCAGTCGTGTATAGTCGGCCTGTGCGTGACTCAGAAGGAGGATGCGCCCGGAAAGTGGTCGATTGACCCGGTCGAGGGAAGGGAACGGTGCATGAATCAGGAACAAGCTTTCATAGGATACGTTAGGTACGCTATAGTTGGGGAAGAAACCCCCACAGACTGCATTTTTCTTCTTCGTCTCTTCTTCGACTGATATCCTTCTATCTGCGAATGTACAGCATCCTGACAGATTCGATTAGTTTCTCTTCGAATCCAATGTTTTTAGCAGCGAAAAGCGAAGGATGCTGTGGAGCGAGTGTGCGCGTCGACGAAGTCCGCCACACAGCATTCCAAGCGTCATAATAGCGAATAGCGGTTTTCGCGCATAGGATCCGATCCTGTAGGCGAACCAGTGAATCAAAAATTATGAATTTAAAAACTTAAGCTCGCCACTATGCATTCAACAAGCTCTGCAATTTTGGTATGGATTGAATCAGCCACTCCTGAGAAAATTCAAAAATAGTGGTCGTTTCGCTATTAGACACATTGTTCACCAGGCGGAATGCCGTGGCCATATGCCCCTGTTTGGATTTCCCGGTCAGTGCCTGGAGCACTAATAATCACTTATAATAGAAACCCATTTATATATAGTTATGCAATATAAATAAGTCTCTAAAGTGGAAGTATAATGCTTTTCAAATAGCTTTTTATTAGAATTCCTATGAGTCGAGGCGGATTATTATCAGGAGAAAAATTCAGTATTCACGTACACTTTCGGACAAATGGACTACAACTCGTACGCTTAGCATTCGGACATTTGGAAGTTGACCAACTTCACGTTCTATGCCTGGGAGCACACCGATCAATGAATAGTCGACAATGACTATTATTGATTACGCGAAAATTATCTCTGCATAACAACGCGAGAGAAAAATTTTATAAATTTTTAATACGGTGTTATGTGGACATTTTCAATTCAAGCACGTTTTTATATGCACTTCTTATATTTGGTCTCACAATCAGTCTCCTTCAAAAATTAGAATTATATGTACAGGGTTGCTGCAGTTAGATACAGTGTAGTTATTTTGTGGAATAATGGCCATTCTGTACGGATCCATGAAACTTTCCCAGTTTCCAGTTTTACGCCTTTATCTGGACTATCAGCGGATTTTGGTCCAAAGGAGGGGGCTTTGATATAGATAGGAGGGGTCAGAGACTTCAAATCTTCTTCAAAAACCCACTCAGTCCGAGGTGGCGACGAATCTTGAGTTGCCTCTCGATCCTCGATTGGCGCGTACTCGCCAAGACTTCAGAGGGGAGGATTCTTCTTTCTGATCATTGGTTGAAATTGCGTGGAATGACTCCAGGTTGAGAGACGAATGAAGGAGCGAACCGCACGCGAGGGGAACAGAGAGGAAGAATCTTTATACTTTACATAGTGGGCCAAAAAGATCCGTCGGAAGATCATTCCGAATATAAGACGAGAGAGTATGCGAAAGTGAGAGAATTAGACTCATTTTGGAACGGAAGAAACGGACGGATCGGTTTATTTCACTATAAATACATATTAGGTATAAGACAGTGATCCCAAGGTAGTAAATTCTTCACAATCCTGCTTCACTGGAATTGGCATGTGCCGTATCAACATCATCGTATGGATAATGTTTGTGTCCAATTGCGCTGAAATATTCAACATCATGTTTTTTTCATTTTTCAATATTTTGAAAAGGAGAGAAAGCCTAGGAAGATCACGGGTAAACTCACTTTTGCAACAGAAACAGTCGCACCCTCTTCGTGATATCGAGTAACTTTTGTTGGTCAGATTGGCTTAACCTGTAAATTTTCCAGTTTCTGCATCCCTTACACTTCTAAATATTCATAGAACCGCTAAGATGACGCTATTTTCTCATAATCTTTATAATGGTTGTCTAAGATGGATGCCTTTTCACTAACGAATCCTCCATTACAGACAAATTGACCCTACTCGAAGTCAAATATCCGGACGTTCTCCATTATGCGTGCAGGGTTCGTGCTCTTCGGAATAACGCAAATTCCTCGTTGAATGAGGTGCCGCAGTTGTATCTGTTGAGAGGGAATTTCTCTATGATCCTTTTTCAATATTCCCGTAGGTACGCTGTGGTATAGTTATATTACATCTACTGCTAAGATTCTCCTTCTGACTCTTTTAAAGGAGGACCATTCAGTACCGTAGCCAGACTAATTCAAACTAATTTGCATAGCGAGAGAGGGAAGAGCATGGAAGAGAAACTAATCGAATCTGTCAGGATGCTGTCAGGAAGTTGAATAGATTACGGTTACGAATGGAGGACCATTAATTTCATTCTCTTCACTCTGTGCCATCCCCTATCCCCTCTGAAGACAACAATTCTACTTTTATCATAATTATGTCTCGTTTCGGCTTGCCCGATGATAAAAATATAATATAAATTAAGAGGGTAATCTTTCAGCGTTGGCGTGTTCAGTTATTCAGAGAAGCGAAAAAAATAACCAAGAAAAATAATCAGAAAGAAAACTCCACGTGGCTCACTTGTGCCGGTGTCTTCTTATACTTCTTGGCCAGTTCCACCACAACCCCGTCAGACATCGTATCGCCCTCAGGCCAATCGCGATCAGGAGCGGCCATCTTCAAATCTCTCAGACTGTGCTACTTAGCAATCGAAGCAGTAGAAAGAGAACGAAGTGATACAAGTTACTCTGACGGCGGCAATTTTGTTGGCGAAAACGTTGCGTCAGTAAAGACTGTTCAGACACCGGGATTGTCCAACTTTAGTACACGGCAATTCACAAATCTCTACACAAAAGCGGAGATCAAACCTGCGAATTTACAGGCACTATTGTCGTAAAAGGTCCGGCAATAAACTCATTCCTACTTCGTCTGCACTCTCTGCATACCGCTTCGCTCTCTCGTAGTAAGTAGGGATGAGACAACGGGTGGAACAGTTTCCCCACCGTAGCATGTTTCTACCTTTCTTCCTGGAGAGCCAATCGGTGCATATCCGGTGACTGAAATATTTAGCTTCTTGCAGAGTGCTTGAAGTTCATGTTGTGGGCAGTAGATATGCAATTCGACCTGAATTTCTGTCCAGTTGTAAGGTACTCCCATTACCATCCTTTTTCATTTCGTCATAAGAAATAGCTACCTGTAGATTCGCAGGTTTGATCTCCGCTTTGGCGTAGAGATCGGTGATTTGCCGTGCGCTAAAGTTGGACAACCCCAGTGCCTGAACAGTCTCACTGTGGTTTCACCGAATTCGAGTTTTCTGAACCTTGAGCTTTCCCAGTTTGCAGTATTTCTCCATGATCCTCCAAGTGTCAATGTGCTCCAAGTCTTCGATGAAATCTACGGCGAAAAGGTTGCGATTCTGCAATTTCGTCTTACATTATGAGGGAAAATTCCCGTCAGTTGTCATCCTTCCTATTTCCGAAGAAACAACGAAAGCTGTTTTTTGCCAGTGATATAAATTGACAGTTTGCGGTGAATGTTCGCCAGCTCACGTTTGGATCCTTGAATTTGAATGGGACGGGGCAGTGAATGAGGTACAGGTCGATATAGTCCAACTGTAGAGCTTCTAGCTGACTGAGTATCGCTTTCTCCGTTTCTTGGGCATACATGTCAGTGGGAGGCAACTGAACACAATCATTCTCAACATGTATTATTATTGAAGGAAAATGAACGTTGAGAGAGCTGCGCAGTTCTGTCCGCTAACCACCGCAAAGCTTCAGCCGGAGCCGGAGATTAGCCTAAGCTGGCATTTTGCCAACAGAGTTTCACTGTATTTAGCGGAGTGCGCTGCAAAGATTTCCCAACGTTCGTTTTCCTCCAATAATACCTGACATGTACACATGTAATATCTCAACCTGGAACTCTCTATCTCCTTCCGGGTATACTACATACAATAGATAATGCAACAATACTTCTAGCCATACAATTTTGCAATCTATGGACCCCTCACTGACGCAAAAACCGAAATAAGTATGTAGGAGGTAAATCTTGCTCTTAATTTTCCTTTGATGAACTCCAAACCTTCGTTGTAATGAACACGTCTTCGCGGCGCAGCTTTCCTTCCTTGAAGTACTCCTTGAGCACCTGCAGGAAACGTTCAGGTAATCTAATGAATAAGATACAGGTCGATGTAATCCAATGCGGTCTGTATAAACTTCTCTGAGATTCTGATGAATTCTCTGATTCTCACTTAGATTTTCACTTACATCCCTTCTCACTGTACAAGCTCTCGCTACACAAATACCCTATTATCTTGACTAGATTACGGTTCTGCGGAGTGCGTCACTCCATTCCACATATATAGGCGTACCGTTCCGATGATTCGCTCATTCATGTACCACATCGCAGTGTCGATCAGCCGGTATCCATTGTCAAGGGCAGATCTCAAAGCTGCCCGAACTTCTTCTTCGTTCTTGGCCTTCAATCACAATTTTTAACCGATAATAGATTTAGCGTATTTGAAATAGCTAATAGCAGCTGATAAACTGGTTTTTCGTTTGACAATAGTGCTGATATATAACTGAAAACTGAAGCAATTGAGCACATCCTACATTCCAGGTTCCGAGTCCGAAGAGGGGCATGGGTTGCCCGTTCGTGAGGGTAACCGAGGGAATTGACGGGCCACGCATCTTCGATGGACAGTTGGTGCACATTCTAAACGGAGAGGGTTTGCATCATTTTGAAATATGAAAAAAAATGTTTTGTGCTCTGCAAGTGCACCTAGGCACCCCTGTTGTGGTATACGCGTAAACCGTGAGAGGGAAAAACGTCAGAAAGATAATCCTTATAGCCAAGTACGAAAAAATATATAATAATATTGCGAGATTCTTTCGCCCTTATATGCCCCCGATTCCTGAAGGAAGATCACCAGCAAATGCTGCGTGTGACGAGTATTGCGCGTGGGGCAAACATCAGCAGCGATTGCTGTTAGAGAGAAGGGAGACTACAAACTACACGAGAGAGGAGAGGCGAATGGAAGAGGGACTGCATGGGGCGATGGGGGTATGTGTACAAAGAGGGATATAGATAAAAAGAATCTGGGAAATTGCTAATTTAACGCATCGGTCGCTTTATGAGTCTTGATTAACTACAATGAAACGAACGATTTGATGAAAGGATGCTTCATCAATATAATGGACGCGCTCACATAGAACTTGTAAAATTGGCATTGAAATTAAATGTGGCCTACTTCTGTAAGCTAGTCATTTCTGACATGAGGAAGTTGCTTCTCCGTGTCTGGACAAAATAAAGAAAAAAATGAAGAAAAGTATAGACTTCTTCAGTTGTAGCAATGGATAGTTTGCATTATTAGACTTGAACATAAATATATTTATTCTGCAGAATAGAAGTTATGATATGATTATTCTTGGCATAATATGCGGCCGGTCCTATTGGCGGAAGTGCACCGCTTCGAAATTGAGAGAAAGTCGCAGTTGGTTGGAGAGAACATCGATGTGACTTGTATCTGCATTATTGCACATTCTTTCTTGCAATTCCCTTTGTTTCATCAACAAAATGTTAGCACTATGATTCGTAAAGTGCATCATTTGCATCATCGCAGTTCCCGGGAAAATGCCAAGAAATGAAAAGACCAGGAGAAAATGTTTTTTTTTTAGATTATGCACTTCATATCTCGGTTTTCCAACTCTAATTGATATCTAACTCCACCTGCAATGGTGTAATCTGCAACGGCGGGAATAGCTACTCCTTTGTTCAGCGTGTTCTGAATAAAGAACGACAGAAGGTGCTCGAGGATCCAGTCGCTTCCGTTCAGAATTCTGCATTTTTTAATCGATGTGTTTTTTCGGGCTTTAAGCTCACGACTGAGGAAAAGGCCCGACAGTAGAGAATATCTCCTTCGATTCCACCTTCACGCCGTTTAGTAGGCCAACCAATTTGTGAGCCTGTATGGAAGGCACAACAGAGGCCGATGCTTTAGTATCTGAAGTTAGACTTTTACCTCATAAACTTGATTAATTATTTCTCGATAGCTCATACAGACAATCGAAGCTTTTCAGTCGTGTAAGCCTCTTGAAATCAGCACTAACCTAGTCGTGCGAAATTTTCGCGCTTTGGACCGTTGATGAAGAAATCGATATGGTACTCGACTGTTACTGTTACAGTTCCTGAACGGAAAGCGGTGTGATCACATGTGACATAGTGGACTGCGCCGTATGTTCCTTTGATATCAAAAGGGTCTCATTCTGTCATTTGCACGTTGTTGTTTTTTTTAAGTAATGAGATACCTGCCGCACGTTTAATGTGGGAAATTATCTCGAGATTATCTGCTCATTTTGAAATGAAGCTCGCCATTATGTGATGAGATAAGCTGCAAATAATCTAAACCTGTTTTTGGGTATCGCCACCAGCAAACCTTTGCAGCCATGGGGATTAGAACCCGCGGCTGCCGAAAACCAGTCATCTCCTTTACCTCTATACTATCGAAGCAACTGCTCACCTTGCGCCTTCCCTACCCATCACCCCATCCGCTCCAATGAGCGGGGCCCGCGAAACTTATTCTAATTTACCCCGTCCTG
>LS844274.1:194804-233406 GCA_900490955.1 Micoletzkya japonica
TTGGGAGCTAGAGAGCGACGAGAGAGTATGCAAAATGAAGAGAGCAAAAGAGAGCACAGATCTACTGCTCAGTTTTGCTCTCTCAAAAACGCGTGCTCTCTCGCCAAAAATGGCGAGCTCCGAATTAATGGCGAGATTTTCTGAGGTGAGGTAGCTCCTCATTATCTCGTCGAGATAATGGTGAGATACCGTTTTCTAGCCAATCTTGATGAAATTTCATGCTTCTTTCTGCCTCTATATGGTAATCAGGGCCGGAGAATCCGATTCCGATGACAAAATTGCATGAATATGTACCCGAAACTGAGAAAACGAGCCCGAAATAAAAAATAATCTCGAGATTATCTCGACATTATCTGAGCTCAGTTTTTCCCCTGATTAAACGTGCGGCTGTATATCTTTTTTTCCACTATTTCTTGCAAACAGGGATACCGTTGAGTACTACAGAGACGGGAGCTGCGGGCGAGAATACGAGGGCGATACTGAGATGAGGGAAGAGGGAAGCGAGAGACGGCAGGAAGGAACCCAAACAGTGTAACGGCGAAGGGCATCTGAAAGGATTGATGTGCGGAGAGTACGTATAAACTACGCCATGTTCTAAATGTTAAGCAAACGAGCCAAAACGTTCTCAGCGCCTACTTATTGTTTTACGCCTTATGAATTATTTCGCCTCATTTCCCTGTGATACTATGAGTGCGGATATATAAATGAATGAATGAGAGTGAGATCCGTACGAGAGTTCCTTATAAAGTTCGGCAGATGACAAATGACTTGGACATGAAAGTGCAAGTATGGGCAGGAGAGAAGAATGAGGAGACGCAGACAAAGAATGCACTTTCATGACTTGGTCATGAGTCATCTACCGAACTCTAGTTCCTATCGAAGACTGGGGTTACTTTTCGGCGTTTGGTAAACAGAATATTGTGACCATCTATATAGACTGACGTTGTTTGCAGCTGCTGCGAATAAGTCTTGACTAGGCTAGGCGTGACCTCGTAGCTGTGAAGGGAAGTGAAGAGGCAGCTGTATATCTGACCGGGGAAGAAAGTAAGTTAGAACCCTCAGACCGTTACTGTCAACATTGTAAAATCTGCCTTCCTAATACTACATAATGGCTAGGAGCGAATACCGGAAAGTAGCCTAACTTGATTGATCAAATGGTATTGATTCGTGATCTCTAGGATCAAATATTCTATCAAGATCCAAGATACTCTGGGTATAGATAGAAATAGATAGAAATATAATTAGAGTTTAGATATAGATAAAACATCATAAGAGTCTATATATATAGATAGAGATTACCTCGTCGGAAATCCAAACCGTGACCATCGAGGTTCGCGGATCAACTGAAAATGTGCACTTTTTTCTTTTTCTAAATATTTTTTTTACTTTCAAGTACTTTATCGTACTCACCAAATCAGCGTCAAAATCAACAAATCTCCATCTTTTTCTTTATCTTTATCGACATCGCTCCCATATGTTTGTAAAATCGCTCAAAATTATCTTATCTTCGCTAACCTGACTCGAGAGTCCGCTGTATCGTAGGGCATAGAGGAGATCCTGCTTTCGTAACTTTTACAGATGCATCGATAGCAAAGTGCTCTCTGAATGTAGCGTTTTCGAGCTTACGATTGTGTTTCGTACGTTGAATAAGTTGGATTCGAGATGAGCTTGTAGTGGATTGCGTAGTCTTTGAGAATCGCGAAATCGAGAGGCTCATTTATGAGCTTGGCATTGAGACGATTGGCGAGAGTGACGAATAGTGGATGCGACTGTTGAATGCAAGAATTAGAACAAAGGAAAATAAGGAAACAGAGTTGAGCGAATGATCGATTATTATAAGCCAAATTGAAAATGATGACCAATGAAAATGGATAGCGAGTTATGCATAGTATATTTGGTTTATAAAATCAGAGCGCGAGAATAAGCCATAACAGAGAAGGAATGTGCAGAGGGAGGGTGCTTTCATTATTCTATCATTGATCATTCTTCCAATCACTACGCAAAGCCTTAGCTTACCTTTTTCTCTAGTTCCTTCCGTGCATGATTGCTCAACTCTTTGTGAAAGAGGTTTACGATCTTTCCTGGAATACCAGCATGCACTCTGCAATGAGTTTGTTATGACATGAAAATAGCTTAAGAGCACTACTTGATGTTAAATCCTCCCATCTGAAAATTGTCCTGGATTAGTGCAAGTTGCGGCCTTCCATCCACGTTGTGAATCTGTCCTGAACATTCGAATTCAGTAGGCAATGCATACCGTTAAGCTATCGTATACGATATACGTCGCGAAGACTGGTTGACAAATCCGGTATAGTACGGTATTGTACCGGACTAGACGGTACAATAGCTTCCGGACGCACTGAGGAGGTTTTAAAACTATTCCACCGAGTTCTAGCTTCCCCATGGTCGGTTTCTATGTGAGGTATCGTCCAATTTTCAAAATTCGCGTTTCTACGGTTTGTTTTGCCACTTGCTGCGCGCCCGAATTGCGCAGCGCAGACCATAATGTTTTGCAGCACACCAAGTGACGGGGGACGCGCGAATTGGCCGGCGCTCAAAAATGGTCAAAATGAACGAATTTCAATAATTTATGTGTAGTTTATGTATAAAACGCGTACGGGGAACCTAAATCTCAAAGGAATAAGTTGGAAACCTCCTGAGTGCGCCAGGAGGCTATTGTACCGCTCAGTCCGGTACAATACCGGACTATACCGGATTTGTCAACCAGTCTTCGAGGCGTACGATAGTAAATTGTGGGCCGCGTTTGAAACACTTGAAACAAGGCCATATCTCGGCTGGGAAAGGTCGTACAGAGTTCTGGTTGGAATTTTTGGAATCCTCAGGACGAGATCTATCTGTGTATCAAGTTTGGTAATGATTCATCAACTTTAAAGACCTCAAAACGTAAAAATGTGGCATTGGAGAGGTTCGAACAGGGATAGCGAGAATTTCATTCATTCGAGATATATAAAAGCCGTTTTAACCGGTTTAGAGTTGTCTAATCATCACCAAACTTGATACACAAGTAGATCTCGACCTGAGAATTCCAAAAATTCCAACCAAAACTCTGTACGACCTTTCCCAGCCGAGATATGGCCTTGTTTCAAGTGTTTCAAACACGGCCCGCAATTTACTAGCTTGACGGTACTTTGTGGAGTTCTCTTTTTAAAAACTTTTACAGAAATACCAGGAGAAGCTTACGGAGCATGGACACAAGCACAAAAAAAGAAAACTAGAAAAAAATAGTCGGAATGAGAATAATATATAATTATTCCATACCGACTACATTGATCTTGATGTCGTCAACGTGAACGTCGAATCTTCCATGCTTTGAGATATGGATGAAGTGTTCATGCAATTTTACCTGAATCTCTTTATATTTCACAAAAAAATGACATAATCTTCTCACCTCGAATTCTCCGGTCAATCTTAGATTTCCGCCGTTGGAAGTCCACACAAGGCCTTGGGAAGTCACAGCAAAGTTCAGCCTTACAAGGACTATTTCGCTTACACATTTTTGGCAGGAGGCACCTTGGAGGGTTGAATTCAGCAAAGCGAATGTTGTATGCCTTGGCGGAGTAATGTTTCGCGTGCTTTTCCCACTCAACTACGCTGATCTTGCCGACTTCTTCGTTAACCTTAAAGCGTTCTTCTCTCATGCGGCTAACAATAAGATCGAAATAATGTTGAAGACGCATTTTGGGGAGTTATTTTGGGGAGTTGGATGTTAAGAAAATTACCGCATCTGCGACTGCATTCGAGAGAAAGGTGAAGAATGAAGGAGTTAGTTGAACCCGAACGTCTGGCTGTTGGGAAAGGGCGAGGGAGAATAGAGAGAAAAGCAAGGAAAGCATCTGCATTCGGGAGACGAATAACCGGACAGTTTCTGTGTGGGGAGGGGACGGTTTATAAACGGTACGGATGAATCACGAAACGGCAATCTTATCTAATGATAGCAGAAATGCTAACGGATGAACAACAATGCGTAATGTCAAGTATAATAGACGAAGACAAGATTTCGTCTGGACTCTCTACATACCGCTCCGCTCTCTCTCTCTCTTGTCCGAAATAGGAATGGCGGCAACTGTCGGAACATTTTCCTCAATCATGAATCCTCTCTTCGTTCCCCTTTCCTGTTTTTATCAGTTTTATCAAACAAATGGCGTTAGAGTTTAGTAGAAACCGTTTCCAGTACGGAATACGTCCATTTTGCGGGCCTGAAAGCATTTGCTGTTCTCTACTGAGATATTTTGGTCAACTAAAAATTCATTGATTCATTTATCATTTTGATTCAATCTTTAGTTAGTCATTTTTCGAGTTAGTCATTCATTTTCCGATGCCTACCTTGCGTCTGACACCACCAAGAAGACAATGTTAGCTACAAAAGCGAAGGCTCCATGGATGAGGAAAACGATCGCCCACTGATGGCCACTGAACAAATTTCTCTTTAGTAAAATGGAATTGATTATTATTTGAGACGTATTATTAGTAGAGACATATTATTATTAGAGACATATTATTATTAGAAACGGACTTTGTAGGATCCGTTAAAATAGGATCGACGATGAACGGCTCAACGAGAATGGTGAAGGACCAAATGTTCATGATCTGAAATTCATTTTGAAGTTTCAGAGTTCATGTTGTTATAGGCGAAAAGTTCCGTCGGTGAGCTCATTTCTACTTCGTCTGCACTCTCTTCTAACCTCTCCACGACATTATAGACCAAGCCAAAAATATCAAATAGCGAAACTGTAGTTGGAATTTAATATTTGCGATTTTGCGAATGATCCCGCGCGGAAAACGATTAATCTTAATTGTAAAAAGTAGCGCTTCTCTACTATGCCCCAAATCAACACCTATGAACCATCACAGCATTATGCACATTTTATAAATCACATTTTATTTTTTAAGACTGTATTATGTATTATCCGTATTATACTGTATTACTTTTTGTATTATCCGTATTATACTGTATTACTTTATGTATTATACTGTATTACTTTTTGATACCGCAGAATGCTGTGGCTCCGCTGATGAGACAGCGGATGATGAGAGTACAGACAAAGTAGGAATGGCGTTTACTAGCGGACCACATTTTCCTCAACCTTTAAAGAGTCCCTCCAACCATCTCATTCATTCCAAGAGATAACCAATTAAGAGCGGTTAATTGATTGTGAAAGACAAGAGAGGAATGAAGAGACGCAGACAGTGAGAGAATTTTTTTCCCAGCTTTTTCTCAGCAACGGCGAAGTTTCAACAAAAAAGGAGATAGTATGAGAGTCAGGACATTGAGAGCTATCCAATGATGTCAAAAAATGCATATGGTAGATATTGCCTGGAGGGGCCCTTTAATATTTACCACAGTCATCACGAAATGTGCGTGTTGCCGGGATCTGAGCGTGGCCGCCTTGTTGAATCCCGCTGTGCAGAAACCCGTGAAGCTCACAGCTGCGGTCTGAAATGATGATGAATTAAAAAATCAGTATGGTATCTTGGCACAAAAGTATCTAAAATGCCAAGAAACCAGAATCCAGGTCCAGGTCCAGGTGGAATCTTGGCATTTATTTTATACCGAGACACCATACTGACCTTTTACGTTCACCGGATCTTATCACAGCGTGAAGCTAATTTGCATATTATTCACAAGTAAGGCACGAACGAGAGTTACGACGCATAGTGTCTGCTGACTTCTGGGTACGAAGGCCAGTGCAACCATCATGATACCGGAGACCCCGAGGGCGAACGTATTGAAGAGGCGGACGTTTGCTGTGGGGGAGATGCAACTGAGAGACGGGCTATAGTTTTTTTTGTTTTCTTTCTTTTTCACGGTTATGTCTGAGTGCTCATGCTTTGCAGGCATTTCGTGGTATCTATAGATAGATTTATTCGAAGCGTGGCACATAATCGGGAGGACGAGTCAGGAAGAGTGAACAGAAAGAGTCACCTTAGGGAGTCGCTAGCGAATCCTGCTATAAGTTTAGCTATGAACTGAACTATTATGGGCAGGGCTGACATGAATCCTAAATCAAAAAATTATCCCTGGAAAAAGAAGTGCGGCTATTTACCGGAATTGAGGAGGTCAAAGTCCAGGTATTTATTGAAGTATACGGGTTCGTACTGGCTCACTAACTGAGAATGTGTAAATAACCGAGGAGAAGATGGATCATTGAATACCTGTACATACAGAAGCTCTGCGATCGCGGCAAACCACACTCCGAGTATCGGAATGTCAGTGAAGATTTTGAGGTATGGTATGGGCTCGCGTACGATTTCTATGTCCTATTGGGGTAGACTTTCGAATCGTCTAAAACTAGAATAACAAACTCTCTTGGTCTTCCCCTCTTCAATTTGCATTCGTTCAGTTGAAGAGACTAGCCAATGCTCCTTTGGATCGTCTCTGAAGAATACCTTTACATTAGATGTACACTTTTTGCGAACCTGTAAATAACTATCCATAGGATGAAGAGAACGAGACACAATGCAGCATGCACATAGTAGACAGAGGGCCATCCGAGGGATGTAGAGCACAGGAAACCTGGAAGGGGAGGTAAATAAAACTAGAGAAGAAGCATACCGGATACAGGAAGAGTGAAGATATTCGACAGCTGTGTAGCACCTGTAATACGAGTCCTTATCATGCTGAAATGCAATGGGATTTTAATAAATTGCTCTAATCTAAGACGAAATATGCTGACCAGTTAGAAATGCTAGGAATATTCCGTGTTCAGCAAGCGTAGCCCATTCAGAGATTATGCATCCGATCACGTAGAACATTGTTGAGAAAGCTACACCCTACAACATGAATATCGTGAGTAAAGGCAGAAAAATACCTGTAATATTCGAAAAGCAAGAAAAGTAGCGAAACCAAGACTGTACATTAGCGGTATCAGCGACGTTGAGACTGAAATTGAAGAATGTATGATTTTGTATGTCTGCAACCTTACTTATAGAAATGAGGCCGGCAGAGAAGAATGCATAGCGGCTAGGGAACTTCTGGAATTAGCTCTTGCTTACATTATTTTACGTTATGAGGGGTATGTTTGCTATTGGGGCTGGCAAACCCGATCACTTTATATGGTTAGGTTTCACATGTACAGAAGAATGAGAGATATAACAGGTACTCCATACTGAAACGTAGCCGTGAAAACTGCCAAAAACCAGTTTGCCAACCTTACTTTTTATGAAAGTCGGATGAAATAAAGATAACATACCGAGAATATATAAAGATACGGAACTCCTGCAGCTAAAGCTCCGATTGCAGGGGCAGATTGGAGAGTTGATTGTTGGAGGCTTGTGAAGAAGTCTGATTGATAATAAAATTTCTGAATTGCTTCCCAGTTATGTTTAAATACCAGGGCGAAACAAAACTTTGAAAAGGTGTCAGAAAGCAAAGATACAAATAAGAACAGATACAGACAAGGATAAAATCAAGAAGAACAATACCTTTCATAGTAGTATAGTTTCCGTACTCCGTGTCTTGAGAGATTGGTTCTGCGCATATCTTCGTGAAGTTGTAAATGTTCATGTTGGCTAGGATAGATGTGGCACACAGCGTGCCGAGAGCCAAAATCTGAAGAGATAACGGTAAGTATGAAAATCATATCAGCAAGATAAGAAGGGAATAACTCACGATAAATCGAAATCGTTTGAATTCCATCGCTCGGTCAGTCGACAGTCAAACAGATCCTGTCTCTGTTATCAGTAACCCTCACAAATGATAAGAGGTGAGCACTTATTCTTTACTCCCTTTCTTATGATATGTCACTTCCTGTCATGTGACTTCAGGTGCGGAGAAAGATAAAAAAAACTAACCGACAAAGCTACGTAAGAAGGAACTCATTAGAAAAATATTTTTACATGCAAATATCTGATGTTGACGTGTTGTGTGGCTAGTTGCGCATGTGTAGAAATTTGCCCTTAGTATCAGCTATCTAAAAAGGAGTTGGGTCTCACAGTTAGATGTGGTTTGTAATCACATTTGGTTGCTGTGAAATCATGTGTAATACAAAAAGGCATGCATGTCAATGTCGATCTTGCATTTTTAAAACTGTCTGACCCATAGTTTCTATGAATACGCAGCTTTTTAAAGAAGAAATAATAAGTCAATTCTCATACAATTAGTACAGAAAGTTAATCGTGAGTTGGATCTACTAATGATCCTAAAAAAGGTTAGGAAAATTATTGAACTTTCTCGAATCATGTGCTTCGTTGCTGCATTATTTATTTAAAGGGCCCCTCCAGGCAATATCTACCATATGCATTTTTTGACATCATTGGATAGCTCTCAATCTCCTGAGCCTCATGCTCTCTCCTTTTTAGCTGAATTTTTGCCGTTGCTGAGAAAAAGCTGTTCAAAGATTTCTCTCGCTGTCTGCGTCTCTTCATTACTCTCTTGTCTCTCACAATCAATCAACCGCTCTTAATTGGTTATCTCTTGAAGTGAATGAGATGGTTGGAGGGACCCTTTAAGCGTTTTGCTTTTTTTAAGAAGGCGTTAACTAAAATATTGAAAAAAACATGGCACAATTATACTTTACTACCGTAACCGTTAAAACAAAATGTCCAAAGCAAATTATTTCCTGCAACGACTTTTATGAAAAAATGATTGTAGTACGGTAGTTTTTCCGGTTTCAAACTTTCGTCAAGCTTGTGCATTGAGCGTGTGGCTTGAACCGGCCTTGTGCGCGCATGTTTGAGTAGGAATCTTCTGATATAGGTGAGTTTTTAAAGTTATTATGTCCATGACTTAGTTTCTACTACTTTTTTTACCGGTTTGAATTTATTGTTCCTCAATAATCTTTTTTTGCTGTCAAAACTTTTAAGTTTTTTTTCCAGATTATTGGATAGTCAGCGGTAGGCTGAGCATTTAACACTTTCCAAATGTCTCACCGCCTCACGAAGCCGAAGAAGCCTGGAGGGAAGGTCAGTTCTTTTTATCGCATGTTTACCAATAACCTATGCTTTGTACAACGATGCATTGTAAAATATTAGATACTATACATACATAATGCATTTGTATTTCCAGACTGAGATGCGCAAGAGAATAACGGAGAATCTGCTGAAGCGCAACGTTACAAGCGACGTAGAACCCGACATTATCTGGACAACCTACGCCCTGGATTCGCTCATTTGTGGAAAGCACAATGTTCCGGCTCCGAAGTATGCCACATTATATGCTAGGCAGTGACGTTTCAGCGATGATAATTCGATTTTACATAGGCGAGTCATAATAATATAATGCCCACTATATAAATATGGTTTGAATATTTCGCAGATCGCAGAACTGCCGTGACAACCCATACTGCCTGGGACGACTTGGCCTGGAGAAGTTTGAGAAGCTGATTCGCACCTCCGAGAACGAGAAGGATGGAAAGCTGCAGTCTGGAAAGAAGTGAGGCTGCTTGGTCATGAGACCGTTTTCTTTTTAGGCATCTTATTTCTGCTGTTTCGACTGATACTAGCGTGACTGTCCGATCGGACGTTAGGTACCAGAAATGTATAGTGTAAACCCCTTGTAAGGATGGCTGCTTTCGATTTCCCCTTGTTATGTAAAAAAAAAAACTGTTCGGACAACCCTAGCCCATCTTTGGACTGATATTTTAGAAGAGAAGTAGAGAAGATGCCCTGCGGCCTGGTCAACTGGGGCAACTATTGCTACGTCAACAGCTTTCTCCAGGTACGGTAGTTTTAGCGTTTATTTACACCATACGTGGGCGGCCTTCCCGACCATATTTTGAGAAACGGGCCTACCATTGTGCAGAATCGTGAATTTTCGTATACTGCGTTCTGCTCATACGTGGGCAGGCTTACCGACAACTTATTCGGTTTGAGGCCTACCATAGCATAAATTGGTTTTTTTAAAGCCTACCAATAAGGTTTCTTGCATAATGTGATGCCTACCAGGTTAAGTTTCAGACAAAAAGAAGGCCTACCACCCGACGGTCGGGTGCGTGCCCTTGTATGGTTCTGCTGAGTTTACTTCATTATTGCTTCCATTATTTCGGCTATTTAATTTACCACGCGTAGTCAACTTTCGCGACTATATTTTGAAGCTGGCATATTTTCAATAAATTTGCTTGTTCCTTGGTAAAATTTAAAAAAAAAATAGTTGGGCCTACCCCATTGTTTGGTGACAGCGTATGCCAGTCGCCTCTTCCTGACTATTACCTTCATCAGATATGGTTCAACGACCCGATCTTCCGGCAGATAATCTTTGACTGGCGACAGTCCAAGGACTACAAGACGTAAGCTTCTTCTCCTTATTTAAGCTATTTTTCTGCTCGTTGAAAACCTTTGAAAAATTCTTTATTAGCATGACATTTTAAGCATGCCGTAGTTGGGTCGACTAATATTCTAGGCCCGTTCCACCAGCAATGGACGTGCAAGCAGTCATGGACTCGCTTCAACGGGTCTTCTTCGCACTGCAAACCACTCCCTTTGTCAGTCATCCTCTCCTATATTCATTTGCATTATTCTCACTATTTTGGCTTGATAACATAAATTCAAGAATTTGTTTGACATAAATTCAGGAAGATGCCGACGCTACCGCATTCTGTAAGGCCCTTCGATTAGGAGCTGAGCAGCAGGATGCCCAGGTACGGTCGTGGGTGGATGGGAAACTGCGATAATTTGACAATTAAGCTTGCACTTCTATTCTTTTCACAACATTGAGAAGTGCGTTTTCTGGTACTGATTTGGAACTTGGCAACCGGAAAATTATTTCCCTGCAGGAGTTCACTCTCATGTTCTTCGACGCTCTGGATCGAAATCTGCCCAAACACCCAAACGGATCCCCGATCAATCAGCGTATACAGCAGCGATTCTGCGTTAGTACCTCTTTCAATACTGAACTTTTTGAATTTCACCGATAATACACTACCTCCTGCGTACGGATAATGCAATGTCTTTTTTTTTCTCAAAATTATTTATGGCCAAAAACACTGTTTAGGGGGACATCATACAAGTGCTGCGGTGTACGTGTGGGCATGCGTCGGAGAAGACGACAAAGTGAGAAATTTGTTGGTTTTGCTTCTAAATGAGAAGCTTGAACAATTGAGATAGGATGCGATGATACCTAACTTGTATAGTGAAAGGACATGCAAGATAAGTAATTGTGAAATGCGGCGAAAGCTATTGTGTTTTCTTTACAATGATAGAAAGTAAACGAATGCCAGTAAATTTTTGAAGTTCTGCATGAATGGACTATTCGTCACCGTTCCAGGTTCACCTCCCTCAACCTGAGTATAGCTGGCCACGCAACCCTGTCTTCTGCCATCAATGCCTACATGGAGGAGGAAGAGTGAGCGGCCTTTTTTCTGCTTGTAGATCAGCATAAAATAGGCGAATTAACAGTAAACATTCTTTTGCGCTCTGGGTTATTGACTGTCAAAAATATTGAGCATGAGACTCGTTTTAGCATAGAGTTAACAACTAAAGATAAAGATTATAATGATAAAATGTTCAGCCTCGCGGACTACCGGTGTTCGATGTGCGACAAGGCAGGCGGCGTGAAGAGGGAGACCCGGATAGACTCCCTGCCCCCCGTCCTGCTCGTGTCGCTCAATCGATACGTATACGATGCGTGTGTTCTTATTCCTCTTCAGATTCTTTATTCTTTATTCACGACCTCTAACTGATTATCATTAATTGTGTATAATTAGCGATGCGCGGGAAAAGTAATCAATTGCATTTATTATTTATTTATTATCGTTTATTATTGATGGGAGGAAAGCACTCGATTCGATTTAGAGGAAGTAGCTCGAACCATTTCAGTGCGACGGGTCGACGCAAGAAGATCAAGACGCCTGTTCAGTATCCGCGAGAGTTAGACGTGCACTCGCTGTTCCGGACACCCAAAATGCCCAAGTAAGGCATGCTTACCTTCGCTAGCTTATTGTTAGAGCTTTTCTTTGAGTTGTTCTCTTCCTAATTCAGTTAGCTTTAATTAATTGCCATTATAGCCACGGATATATTAATATGATATTATTATTATTATTATTATTATTATTATTATTATTATTATTATTATTATTATCGATCCTCTTTTCGCAGGTATGAGCTGGGCGCAGTGATGGTGCACGAGGGCGACAATGCGGATTGCGGTCACTACTGGGACATCATTCGGCATCCCGAGACGAGCACCTGGTTCTCGTATAATGATGAGGTGACGAAGACTACTGGGGAGAGCAGGGCTTGACGGCTTTTGACGGCCTCATCGTTTGCAAGTTGAGCATTCCGTTCGGGTCGTTTAGGCGGTTACCACCCACAGGATAACTAAATAGCCAAAGGCGTATTACCAAAATCGTGAAACATGACAAAGAAAAAACCCGAATGAAATGCTCTATAGGTTGGCTCATAATGTCACTGCGAAGACGGTATGTAAATGTTCCTGTTTAGAAAGTGAAGGAGACGAAGGCACCGGGAGTCGAAGTGGAGAAGAAGGAAGCAAATACGAAGGTATTTTCGGGTTACTGATTGCAGGGGATAAATACTCATACTTGAAATTATTTTCGCGGTAGGGTGGCTATGTATAAATGGAGAATTTAGTACAGCGGTAGGGGTAATTTCGCACTGTGATACGGGTAATTTCATAGTAAACGGCGGCCTGCGTGCGGGAGGGGTCCAACATATAGACGGTAGCTCAGGAATGAAACTGGACAATAAACTAATATATTGAGGCGATCGACTTCAAGTTCTGCTACGGGTTGATCTATCGCCGTGCGGAGAAGGGATCGCCCATTCGCCTGCCCCCGCCCGAGATGAGCGACGAGTGGAGACGGGAGGTCAGCCGGGGTTTTGAGCTTCCTTTTTTATATTCTTATAATACCATCTTCAAGTAAGCTTCTCTTTTTGGAATTTCCCCGGGTTATGCCGGTGTTTTTTGCGTGAAATTAGACTTGGTTGTTTCGTTGTAACTAAAGCTAATAAATATGAATCGACTATGCGAAAAATGTCCCCTTTTCTATTCCTTTTCAATCGCACGACCACACTTCTGTAAGCTATAAAGATAAACGGTAAAGATGAGCTTGCAGCAAGACCGTAAGTTCTACCGTATGACGGATGCGGAGTGCGCCACGAGTGAGATGTGCCTCAACGAAGTGCAGGAGAGGTTCAAGGCCGTGTCCGATACCATAAACTCGATGGAGGCAAGTTATACTTCTTGGAAACGCTCTGTAAATTAATTGTATAGTAGAGCGAAATTATTGAAATACGCGAAACAAGGGTGTGATGATAATCCTCACAAGTTCAGGTCCGGCCAGAGCGAACGAAGATTGCGAATGCCAAGTCGATCGCTTTCTTTCCGACGCAGGTATTCATAGATTGCATTTTGTCGTCTGCGCCCACATTTACAATAGTAGTATCATTCGCTATTTCAATTTCATATAACTTGCGCGATCAATTTTGCTGCTAATACATCAGTATAGCAGCATATGCTTTGAGGCCCTTTCGGACCTGATTCTTCGCGAGTTCGAGAGGGCCTCACGATTGCACGATGAGATGCAGTCGATCGCATCGGATATGGACACGACCACCATGGTTGGTGGCTTTATTGTATTGTATTGTATTTTATTTCCCTACAATTAGGGAAGGATGTGTGGTCGGAGGTAATTAGTATTTAGAATAGTTTCTGTGTAGATGAAGTATGATAATAGTTGGATTAATGGCTTCTTTGCAGGAAGACGACGAGGAAACAGCGAGGTGGGCGAATGCTGCAAGGCGAATCATGACTCACTTATTTGTTCGGACTTTTGAATTTTAGTTGCTTTCTTGTCGTAGTGAGCTCTTGTAAGAGTTCATTTACGATATGGCCAGAATTGCGCAATTTCATCTGTCGTTCCAGCCCTCAAAGACGTATTCGGGTCCGGCGGAAAGTTCGGTCAATCTATGATAAGAAGGTGGAACAGGTGAGGGATTAGGGACACTTTTTTTTCTAGATCTGGTTTATCACGACCACTGTATAGCGTGCTAGCGTATCGTGAACAGCGAGCTTCTGGTTCTGACGCTTTTAGAGATCGCCTTTCACACATATAATGACTAGGATATGCCTACAGGGCATGAGCACACTGAAATGTAGAGTCAGAAAGAGAACGCTGACAATGAGGAACAGTAGACGAATATGCAGGTGTACGGTACACTTTACGATATTTACATTTCATAGAGCTAGATGAGAATAATGCTTTTTTTACGTCCAGGTAGAAGTGGCGAACGCTCTAAAGCCCGTGTCCATTTCGCTCTGCCCCCACGGGAGAATACCCATAACCACCGTATGTTCTATTACTTTTTTTTAGTAAATATGAGGATGCGTTGTTCGGGAAACATCCATTTTATCAATTGTATGCAAATCAAGGTTGATGAAGTGGTGGTTACCCAAATGTTGCGATAACCGTATTGCTCACGGCTCCGAGTAACCTCCTCCTCTCAGGTTCTCTCTGGAGAGATGAAGGCGGTCAACAAGACTGCAGCAGAGACACTGCTGGCCAAGTATGGTCTCCGGGTTACCGTAACCCGTCCCGATGGAGTCTCTTCGCTGGATCGACTACGAACCGCGTATGCCACTCGATTTTCATACCGATTCTTTTTGTAATACAAGCATTTGGTGAACGAGGGCTCACAGTAAGGAGCAAAGGTGTAGAAAAATATAATCAAACCGTTCTTAGCATGAACTGGGATTAGCTTATTGTTGCATGCGCGGGCACCGACCCGAAGTATGGGTGGTAGGCCAATATTTGTTCGGAATTTTGCTTTGGTAGGCCTATGTTTTCTACAAAATTTCAATTGGTAGGCTCGATTTCGTACACTGGTATGCCCGTCTCTCGAAATATTGCGGGGAAGGCTGCCCACGTATGTATTGCTATCCGATACGGAACGTATTGTATATAACCGACTGGAAGACTAGTCATTACTGTCCTTGTTCAGTGCCGAGCTGTGCGATGCGTGCGTTCTGGACTTTGCGAGGGAAGCGCAGTTCACGAAACAATTGGAGGACGACGCGGCTCTGGCACAGCGGATATTCAAGGAGGTCAATACGAGGTACGTGCTTGGTTACCGTACATGAGGAGCGCTCGTTTTGTCTCAACCTGTTAAACACCAAATTAGACAAGAAATTTTGCTGGTCAATTGATCATCTACGAAGCAAGAAACGAAAGGAATAGCTATGTGATAACGATCTTTGATATTATCATGCACGAATGCCTTGCCTTAGTCATTGTCCCTTCCTTCCAATAATAATCTTGTTCAGATGTTCCATCAAGGCCTTCTTCGCCCAACGAAAGACGCCCCCCGAGGATGGACTGTACGTGGCGAAGAGCTCCCTTCAGTCCTTCAAGAAGGACGCGCAGATGGAGAGGGATCGGGCGAGGGTCAGGGAACTGCTTTTTTTTTTTTCAAATTCATTTTGGCACTTTAATAAATACTTTCGTATTGAGATACTGTGTGTAGGTAACTCTATACGTACTTCGATTCGCTAGGACAGCTTTCTTCATCTGAATCAATACGCTTTGCAGCTAGGGAAACATATCTAATGATGGGTTATTGCAGCGGAAAACGCAGTTGTCGTTGTCTACGCTGACGATAGGCTCAGTGGAGGCGGGGCCGACGGTGACGAGTAAGCGAAGGAAGCGAGCCAGTGAGGTGGTACAGGACGTGAGTTATAGTAATAATAATAATTTATCTATTGTGACACTCCACTACTTTTATAGACCCATTTTGCGATATAGATGGGTATGTGATGAGAAGGGAGGAAAAAAGATGAGCTCCTTGCTTTACTTGTCTATGTCTATCTGTCCTTGATAGGCTGCTTGGTAAAAAAAAATGAACGGAGTGCTGTGCAACGCACTCCGCTGGACACAGTCAAATTTTTGGCAAAATGCCAGCATAGGCTAAAAGCCGGCTCCGGCCGTGGTTTGACGATGAGAAAGAGCTGCACAGCTTACTTAAAGTTCGCTTTTCTCCGCTTGTACTTTATTTTATGATTTTCGCTATTGGCAGGCTACGGTGAGCAGTCCCACGAAGCAGTCTCGGAATGGATACATTGCGGAAGCGGACATGGAGGACGTGGTGGGAACACTCAAGTAAGTCCACGTTATTCGAATATTTCAATCTTTAAGGTTTATAGCAAATAAACACGGGTTTCCAGTAATTCTGCTTCTCGTTATATGTTAGCTATTTGCAGATCGGTTATCAATCGGGTAGAGGAGGAGATGAACATCAATGGAGAAGACGCGATGGACTGTGAGGAGAACGGGAGGATGGAGGAAGCGAGTCCGGCTAACGGGTATGACTAACTAGGGGTGATTAGTTTCCATCTTATTCCAGTTTCCCGTGGACGTTTACTTGACCGGGGAGTTGCGTTCTTTAGCATAAAATGGACAGCAAAATGGAGGCCTTTGCTGTGTTTTTAGTTACTAGACAATAAGAGTGGAATCTAAGTTGTTTTCAATTTTGAACAATTAGTGCAGGAGCTATTCTTCGGTCACCTTCACCCCATTTCAGGCCCACCACCTCCTCATCGTCAGCCTTCGATGTGGACGATGACGACAGCGAGGGCCCATTTGTGTTCAATTCGAGGCTGCGGTGCGAGCACGGTATGAACCGTTCAGCTTCGTTCTTTACTGCTGATTAGACCATGCTTATCTAGTCGCTATCTTGTTTCTTTACTAGGTTGCTTATGGTAAAAATTAGGCGAGAGAATTTGCGCAAATATTTATTTATCCGTATTCTTTCGATTTAACGATATTTAACCGTGCCTTCAACACGGGTAAATTTATTGAAAGCAAGCGCATTGAACGCATTTAGCCCTAGTTTGTTCTGCAGTCCAATCGATCCGTTCAGGCGGCACGAACGTCTCCGAATTTCGTCACCTGGTTACGGTAGAGGAGTGGGAGCGGCTGACCAATAAGTACTTCGAGCGGGCCTTCGACCTGCCCGCCCGTGCCCCGCTCTGCAAGCACTGCGAGAGCTTCGAGGCGGTGCGTCGGCTCTTTTAAATAATGTTTTATTTACTACGTACGATTGGACCAGCATCGTGCAGAAAAACAAGAAAACAATTTTTTTAAGCTTTTTGATGCAAAATGTAAATGTTTGCGGTAGCCAGAGCAACAGTCCATGCCAAGTAGCCGGTAGTGTACTCGGTTCTACCAATCTTTGTCTACCTCCTCTCCTTCGTTCTGAAGAGTGTTATCCGGGAGGATATTTTGTGGTATGGATGAGTCACTCTTCAGAATGCCTCGGCCGACAAGACAAAGGTTGACGAGCTGAAGAAGGCGATCGCCGATTCCGTCGGAGAGGTTCTGAAGGCGGTGGAGAAGAGAAGGACGAGTGCGATGGAGGGAGCGAGTGGACAACAGGGGAATCCGGGGGGAGCGGAGGAAGGTAAGGGGGGATGGGGGTGAGGGGGATTGGGTAGGAGGGATCTCTTTCTGATGAGCCCTTTCCCCGGTTGTATTGTATGCTTCGATGAGTAGCAGAAAGGGAGCCCTGCTGGCTATCGATCACTGCCGTATGTATGTGAAGGGGATTGGTGGAATTGAAAAACATTTCCAGTAGCTTTTTTCTCGATTGCATTAACACTATTGGTTGTGTTGCAGAAGCGGAACTAACGCATGGAATCTGCTCTCGGTTCGTGTTGGCTGTCAAGTCGATCAGGTGATTCATCGATTAACGTTTGGCGGCTGGTTGTGGCATCCTCGTCTCTCCCCTTTCTCCTCTTCAATGGAGCGTTTCATTCCAGATCAAAACGTAGCTATGAAAAGGAGCAAAATGGAATGCATAACTTGCTCAATATTTCCATTCGTCATCTATTCCTTAAACCAGATGAAAACGGAAAAAGAATTAATGAAGGGATGACTTGCAGCAATCGTTCCCGCACCAACAAGCCCGTGCCTCCGCTGTGCCAGCAGTGTCTCCTGTGCGAGAAGCATGGACGGCCGAGATACGCCCTGACTCCCGTTGATTCCAGTAAGCAAGTTCTTCTTTTTTGATTTTCTTCTTTGGGCGCCTTTTCCGGGTTATTCTCCTATAACACATGCTTACAGAGCATATACACTGAAATCCTGAAACAAAATCACAAAACGAAACCTAGTGCCACGTACAATTGTATCTTTTCCAATCTTCGCCATATATTATAATCCCTGATATTACAAGCGCCACGGAGTTTGACATGCTTGTAGCACGTTTCACATAGTTGTATAAATCGTAGAGATTTGTTATTTTCATCAAACCCACCATATTTCTATGAAAGAGGTCCATGACAACCGATAAATAACTTTTTCTCAAAGGAGAGGAGAGCGTCATAGGTAGGAATCGATAAATTCGGAACGGAAATATGTCAAACTTTTTGGCGCTTGTAATATCATTCATCTTCAGCCGGTCTGCACATCGTTCCCCTCTCGAGAGAGGAATGGGTTCGTCTGATTTCCGTGTGGGACCAGGTGGACAGGCCCGATGGAGTCGGCCCGCCCACCGCGATTCGGCTAGATTCGACCAGTGGTTTGTTCGCCTTTTTATGCCATTTTGGTTATTATCGATCCTCGGATTCAATTTTTTGACAATGGTAGAGCTAGTAGTGAGCTGTATAGAATTCCCATTCAGAAATTGAATTCCCGCCCACATATTGAAAGAAACAGGAATGGCCATTTATCAAGCCTTCCATGGCAGGTTTCCGAGAAAAAAAAACTCTGCCCATGTGTGAGGGGCACAGAAATGGCAATATCTGATATTCAGCATTTGCAGGTACGGTAATCGATCAGTGTGCGGAATGTCTGGACGCGTTGTTAGAGGACGAACGGTCGAAGAGATACGAGTTTGAGAATGGATACGTGTTTGTTAAGATGGTACGTCGGTCTAGAACGAATCGAATTTATCCTATGCTCTATGTATATACGGGTACCGTCTAGTGGAGGAAAAAAGTTCCGCCAGTCTTCTCAATCCTGTGTCCTGCGAGAAAGCGAAGCGTCATGAAAAGAGGCTAGGCAACGTAGGAATAAGTTGTTCTGCAGTAAGCTGGCCAGCCACGGTAACTAATTCGCACTACTTGTGAATGGGAGAGTTTTGAATAACGATGAATATTTTGCAGCAGAACGATGAGCCCACGAAGCATGAAGGAGAGGCGGGAGAGGGCGGAGGGACGAGTAATGGGAGTAATGGAGGGGCGATGAAGAGGACGAATGGAACGAGAGCGACGACTCGAAGGGCTCTGGCTAAGGGAATGCACAAGGTTAAGGTACGGAAGATGGGTCAGGAGTCACTGATAAGCTAAGCAATCTTTTGTCTACGGTAGATCAAAGCAAAAGCTCAAATTGACGACATCGGAAGAAGGGAAAGAAAAGGCAAAAGAAGTGGTCCTCCTCAGATCTCGTCGTCGAAGACGGTGAAGGACCTGAAGATTGCCCTGATCCCGCTGGTTCACTGCTCGCCGGTCGATCAGTTGCTCTACTCGTGGTTGGGAGGCCCGCTGTTGGACGATGAGCGAACGTTGTCCGAGTCACGGGTCGTCGCCGGGAACGAGGACAGGGCGAGTAAAATTTATTATTATTTATAAATAAATAATAAATATTATAATATAATATTATAGTTTATCATGCGAAAAGAATAGTGTGAATTTTTTTCCCGCTGTAAAAATGGTACTGGACGGGGGATCATCTCACTTAGCCCCCCCCCCCCCCCCCGCAGTAAGCAAGCCCTGTTTTTGTGGTTATGTTTCGTGCATCACATATAAATGCTCGAAATGAGGAGACAAGCGATTCCGTCTCATCTTTCATCGGACTCCTATCACTCCTATCCCACCCATTCAGCCGCTGGTTCTGGTCGTGCAATCGATCAACGGCGACGGCAAGTCGTGCGCCTCCACTGAGCCGCGAACCGTCGAAAGGGGATTCATCGACACGGCACTGGCCCATTGATGACGTAGTCAGTTTGCGATAGATGATGCGAGATTGCGATGTTTACGCGCGGTACTAGGCGGACGAGTAGTCGGGTATAGGCGTAGCGGCACTGCTCGTATAATATATATCTTGTATATACCATACACACTTTCCGGGGTTCTCTTTACGACGCTTTTTCATTGTTATTTTTACGCTAGATATATATATATATGCCTTCGGAGCATGAGCACTGAAATGTAATGGGGGAAAAGCGTCAGAAAGAGGGTTCTAATTGTTTGCTCATTTTCGATTGTTGTAGAATACGCCTAGCTGTTGCATGCACTCGGGTACACCTATTCTCCTTCTTATGCGGCACAATTTTGTTTGTGAGTATTTATGCAGTGTGATGATCGATAATTCAATGTGTTTACAAGGAAGCTTTCAAACGAAGTGACTCATCTCTGGTTATGATCAATGCAGTCTCGTTTTTTTAGTCTCTCACTCGGTTGCTTTGTCAGTACCTTCTTCTTGTTTTGTGGTCTTGCTAATAGTCGATCGTTAATGATATTCACGCGATCAGACGTTTTTGACACAATAATCTATCTTGAAGACCATTTCTCAATACTTTCAACATTCCGCTACAGCTCCCTTTTTTCTGGAGTTACACTGTTGTCCGATATCCTAGCAATAAATTATGCGTAATACAATAAAGAAATGCTGATCTATTCTAATAGGTGTTTCCTGGTTGGTAAGCATTGCCAATGCGTACTGTACTGTAAGTACTTCTTATATTCTTCTGCACAATTCATCATTGTGTCCCAATGAACTGGGTTACGGTACGTTTTTTACACCCTCGAGCACATGAGTAGAGGGGATGACCAGAAGAGGGTCAGAATCAGCTAATCGCATTATCTTTCTTTATCTGTTGTAAGCTTTCTTCCAACCTATTTCCTCACCATTCGCTTTATTCTTATCTACCTCCTTCGCTATTCTTTCCCGTTATTACAAGCGAAACTCAGAATTTTCGAAATCTTTTTTTTCGCAACTGGTTCGTATCTGACCAATGATTTGTGTTAGACAGTATGTATCCCTGGTTGTATAGTGTCCAGCACCCGATTCCCCACCCAGTTAACCCCTACCCCTTTCTACCATCTGGTACCCTTCCCCCCATTCCCTCTGTCCATTGTTGTCCCCTTCATTCCCCACCCGCATCACTCCCCCCCCCGTCTCTTCCCCCGCTCAATTCCTTCTCTAGTTGTGTTCCTCTCCCTTGTTTATGCTTACGTTGAGAATCCTATCGATTGCCCTTTTCTCCCTCCTTTTCTCCCCTCCCTCCAAACATACTCCTCAACTCCTCTCACGTATCCCCTGCAAGATCTCGTCGCATTCCCCTTTTCCTGCTCTTTCATTATAATTCCCCCCAATGTATTTAGAATGTATGTTTCCATGCTTCCTCCTCTTCCCTTACTTTCCCGACAAAGTCATCTCTCCACTTTGCCCCCTTTATTCTTCACTCACGTGTTGTTTGTCCCTTTTCCTCTCCCCTCCCTATCTTGTTTACAACAAGGGGGTTTCCCCCTAGCCCCTCCCCCCTTCGATAGTGCTAGTATTCCCTGTGTTAGTTCTACACGTAACGATGAAGCTGGACGGAATACCCGATGATTTGGCGACGAATGCGTCGTCGACTGTGAAGGACAGCGCCCTGGAGAAGATCTACAATCGAATACGGAAGGAGTTGGACACGATTCGAGTGGACAACACGCCTGATCCGACCCTCCTACTGGATGAGAAGTTCCTGGAACGAACGAGTGGGTTACGGTAGTCTAGATTACGGTACTTGATCAGCGTAACGAAGAATGTGCCTATGCAGTGATGGTACTCTAGCTCTGTTGTAGTCACAGATTGCTAGCTATGCAGCTAGTTAGTAAGTGTGTATCGCTGGTTGTATAGTGTGTGTGTGTGTTCTTTACTCGTTCCACTCCCGATATCTCCTATCCCTATCCCTCCTCGCCCGTCCCTTCACTTGATCTCCGTCACTTCTCCCCCCTCCCCCTTCTCTTTTCCGTCATTTGTCTTCCCAGTGTCCCCTCTACTATCCCCCCTCGCCTTCTCCTCTTGTCTCTCTCAATCGTTTCTTTCTAGAGTGTTCTCTGCAGTACACTTTTGCAACGGAAAAGAAGAAGACGTTTCGCGAAACTACTAGCGTTTTTCATTCATTGATTTTTGAATACGCTTTTGATTGTGCTTTGATACGGTAGGTTCTTGGTTTGCCTACAGTAACGCTTTTTCGTAAATAACAGAAATTCAAATGCACTCTCATTGCACGCACTTCTTGTTGTCAAAATAATTTATTTCTCCCTACTTTTTTCTATTTTTCTCTCTATATTTATTACCTTCTGCATGGCTTACCTTTGCCTTTGCTCCCTTGCTGTCCAATCACGTTCAAATACAGCGTATCCAGTGACGAAAGAGCGTAATCTGGCTTAAAATGTAAATTCTCGTAAATTGCAGCGATGCCGTACTGGTCGTCTGAGGACACGCGTGCGGCCCTGGTCTCGACGCTCATCCCCGGCGGGGCAGCCCTGCTCGGGACCACCGTCTACACGTCAGATCCGCAGTGCGCCCGGTGGTGGAGTGTGCGTACAACCTTGTTTTTCTTTGTTTCTTGTTTTTTATTTCATTCATTCATTTATCTTTTTCATCATTCTCGAAAAAAATTGAGGTGAAGCAAAAATAGCAAAAGCGGGGGACGAAATGCTCCGTCGCTTTCCGAATTTTATTTTTTTCCTTTTCTATTCTCACGGGTGTGGATGAATAATGCGATAAGCTGCCATGTGTCAAATTGTCATCAAGGGCTGTTTTCCGGCTTAGCATTCGACCTGCTTTCGACTCACCATACATGTGCTGGCGTTGTCCCAAAATTTTTTTGCAGGCTCCCTTTCGTAATTAGAGGAAATCAAAAGCATCAGCTATCCTAACAAGCGCTTTTCATTTCTCTGGTCCAGGCACCCATCGCAACATCCGATTGGACAATCACGCCCGTATATGCGACTGACTTTGTTTCCCGTTTATTAAAGTAGTCTGTAGTGATAGAGGTGTTTTCGCCCCCTTCCCCCCTAACAATAAGACCGTACCTCTTCAGGAACTTCGCAAGCCGAAGTGGCTAACGCCGAACTCGTCGCTGGCCTTCTCGCTCGTGGACCTGGCGACCGTCACGCCCCTGGGCTACGCCAGCTACTTGTGCTACAAGCACGGAGGGTACGTTTTACTCGGTTTTGTGCGTACCGACTGGTGGTGCACTAGTGGATTCGTCCTCTTCGAACTAGTTATTATAGTTAGCTAGGAGAGGTCCGTTTGGCCTACCTCCCCACGTATAAATAAAGTAAAATAATTGCTACGATTAAGAGGCTTCGACTACACGGACACGCGAATCGCGCTCGCTCTGTACACGGCGAATATTGGCTCGGTGCTGGCCTGCATTCCCCTGGTGAAAAAGAGGAACCTCGACGGGGTATGCTATTCTGCTATTCACTAGGGCTTGAAATTCGCACATCGTTCATTACCGCTACGCATCTAGCCACCCGAAACATATCGTCGTAAAGGAACCGATTTTAAACCTCTACTATTCACTAGGGCTTGAAAACCAAGCGCGCGATTTGCGTGGTTATCGTGTGACTCTCTGAATTCTTCCATGCTCCTCATCACTCTCATAGCGCGATTAAAAGGCTTGATGTTTTCAAACCCTACTATGCACAATCTCATATTTAGCAACACTGAAAAAAACTGCGCTCGTAGTCAGTGACTAGCCCAGCCAGAGCAGCGACAAACCATTCCTGCATATAATAACTTTATTGCTATCGCACAATGAAATGCATATTGAAGACAAGAAATAATAGGCAATAGGCATTGTTAATGTTCGGGATGATTATACGTATTATCCCATACTCTCAATCTTCTTCCATCCTCCTGTAGGAGGCCATGGGTAGCCATTGTTTGCCATCGTAGTGAAAGCATCATAAATATTTTACTTCAACAACACCGTTGTCTATGCAAAATCTGTCTTATGTCATTATATGTAGAAGCGCCCTTTCAGCTCTGCAAGAATATGTTCCTCGTTCACGGCACTGCCCTCGCTACGGCCATCGCATTCTTCCAGGTATTATTATTTAGTGTTTTTTTTCTTTATTTCCCTTACAGTTTGGAGCATACGATTCGCGCATTGTAGGGATAGTTTTTTTTTTCTGTATGAAAATTGTTGATAATTGAGATAAATGAAGAATACTCGGTAGAATCTTTGTACGCTCTAGTTCCGTTAATATCTTAATTCGAGTTCTCGTTCCATATATTTAGCGTTGATGCTCTGTAGGCACGTCCTGATCACTCATGCTCAAGCATACATGGGCTGGTGTTGTCCTAGCATTCCTGCAGGCTCCCGTATATAACTAGGCCAAAAACACAGCCGTCTTTTGGTTTCTATCTGATCTAGCGCAACCTCCTTACGTAGTCAATACATTGTGAAGTTGGCATAGGTGGGCACGGTTGCAGGTACCGTGGTTGGGTGACTTACTGCAAAAAACTTTTCATGTATTGGTTGGCTTACTGCAAAATAATTTCTTAGCGAAATTGTGCGATGTCTATGTATCTGGGAGGACCACTGCAGTAAGTTACCGGCAGACCCTGCCCACGTATGGAAGTTGGTCTTCCAATGTGTGAAAGTGTAAATTTTCATTATTCTAGCCGATTGTGGAAAATATTTGGGGCCTACCGCCCATTATTCGGGATGCATTCCTGTTGCAGATCCATAAGCCTGCCGCATACTGGTACATCCCGTACGCGCTCTGGTCCGGATTCTACCTGTACATTCTGCATGCGATTAAGAAGGATAACGACCCCGTCAAGGACATTTAAGGTATGCAGTACCAACCATAGGTTAACGATAAATATGGCAAAATGAGATTTTTATTGGATGTATCAGGAATAAATATATATATAATAGATGGGAGGGACAGAAATGATTTACCAATTAGATTAGAAGATCGTAAATTAAAATTGGTTTCCATCTCACAACCTCTCATAAAGAGGGTGTTTGGCTTATTTCCCATACTATTTGCCTATTTGCAGGAGGCATAATGCGCAATAAGGAGTTGCTCAGAAAGACTCTGCTCTGTTGTTCTAATAACCTCATGCCTCAATGTATACCTCAACCACCCCCCCCCCTTTTCTAACCATGCAAGTGCCCCCGCTCTATTGTAATTTTAGTATTAGTTGCTCGATTGCCCCCCTTTCCTAATTGTAAGTCTTATTTCGACCTAGACGTTCTGTTTGCATCATACCTTGTTGGCCATCGAATAAAGTTGGAATGATGAATAGCGTACGATTAACGCGTGTTAAAACATCGCTCAGATACATGGATAACACTCACTGTTTTGGGCAGTTGAGTCGATTTCGTTTCTGACCCAATGATGGCTAGCTTTGGAACCTACTGTACTATGATTTAAACGTATGGCAAGAGGATTGAAAGCTCTGTATTTTGTGAATAAGTTGCCAGCAAAAGAGCAGAGGTTTCAGGATTTTCGTGTCCGTGGTGGCTGGTCTGTTGAAGCCTAGGGAAAATTCGGAGGAGACTGAACAACAGAACGAAGAAAAGAAGGAAAACGAAGAAGAAGACATGGCCAAAGAGGTGTTCAATCGGGTAGGTGACTGGCGAGTAGTTATGGGGATTCGAAGTTGGTAGGGATAATATTTTGTTTGCAATTACACAGGAAGAAAGGATCTTAGGGTTATCTTTCGGATGGTTGTGTAGTGCTGGATTTTGGTGCGTTTACGCGATACATGACGCAAAATCGTAAAAAGGAGCGGTTCAACGGCGTAAGGATAGCCTAAAGTAGTAGAACGTTGCAGCAACGTAGTCGTTTAACGGTTCGGATATATTGAGATCACACTATTTTGCGAATAAGCGGATCTTGTGTCCTGGCTATAAAATATCGGACATATTGTCCTCGACCCGTTTAATGCCTGTCCTCACAGGGACTGGACGTGGACATGAAGGACGCGTGGGACGACACGGAACTGATCAGGATGTACGAGGACAGCGTTAGCAGTGCTTATGTGAGTTATTTATTTATTTATTTTCTGATTTTAATATTTAGTCTTTCATTGAGAAATGTTTTGAGGGAGATAGAGTAGTATTTTCTCCGCTTTGTTGGATTCCCAATATTGGGCAAAGCTCGATTTCAGAAGCAACTGAACGACGCAACGAAGAAGACGACGGGAAAGAAGGACGCGAGTAAGGGAGAGGGAGGGGGAGCAAAGACAGGCAAGGTTAGTTGAGGATTGTTGATGAAAACGACAGGTTTGTGCTACGTATTGGCTTGATTGCTGCGGAAAATAACATGGCTAAATCACTGGGTCTCTGCGGCGGCAGGTACCTAACCTATTTAGTCGGGCTTGCTCCGAATAATGCAACAAGCCTAATTTGTGGGCAACTCATTGTTATAAGCTCAATTTATACACTGGTAGGCTTTATTCTAAAATAGTAGACGATGGTTTTGCGTATGCTTGGTCTTTATGCATTCGCTACAGTAATCTATCTGCAGATCTGGTCAACAAACTGCGTTCGTGTAGCAAAATAGGACATTTCAGTGGTCGGTCGGCGATCGTTGTCTCGCTCCATTCGACGACCAATGGTACCCCGCGACGATTACGGTACCTCTTCTTTATAGTACTGTAGAGGACAGAAAGTATTAGGTGGCATAGTCCAGAAAATCAGAACGGATAAATCGCTTTTCCGCCTCTACGGTATTTAGCTTCCTTTGCTTTACAGGCTATATCTTTCCTTTGTTTCTCTGCTATACTCAGTAGTACTCTTCTGATCAGTGATGTCCGACCCATCACAATTGTGAGAGGGGGTGCGACCAAAAAAAAATTTGGGGTGCGAATTTTACACGCACCGTTAGCCGTTCACTTTAGCTCGTGGTGCGATTTCGCGTAGTTTGTAGTCAAAAGTGAGATTTATCAAAATGCGCACGGTAGTACGGTAGTACACTAATTAAGAAAAATGCAACGCTCCTTGAAAGCTTCTTATTACTTCGTGGTAGCGTTTTCCGTGTTTTGGTGGTTCGCGTTACATTACTAAAATGCAATTTATCGTATTCCGAAGAAAGATCTTGGTTAGGCGAAGAATGCGCGAAATTAGACTTTTACAATTTGAATTTTTTTAGATGTGCAGGTCTCTAAGAATGGCTTTCTTCGTTATTTTCTCACGCATGAAAATTGATTTTCTTGATAATCAGGGGATTTCTAAAGTGAACAGCTTAGCTAGGGCTGACAGTGCGTGATTTTACAAATATGGTCAAGAACGGTATGTCGAGAAGTTAATAGGCAGGTTACAGTACTACATCAAGATGAATATTTTTATTAAACACTCACTCTATTGCGTTTTTCAGCGCATTTTTATACCCTAAGAAGAATATTTCAACGGTGTTTGGGGTGTTTTGTATTGAGTTTAGAGCGGCACATGTTCGAAGTCACGATAATGGTAGGCGGGTTACGGTACTTTATAATTATGGAAGATTCAAGCAAAAGCGCACCCCCAGCGTTGTTCAGCGTCTTTTTCTACCCCAGAAACATGTTTCCCCGAGTTGTAAATGTTTAGTGTGTTCATTTGCGGCAGGTCTCACAAAGGCCTCACAAATCTAAAATTTGTGGCACGTTTGTGAGTGCAGATATCTCGACTGTAACTCAATCAATTCTCTTATTATTTTTTTGTTTTGGTGTTCTCCCAGCCCTCTACAACGCTAGGGGTGCGTTTTTACTTGATTTTCGGTCTGAAGGCTGTGGCGAGCGTCGAAAGTTGAGAAAACTTATGTCAGATTTTCCCTTTTTGTAGCTGAAAGACGGTAGTAGAATTTTTCCCTATTGAAGGTATATGGGGACAATGGATAGTATAACATCCGTAGGGGTGCGCTTTTGCTCTGTTTCTTCAGTTAAGAAGAAATCGACTGTCAAATATCGAGCTACATATGTCACAGAAGGCAACTTCGAGATGAGCTGAAGGGGTTATGCTAAAGTTGTTGACGGATTCATGAGAACATTGTAGTCACGTAGTAGCTTGATACCCATAGGGGTGCGGTTTTGCTCATATCTTAACATAAGAAATAATACATCACTGGCCGCTCTATTTACAGAGACTCGAAGGCTCGGATCAAGTTGAGGTTCGCTTCGATTTCTGGGAAAACATCGAAGTGATCGACGTGGCTGAGATCTTTTCGTGGGCATTTTCCGGATTTCCCATTTGGACTAGTAAAAGAAGCATAAGAGTAAAACAAGGCTAGTAGAAGAAAGCAAAAGAAGCAATTCCGTCATTTATTCTTCTGTGCCGGGAGAAGAGATACGTCATAAAAAGGCGAATACTTTGCGTATTTGGTCGCGAGTGATTAGTTTTCTCCTAGACTCCTACCGTAATAATTAATCAAAGGCCTGATTCAGGGAGAATACTGTATTCGAAGAGACAGAGGACAACAAACCTACGACTTCAAAGAAGGTTACTGTAAAGGTTGGTTGTTTTCGAACTATTGAATTATTATTGATAAACGGAAAAGTTCCGTCAGTAAACGCCATTCCTACTTTGTTTCATACGTGGGCACCGACCCGAAGTATGGGTGGTAGGCCCTTATTTGTTCGGAATTTTACTTTGGTAGGATAATATTTCCTACAAAATTTCAATTGGTAGGCTTGATTTCGTACACTGGTAGGCCCGTTTCTCAAAATATGGCGGGAAAGGTTGCCCATGCATGCTTTGTTTGCACTCTCTTCACACCGCTTCACTATCTCGCTGAAAGTAGGAATGAGGACAACTGGCCTAGCGTTTTTCCTCAGCCATAGGCAAAGATCTTTCAAAATTTCAAGAATCGATACGCTTATGTTTTGCAAAAGCTTTATCATATACACAATGATACGGTATCTACCACTTATCAGTGTGACTCGAACGGCTCTTGTTTTCTGTTCATACATGGGCACGGACCCGACAGTCGGGTGGCAGGCTTAAGTTTTAACCAAAATCTTAGCTTAGTAGGCACATCATTAGATTAGAAACCTTATTGGTAGGCCATTAAAAATTTCAATGTATACACTGGTATGCCGCACACTGAAATAATTGTCGGCATGTCTGCCCACCTATGTTTCTTTTACATTTAGAAACGGGTTGGCAACAAATAACGACGCGATTTATTTATGACAAGGATTGATTCAGGAGGAAGAGTCGCCCGCGGTGTCCACCTCCCGTAAGAGAAATACAGCTACGTCGAATGCAGGGAAGGGCTTCCAAGCACCGGTTAGTCATCTCGGCATCTCTCGTCTTGCTAAATCATCGTGCCTATCAATTGGAAATATTTCTCGAGTTTGACCTTGTCTTTCTTATATTATAAGTCTTGCTTAGATTTGATGTATGATAGGACTTTAAGATACGTGGCTGCACCAGATAATCATACCGTAAAAAGCTTGTTAGAATTGCTGTTTTTGTTTTTCCGTCATTATCTAAGGGAACTGCTAAAGCGTTAGGACAATACTGCCCGCATACCTGGGCGTGATTGTCCGATCGGACGTTAGGATGGGTGCCTGCACCAGATAATCATAGTGTAATTCTCTTGTAAGGATGGCTGCATTTGATTTTTTCCTAACTATGTAAGGCAGTCTGTGCAAATGTTAGGACAATAGTAGCCCATCTATGCTGGCTCGAATGGAATGCCCTCCTCTCCTCTCCTCTTCTTCTCCCCCCGCAGATCCCGTCCCTCGCCCCTCCTCCGCCTCCCGCCTTCTCCTCGCTTCCCCGTCCCTCCGATGACGAGGCCCTTTCCTCGATGCTCATGAGCTGGTACATGTCGGGATACCACACGGGATACTACCAGGTATAAATACATTTATGCGAAGTCACAAAGGAAGTGCAGAATGATGGCGAAGAGAACCGTAATGCCATAGCATAGGGCTTTTTCAGTAACTCATTTACGTACAGGGCTTTGGTGTATCCAAAATAGCGAAACTGAAAATTACAAAATCCCGGGTAGCAAAGAATGGCTGAGGAAAGTATGCTGCCAGTTGCTCCTATGATTGCGATATCGGAAAATAGTGAAACAAACTCCACGAATTTGATTGAGATTGTGAATAATATACTTTTGATCTGTTTGATTCAGGCTCTTCGCGACATTCGAGAGGGCAAGCAATGAGAGCAGGTTTAGAGTGCGACTAACGGATGTCATTGTACTTTGCTTATACTTCGTTCAATTAAGCTTTGCGAGAGAGGAGCGAAGTATGAAGAGAAAAAGAGCTGGCTAGTAGGCAGATGACATCCGTTAGCTGAATCTCTTTGTCGCACTCTAGCTTGGTTGGTTTATCTGATTATTGCTTGTTCACACTTTTCAACTTACGTGTTCTCAAAAATTCATTGGTGAGCTACATTACAAGTTGTTGAATTTTTAGACGTTATTTACACGTTATGCTTTGTGTTGTGATTTCATGCTAGTGAAATGAACATGTCTTTTTCTTTCGAACATCTCTTGCAATGCAATGTACAATTTGCGTAAGGTTCGGACACAGTTTTTACGATAGTATTATAGAACAAACTGATTGTCGAGCTTCCTTACAATTGGTTCCAAAAACACTAATTCTCTCACTCTAATACACATAATCTACCGGAGAATCGTTTTATTGGCCTATATTTGCACTTCAAAGAATATCTGAATATTAGGCGCACAATAAACTATCAATACTTTGCCTGGTCAAGATAACGTCTACGCATGAGCTTTGGAAAGGCTAAGCAATTGACAACGACAATCTTACTAAAAGATGGGAGAAGGTTGTAGACTCACTGAAGCATGATAGATCCCCGTCAATAGCTATCTGAAAAGAATAATCTACATTTGTAAAAGTACTATGTTCAATCGAAACTAGAAAGCGTGAAAAGAAGACGGACAAGAAGAGATTGAGCAGACGTAAAAATGACATGGAAGAATTGCACTTGGATTGATTCAAGATGTATAAATAGTTCGTAATCAACCTGAGCGTCATATATTGTATCAAAATGTATAAAGAGTACTTCAAGCAACGATGAAGAGGAGTCTTCGATCCAAGCTCTCCTTCCTCGCTAACCCTTCCCTCCCCTCTCCTAACCATCTCCGCTCCCCTCTCCCCATTGGTCCCCTCCCCTTCCCTCCCGTCCCGCCCTCCTTTCCTCGCTTCTCTCAGATGATCGCCGTCTCTTCTCTTTATGGTTCTTGTCTCATTGTCGTGCTTAGCAATGCATTAACAACCTAAGAGCGGAGCTAAGGTTAGGCCTTAGGGACGAAGAATAGCCCGAGGGCAGGGAATGGTAGCGTGTGGGGGGTTGCGTGTCGGGGTAATAAGACATTGTGGGGGACGAAGTGATGGAATGAGATAGGGAAGCAAGAGGGACACTAGAATCAAGTAGATGAAAGAGTAGTTAGTTAGGGGGAAATCAAATCTCATATTAGAATTTCGATTGTTGCGATTGATAATCGTAGTTAGCTTATTAGAGTTCTGCAATTGTTCGCGGTTGCCTTCCATTTTATCTCTGATTTGGACCATTTACTTATGATCATTTTGTAGCATACTAATGAAAAAAACTTGTATACATAGCTGCTCTTCTATGTAAGGAAGCTATGAGAAAGATTTTTTATTATAAATTACGATTTTCATAGAGATTTCCGAGATGTACGAACAGTAAAAAAGGGATCTTGAAATCTTCATCGAAGGCGTAAAATTAGTAGATGAAAAAAGCGTCGAAATTTCAACAGTCATCTTCGATATGTCTTCAATATATTTCCATAGATTAGCCGAATGCTTCTATAAATGCAGTACCTAGTATAGTATATAGGTGCGGTATTCTCGCAGCTAAACGTTCTTCTGCCCGTTCCTACTTATGACGTGAGAGCGACGCGGTATGAACAGAGTACAAACGAAGTAGGAATGAGGCTTATTGGCGGAACGTTTTCGCCAAATAATGGCTTCCGATTGCAGGCCTGTTGAAATGTACGCGAGCAAGAGAAGGCAACGCAACTTCAAACGGTGAGTTCACTTCAGCTCTCTTTTCCTTCCATCTTACAGCTCCTTAGAGTATGCAATTTTTTTCTTAGACTATGCAATTCGTCTATCCACTATGCCTTCGTCTACCGTATCTCAAGTATTTCCCTCGCTTCACACTCTTCATAAATGCCCCCTACTCTTCCCCATAGAGATTGGTCTCGAGAGGAGCCGTCTAACATAGGAGAGAGGAGACGAGAAACGAAGCGAAGAGGGGACTTGAATTGATGAGTAGTTGGTGGAATGCTGTGAGGGTACGGTAGGTAGAGTGAGCAGAGATGCGTGGACGGCTAGAGTACGGTAAAGAGCATGGGTAGAGTATGAACAACTTTTAGATATAGTGGAAAAAGATAAGTTTTCATGAAAAAGTGAGAGAACGAGATGCATTTGGAAGCAAAACTACTAATGGATGGATCTTTAGTAGAAATGACTAGGAAATAAGGAATGTACGGGAGAGCGCGAATTCAAACGGGGAATATGGGAAAGAAGCGACCGGTCGACCCCGACTGCCGAGCGTACGACTGAAGATGGACGTAGCGTGACTTGAAGCGCGCACGATAGGAGACGGAGGGAGCCGAGATAGCGTATGATGGGAGGAGGGCGCAGAGAAAGAGAGCGATGAGAGAGCGAAGGCGGGCGAAGAGACGGCAGAGAAGGGAGGCGAACACGCGACTGGAGGGGGGCTGTCGTGAGGCACGCACAAAGAGGGACGGCACGCGACAAGGGGGGAAGGGTAGGGGGGATAGGGGGTGTGGGGTGGAGAGATAGGTAGGGTGCGGATGGGAGTAGGCACTTATGGTCAGTTATGCTGGATTGAAATTATACGCCGGATACTCTAATGCCTAAGGCATTTAACTCGCTCACTTTGCGCAGCCCTTTTGCTGATATACGGAAGGATTCGCCGACGTATCTTTCTTAATCTACAGTAGATATAGTGCGCTCCGCTACTCATGGGAGCCCTTGCAAAGCAGTCGAATCCAACGAACCATGCTGTGGTTTCTCTCATGCTGCCTCTCTGTTTGGCGTTCCCCTCATCGCTCAACTCCTTACAGTATACTACTCCACACCCTCCTCGCTGTCCTTTCCGTATCCAGTAAATATCCCGTCGATCTATTTCCCGGAATCCTCTCCTTCATCCGGATGCTTGGATGCGTCTCAGTCTCGCCCCCCCCCCCCTCTCTTCCCTCTCAATAATTCACGATCCGAACATCTTCTCCTCTGCCTCTGGCAGTCATTAGAGTGTACAGTAGTCTCCCTCTCGTAAGCTAAGAGAGTCATCCATGACGACTCGACTGAATCGCTAATTGGCCAAGACCCTCGAACCGCGTCTTTTTGATGCTTATCTTAGGTTCCGTAAGAATGTGATGCTTCAGTATCATTGGTACCTCCAGTATGAGTGATCCAGAACATTGGTACCTATATTTTTGAAATGCATTAAACAAAACACTATGATTAGGCTAATCGATGCTCTCAGGATTCGCGAACCGTCCAAGCCCTCGACATCGACGAATCCCTCGAAGAGGCATAGGGAAAGGCTGAATGGGGAACTGGAAACGGTAGCTCAGTTGCTACCGTACGACCCCGCTACACTGTCGAGGTACGTAAAATGTTCCATCAGTGGTCTCATTCCTACCTATATCCGACGAGAGGGCGAAGAAGCGATATGAAGAGAGTGCAGACATGGTAGGAATGAGATTACTGGCGGAAGCTTTTCGTCAATAAGATGTTGCGGAGACGGGGTAAACGTATAGATAAACTATGCAGCTCCTGTCTTGTTTAGCAGCATTCCAATACCGACATACTGTGCTTAGCCCGCTAAGTAGAGTAGGCCAATAATACCATGGAAATATGAGCTCAGATTGGACAAGCTGAGCGTCCTACGGCTGGCGGTGTCATTTCTACAGGCAAAGGCACATTTCAATGGTACGTGTTATTTAGAGCATGAGTCTTTTTTGATGATTATGTTTCACGATCAGTTGATAATGAGACAATGACTTGTTATTCCATGCAAGGTGAAGCATAAGCATCAAAAAGACGCGAGTGACATACTCTCGTGTTATTCCTTCCCTGGTTATCCTTTCTACGTTTAGAAATTATTATACGACAGAGATAGATGACGTATAAGCTAAGGAAGTGAGTCCCGATTAAGTAAGCATCTGTCCTACTGTAGCGCCTCTCTACTCAAACACGAGCCTTGCTCGTTCTCTCGCTTTCCCCCTTTGTGAGAAGCCGCGAGATGCTCGCGTAATGGAGACAATGGAAGGAAAAGGGGGAATCGAGGGGGGGAGATAGGGTCGTCTTTCTAACTCTTTTCACGCTTATATTGCAGTCTTCATGCTCTTTAGGCATGTTTTTTAGGTATTTCAAGCGTGCTTAACTGGGAAAAGGGCCAGAAAGTGATCTATACGGGAATAGATAAGTGGAATGGGATAAGGGGGGAAGACTGTGAAGGAGTAGATGAGTAGATGATCGGTGTGTGGTTATTGGATGACACAAGAGGGTGAGATGATATGGTGAAGAGGGGACAGAGGAATGACAAGAGCGAGTGACATGTAGGGATTATCAGACTAGGGGGTAGTCAGGGTCAGAGGGACGGGAAGAGGGCGGGAGGGCAGAGAGGGTGGCAGCAGTACTCTCTCTATCTGAGGGACAGTCATATAATAATTTTATCAGCTACACTATTAATCAATCGATAGAGTAACTTCTCGTACCGTACCCTCTCAATTCGCTTTGAGACCCTTCCCTTCGCGCTTTCCCATACACTTCCCCCTTCCCTTCCCTTCCCTCCTCTTCTCTAACCACGGTGGGAATATCAACTTGCCTCTCAGTGCACAATTGTTGACACGCGAGCGCGCACTCTGACACCCCCTTTGCTCGCCTCTTTGAGGGCGATTACGGTAGGCTTTCCTTTTGGGACCCGCTTTGAGGGGATTACGGTAGCATTCCTCTCGGCATTCCCGTCAGGACCCTTGTCTCTCCTGTCCACCCCCTTCTGTCCCTCTACCCCTCTCACTTATGTCACCAGCTGGCTTGCGTAACGAATGTGTATGTATCTGTTGCACGATCAAAGGAGGATCGTCTCGAGATGGGCTTCTTCTTGTATGGGGAGGGGAATGGGACGGACTGGGGAAGAAGGTGCTCGTTTGGATATCTTCTTCCTTCGATTATGCTCCACGATTCGTTAAATACCAAGAGATACAGAGCAGGAACAGTGAAGCATAATCTTTCGACTGCTGCTCGGCATGATCCATCCTTTTATGACTCGTATATAATAGACTGGCGAGACGCCTCGTGTCTCCTCCGTAATGAAAGAGCCGTGTAATGGGTAGGTGGTGGTGTTTGTTCGCCGGATAGACACCTGCCCTGTACACGATATGCGTCCTCTTCACACTTATGGAAGAAGAGTCATCCCCCTCCCCCTTTAGAGGGTCAAGCTGTGTTGTGGTACTTATTGCTAGTAGGAGAATTGGGAGGAGAAGAAGAGGGGCAAGGCAAGAGCGTAATTAGAGGGATGCAGACAGACGGAGTGCTATTAACACTTACTGGAGACTAGATACACTTCAACTCGTGGACAATGCGGACAAGATAAGACGGCGCTTAGGCGGCAGCTAAGAGATACCATATAAAATTAATATCATTCGTAAATGCAAGACGATCCCAGCACTAGAATTCTCTTTTTTGACTGTTTGCATCAGCGTTCATGCTCCTTAGGCATGTTCTGGTATTTTGGAGTGAAGCATAACTGGGAAGAAGTTATAGATATTTAAAAGGCTTCACCCTCGTGTGCATAGTGCTCAAGACGCTAGCTCGAGTCCTCTCGTACCTAAATAATGCACATGGCAGATTGGCTAGAGAAGATGATGGCTCCATTGCAAATTCATGTCTTCGAAATTAGTGGGAAGGAGCGATGAGGAAGAGGGGATAGTCATACGATAGGAAGGGTTGCTATGGGAATCGAGGAGGATAGAGGGGGGGCAAATGGGAGGTGGGGGGATGAGGGGTATCGTATCCGGGGGAAAGCATTGGAGAGAAATCTGATATCTGAAATATTGAAATGTACTATTCGGTAAAGGCCATTGCGTGCTTTGCTATCTGATCGTAAATAGGTATTATGAACAACTGACGAAACATTTTCATCAAGCATAGAATATGAAAAAAACTACAGTTTTTCCGCCAGTCGACGTCGTTCCTATTTTCGTTGAGAGAGCGACGCGGTATGAAGAGAGTTCAGAAAAACAAAAGAAACAAACGAAGTCAATCAGTCAATTAGTCAAAGTCAAATAAAGATTAAGTACATAATTGCAGCATGTCTCCACGCGGACCACTTCCTCTCTCCGCTTCCCCTCGCCTTCACCCACTCGCATCCCTTCCGACCCACTCCGTCGCTGTATCCAGGTATATCCTTGTTCTCCCATCCAATAAGATCATACGAGTGATTCTTCACGAGACACCGTGAAACTTCACTGAAATCTCCGCTTTCCATACCGCTCTTATCAGGGAATGATTCAGTAGCTAGATGGATAGGGAACTTCCGTTGTCTGTATATCTATGTACTTATTTATATTTCATTCTCCTCCCTTCAGGCATTCCATCGCTACTCGATTCCCGAACGGGCCATGCTCTGATCGATGCGAAAGAGCCCGATTTCACAACGCTCGCCCTCAAGGTAGCTTTGACATAAAAGTTGAATATTTATTACTTGTTTTCAAAAAAAAAGAAAGCAAAAAAAAAAGAAAAAAAGAAAGCAAAAGGGGGAAATGCAGGCTTTGGGCGGCTTTATTCTGATTCTCAACGACAACGGAGAGATCTACTATGCGTCGGAGAACGTTGAACACTTCCTTGGCTTTCATCAGGTAGTCAGACAATAATGGAAATTCCCGGATATAATTATATTAATGTTAGCGTGGTGATCGATGAGCGTTTCGTCAAAGCGCAAGACTAATTCAAGAAGGGGGAATGTGAGGAGATACAAAAAAATGAACGCATTTTGAGGATACTCCTATCGATCATCTCCCAATATCCACCATTCGCATAACAGCGTATTCGAAATTAAATAAAATAACGATTTGTAGTCGGACATTCTCCATCAACCACTGTACGATCTGATTCACTCGGAGGACCGAGAGGATATCAGGGGACAGCTGGATCCGACTCTGGGACAGGCCGCAGGAGAGGCCTGTGAGTCAGGGGATCGAAGGAGGGGGGTAGATAGATGATATATTTATGTGACTTCACAAAGGAAATGCAGTATGAATGAAATTTGGAATGATCTACTGTAACCTCTGTAATCTACTGTACTGTAATGGTACTGTAATGGTCATGATCTACTGTACTGTAATGGGTTCTCTTTTTTGACGCTTTTCTCCGGTTACGTTTCATTGTTATATATACTCTGTAGGAATGGGTATTTATAGAGATCTGAAACATATCCAAGAAAAAGCGTCAAAAAGGGGGAACGCTAATCTACTGACGTATCTTTTATATTCCACTATGTGTACAAGCAAAGAGGAAGGAAGGGGTTCAGTCAACCAAGCCAACTTCTCCCTGCATTCCCTCGACCGAAACGTCAACGCTCGCTTTCGCTGCCTGCTCGACAATACTTGTGGATTCCTGGTGAGTATCCCTCTTTAGTTATTCTTCACCCACATCTGAATCTTTTGATAGTGATGCTGTGCTAGTAGTGTGTCAAGCATAGAAATAAAACAAACCCCGAATGGCCCAGCCCTCTTCTTCGAAATAGAGGAGTAGGCGAGGAATGTTCAAGAAGAGGAATATTCTCCTCCTTCCAACTTCCTCTTCTCAGCGCATGGATGTCCGGGGTAAGATGATCGCCCTACACGGCCTGCCCTCTTCGTACATCGCAGAACGCGGGGGACCGACGAATTCGACGGGAACAGGCGCCATTCTCGGACTGCTGGCCATTTGCACGTGAGAGATAACTTTACTACAGCGGGCAGAATTCCCCGAAAAAACAGTTCCTAAACGGCTTATTTTAATAGATAATTGGGCCGTGTGGGTGATATTCTCTAGTGGGTAAGGGAATTTTCGCAGAGCGTTAGAGTATACGGTATGCGATAAATAATTACGTAAATAAGTGAGCGAGAGGTTTTAGTCCATTCGTGCCCCCAAGCAGTTGCGACCAGCCGGCAGAGGAGCTCATTCTCAAGACGAAGCACCAACTCGATGCGACGTTGATATCGATGGACGACAAGTGAGAATGTTATCGGGTTCTATTATTGCCTCCCTTTTCCGGTTTTGTTTCACACTTTAGAAATACCGATACATGCAGAACATGAAGACTGAAGCATAACCGTGAATTCATTCATGAATCAGCCGCGCGTCTAATGTGGAGAAAAAGATGATCAGATAAATGATCAATTAATTGCGACCTTTTTCTCGTCTTTTTTTCTCTGACTCTTTTCATTCCTGCATTCTTTTCATCGGTCGTCTTTAATTGAGCAATAAATCTCGAGCTTTATTTCTCAAGTTTTTCTCGCCATTAATGATGAGGTGGTCGGAGAAAAACGAGAGAGTGTGTGCTTTGAAGAGAGGAAAAGGTTCCCCATGAATGAGGGGCCTTTTCCCTCTCTCCGTCTTGCATGCTCTCTCGTTGTTCTCTGACCTCCCGATTAATCTCGAGATATTTGTGA
>LS844274.1:234268-273304 GCA_900490955.1 Micoletzkya japonica
AAGAGCGAAAGGGGAAAATGAGAATGATTTCAGCGAGCGTCCTCTTTGCTTTATGAGTGAGGAATGAGAAGAAGAGTTCGTGTGTCTTGATAGTATAGAGGTAATAGGGTTGTATTGCGTGCAGCAGCGGCGGGTTCTAATCCCCGTTGCTGCAAAATCTTTGCGGATGGTGAAGCTCAAAAATAGCTCCAGATTATTTGCTGATAAATTGCGCAATTTATAAGGAGCTCGACATAAATTGGGCAAATAACTGGCCATCTTTATCCCCAGATTAAACGTGCGGCAGAAAGCAAACCACAAATCATCTGGACAAATCGAGGTAATCGATTCGCCATTTAGGATGTTCTCGATGCTCGAGCTGGACGAGGCGGACCTGCCCGTGTCCTTCTACAGTCTCGTCCATCCCGAAGACGCCGTTTGCCTGACCGAGGCTCACAAAGAAGGTGGGGGTACTGCCAGATGGAAGATTACAGGAGTTCTTCCTCCCCAGAAACATTGCCTAGCTACCTAAAAAAAGAGTATTACCCTTGATTCGACTTTTGAAGTATAATATTGCTGTTTGAACAATGCGATACGATTGCTTGGTTTCCAGTTCCTAAATTCTTCCTAATTTTTCCGATTCCTAATTATAAGATTGTTTGGCTTCGATTTCCCAAATTCTGTTTTAGTCATAAAATCGGGCTCGAGCGGGCTGCTCATCTACCGGCTGATGGCCAAGGCCTCCGGACGGACCTACTACGTGCAGAGCAGCGCCCGCATGTTCTACAAGAATGGCAAGCCCGACTCGATCGGACTGACGCATCGCGTGCTCAAGTGAGTACACTGTCTAGCAATGTCTAATGCTTAGTCGTGTTATGTTCTGGCACGTGCGTATTTCACGCCTTTATTAAGACGCCCTAATAGAGCCTTCCGTCATCGAAGCTCACTCATCCTCATCACGAAAAGCCATAAAAAAGAGCTCGCATGCCCATCTCATAGTGTCTACCCTCTTTCCTTCAGCGAAGTCGAGGGCACGATGCTGCTGGAGAAGCGGTCGTCGCTCAAGGCGAAGCTGCTCTCCTTCGACGACTCGCTCCTCCAGTCCCCCCGTACCCTCCAGTGCACGGCAGCCCTCCCCGTGCCGGCCATCATGCCGCCCGGTAAGTAACACAGCTGTATAGTCTAGAAAATCGGAACGTATTCCGCCACTACGTTAGTTGTATGTGGTGGAGCATGGAGAAGGAGGTAGAGGTTTATCGGAGAGTGGAAGGAGGAATGAGGGGAGGGTCCGCTTATATACCCCTCGGGTCTTCATTAACATTTCTGTATTGCACGTCGTCTGCGTTCTGTTCATGCCGCTTTGTTCTCTCGTTGGAAATTGGAGTGAGACGACTGACGGAGCATTTTCCTCAACTATAATGAGGCAATCGCTGATGATCCGATGAAGAGTGAACCTCAGCTTTTTCCCGTTCATCTATCATTTTCTTTTTTACCCGAGTTCCCATTATCGGTCCGATAAAAAGGCATATTCTATTAATGCAATTCAGGCACGTCCTCTGTCCTCATGCCGTCAACCTCGACCGCCGTTATGAAGGATGACGAATTCCCCGCTCCCAAGTACGTTTTGCTATGTAGAATGCTGAACATTGCGTGAAAAAATACTAGTTGTCCAATAATATTGTCCAAATCGCACCCGTATCTTCCAGAACGGTTCGTCGCAAGCGCTCTCCGCCCCTCTTCCTGCACCCTCAGGGCCCCCCGATCGACATCTGGCAGATGCATCCGGTACCGTACCCCTCTTTTCTGTTATTGATTAAAAGTTCCGTTTGTAAACTCCTTCCTACTTTGTCTAGCCTTTCCTGTCACCAATAGGAATGGGGACAACTGTCGGAACATGTTCTCAACCACAATTCCCCTCAGGACCTCAACAGCTTCCTGATCTCTGCTCCGCCCGAGGGACCCTTTCCGCCTCCGTGGATGATCAACCCACAGGAAATGCTCGGCTGGCCCCCGGTCTCTTCAGGCTATTCTTACGGTATGATCCTACTCTAATTTTTTCTGACCCTCTTTTCAATGTTATGTTTTATCTGCACACTGAGTGATATTCATGAAAAGCGTCAGAAACTACCTATGCCTATGAGCTGAACTATTCAGGTTCGGACCAGTACCCGATGGTCGGCCCGCTTCCCCTACCCGACCAGCCTCCTCCTCCCCTTCCCATTGCCTCCTCCTCTCAACCAGCCATGCCCCTCCCCCCTCCCCCTCCACCCCTTCTCCAACCAACGCACCAGTCCATAGCCGATCTGGGCATGGAATTGTGGCAAACGCGTGAGTTTTACCCCTTTCTTTACCGAAAATAAAGTGCTTAGTAGAATAAGCAAGACCATTAGCTTCTTTTCTTTCGAGATGTGTGTGATCCACTCCTTTTGCGCACTCTCTCTCGGAACGATCTGTGTCTTTATAATCGCCCATATTCAGCCCTTCCGACCGCCTCCGTTCTCGTTCCCCACATGATGGGGCTGGAGGAGGCTGCGAGTCAAGTGCTTCCAAAGGTAATATTTAGAATATTTGAATTTTAGGTATGTATTATATTGTTTTAATATTTTTAAAAAAATGCCGTCAGTATACCACAATCCTACCTGCGTTGACTGTTCTCAAGCCTAAAGTAACTTCAGGTTAGCCCAAGTAAAACATGAAGCATTTAGGCGCTGATGATGCAGGATTACGCCACGCCCCACATGCACGCCACTCACCCGGCCGGGCTCAATTTCATTTCCGAAGTCACCAATACTTTGTTAGGGCAGTAATCGTCAATTTCCAATATAGAACTCATCGTTCGTGACTTTTTGATGGTTATCCATAGGATAACCAACTGTAGGCTCATGACTAATAATTGATGACGAACCATAGCTATCCAAAAGTCCGGAATGAAATGCTGTAAATACCAGTTGAAGGTTCTTTCTTTACATTGTAATTTTCACTGTGCATTGTTCAATTGAGGCAGCTACTTATTGAAAATATGAACGAAACGGGTTTGTAATTTATTAATGTTCAATTGGATGCTGATAAATAATGTATGAAGATTTGTATTTTTCTTCTTGTATCCATGCCCACAACTCTCAATCTCCTGAAGACTCTAGAGATTGTGAGTGAGACTAGGATCACTCCTCTATACTTACAATTCCTGCTTGTAGCAGTCTTAAAACTGCAGTTATACATCCTGAATCTTCCTTCTCATTTCATTAGGATTGGAAGCCACAGCAGTCCGACCGAAAGGGAAGATGTCTAATAGCGAATTGGCAACTAATTTTGAATTTACTCCACTACTGCTGAATGAATCTTCACGAAAATTTGCCAGCTCTTTGGACTGACGGGGAGGAACTAAAGTTTTCAAATTGGTGAATTTTCGCTCATTTCTATGTCCGCAGTGGCGATAGATCACAGCGGAAATCGCCATTCGCTAAGCGAACGCTAGGAATGCTGTGAAGCCAAGACCGTTCATCGTGTTCCGATACCGAGATATTGGTGAGACGCACAAACGAATCATGAGAGGAAACGATAAATATATACGCAAATCGCGGTGGTTTTCCCAAGCCTCCCCCCTTTCTCTCTCCATTCCCTCTACTCCTCTTGTCATGCACGGTCGCCTTCTTCTCCTTCTCCTTCTCTTCTCTTCGATCAACCGTGGCCTCTGCGACACTGTTGTGTGTCCAGTACACGAATACGTAAGTTTACTGTGCATTCTGCTCTGATTCCTCTGTGCCTATATGATAATGACCCGAAGTTCGAGTTGGATCCAGAGATGCCGTTGGGCAGGGCGATAGGCATGACCACCAACCACAGAAAATCGCATGCAGAATTTGCTACCTAGCGCGGAGATCGAAGAAAGGCGTTTTCTAGTTTTTTCTTGCTATATATTCCGTCAGTCTGCAATATCTTCGTACCGCTTCGCTCTCTCGTCGGAAGTAGGAATGAGACGGAACATTTTCTTCAACCACACATTCGCATAAAAAGATCCATCAGTTTTCCCGTGCCGAATATCAGACGAGAGAGTGTGCAAAAGTGAGAGAATTGGACTCATTTTGGAATGAAAGTAACGGGCGGACCGGTTTATTCTACTATATTTGGTTTGATAAATAAGTGAAGTTGAGATCGTCATCATGACCGCAGTCTACGGCTTCGTACTCACCACCGTCGTCGCCCTCGTCCTCGTGGGATTCTATTACAACGGAGAGGTGGGCATTTGGCGCGTATTTTAATAATTATAATAAAACACCACGTTTGATTCCGTGTCGAAAGGTTGCAGCCGGCTCGGCGATTTGTTACAGCTTCACACACACCAAAACACCTTGGCAACCACTTAACGAGCGGTTGATTGATTGTGTGCGACAAGAGAGGAATGAAGAGACGCAGGCCACGAGAGAAATCTTTGCACCGCTTTTTCTCAGCAACCGTGAAGTGTCAACAAAAAAACAAGAGAGAATATTCCTCTCTCAATATCCTGATGAGTCTTATACTCTCTCATTTTTTTTGCTGAGAAAAAGCTGTGCAAAGATTTCTCTCGCTGTGTGCGTCTCTCACGATCAATTAACCGCTCTTAATTGGTTATCTCTTGGAATAAATGAGATGACCAGAGGGGCCCTTTAAAAAGCTCCATTCAGAACCGTAATCTATTAAAATTCCCGACGGCATCCTGACGGATCCAACATAGTTTCTCTTCTATGCCCTTCCCTCTGTCGCTATGCAAATTAGTCTCAATATGCAAATTAGTCTCATTCAGTACCGTATCCTGACTACGGAACCGAATGTTCCTCCCTTAACAGGCCCAATACGCGCTTGAACGCTTGTTCGCTCTGGAAGAGGCCATCATTGTGTACGACAAGTACACGACGTATAAAGACCTGCTCGGACGTGCGCAGCTGACCACTCCAGCGGGTATGGGAGAGGAAAGGGGCCGTCGGTTGCGGTTACAGCATACGAATCATCGCGTACATTTCGACGATATCTTTCGTTGTTTTTGGTGGCCAGAGGCGTCGCGGTTATGAATGACGCGTGAAACATAAGCATCAAAACTACACGATTCGTATCCTGTAGTTGCGATCATTCCTGTAGTGGAATAAACCTATCCGTCCGTTGCCTTGAATCCAAAGTGCGTCCAAATTCTCTCACTTTTGCACACTCTCTTTTCAGATATATTTATGGCAGGTTCTCTCGACAATAAATATATTCTTTCAGCTAACGAGGGTCTATTTCTCGATCCAAACATCCTCAAAACGTGGTTAGAAGTGGGTCGACTTCGGCAGAAGTTGGCTCTTTGCCCAACGGAAGATCACTGTGTACGTATATATTTATCTTTTTTTAAATTTGTGATTAAAATAATGGAGTGAATCAAGAATGCTAAGCATACGTAATTTTCAAGCTCTACCTCCGCAAAAACTGGGACCATGTCAAGAATGAGAGGGCGAGGTACGAATACGTCATGCAATAAAATACTTTGATTCAAATTGCGGTAATTTAGATTCGATAAAAATTATGATGTCAGTAAGCTGAAGATTGACGAAGCATTGATTGAAGGAATCAGAAAGGCTAATCTATTTATTGCTAAGGTAAGCACTATAGGCTAGTATCTATGAATAAATTATAGTCTATAATTCAGTTTATCCTGATTATTTTCTTAAAAAAATGTTCTTATCTTGCACTTATTGAGGACCCGACGAAGACCACACAAAAAGGAAGTGTGCGTGCTGCCTCCCCTTGAAGTTTATACGGATTACGGTACCCGACACTTCCATCCCAAAAGAGGATACACCGATAAAACCCCGATATTTGACCTGTGTATCTCCATGAAGAAAAGAGCTGCGATTTCTTAAATAGCATAATTTATACAAGCTTTTCCAAGCAAGAAATAAGTTAGCGAGCTAAACATTTTACAATTATCTATAGCCTGCACATACTCTTATTATACTTTGGTACAACAAACAACCAATTGTCGCATAGAGCATACCATTCGGGTCTTTTTGACCAGTACGTTTCGCCGCTTTTGGTGACGAGACGCGTCGCGGTAATGAATGATGTGTGAAACATAGGCATCGAAAAGACCCGAATGGAATGCTCTATTGTCGCACTGTACACCCGTCAAAACTCACGAGCAAAGAGACTATCCAAATGGACAACAATAATCTAACAAGAAGCGAAAGTGTATTTCAATAAGCATATGCAAGGTAGCGCAGTTCATTCAGTGATTTCCTAGCCATATATATATGTAGTATTATTGATGTAAAAGTTCCGTCAGTAAACTCATTCCTACTTTGTCTGAACTCTCTTCATACCGCTCCGCTCTCTCGTCGGAAATAGTAATGAGACGACAAACGGAACATTTTCGTCAACCATACTTATTCATCTTCCATGCAAAACAACTATAGGGAAATGGGATAATGCATGTAAACAACTTCTGCAGACACAGCCCTCAACACTCGGCCACCTCCTCCTCCTCCTCCCTTCCCTCTCCGTTACTCGGCAAAGCGTAGTGCAGCAGCTCTCCAAACTGTTCCTCCAATAACCTGGTCAACGGCTCTTCTCCCTCATCGTAGTACACTGCTTGGCATGAGGGCAACACCTGCGAGCGAGTACGGACTTATCAATCCACAAGCCGGGTAATCAAGCTATATTTGGTATAGACCAATGGAAATTCTTCCACTAGAGAGCCAAAGAGAATCAAGCCTATCAACTCTTCCCCGTAATAATAATTCACTTATTCGCGTAATGCTCTGTACTGTTAAAGGGCCCCTCCAGGCAATATCTACCATATGTATTTTTTGACATCATTGGATAGCCCTCAATGTCCTGAATCTCATCCTCTCTCCTTTTTAGTTGAAACTTCGCCGTTGCTGAGAAAAAGCTGTGCAAAGATTTCTCTCGCTGTCTGCGTCTCTTCATTCCTATCTTGTCTCTCATAATCAAACAACCGCTCTTAATTGGTTATCTCTTGGAATGAATGAGATGGGTGGAGGGACCCTTTAAGACATTGCTTGTTGTTCAAGCGTGTGTTTCTTGTAAACCGCACGAACTAATTATCTATCCATAGGGGAATGGCTAACCTGTGTCAGGACAAAGTTGGTAGAGTAGGCGTGCGAGGTGGGCGCATTCGGTATCCCTGTGAGAGTAGCCAATAACTCGGTCCACAACTGGATCATGCACCCGTCGCACTGCGTGGCCAGTGGAGAACTGCAAGCACAAAGTTGAGAAACAAGAGAAACTTTATTTTTCTTTATTTTTCAGACGGTCGATTTTAGCTTTTTTGGCCATAAAAAGATTTAGAAAAACGCAGAAAGCGTCGTTCTTGTTGTAGAGGCCGCTCTGTTTCCAGCTTTGTCATACATTGGTAGATCCCTTGGCTATACGGATATGGGTGACATATACTCATCAAAAGGGCGTGAATCGTACGCTCAACTAAAAATGTGATTCAAATATAAATAAGTCACCTCCTCAGAGGAGCCAGGTCCACAGCCAGGGAAAGGGCCGCACGGGACGCGTCCAAGATGTGCCCCGAGATGTGAAGGGTCGTCGGACCGGAGATGGCCCAGTCTGGAGAGGGGTTACGGTAGAGGGGGGAGAGGGTTACGGTAGGGGAGGGAGGGGGTTGCAATAGGGGGGGAAGGGGGGGAGAAGTAGAATACGCGAATAAGAACCAAGTTTTACTTTTTTCTAACCTTGACTGAATTACACGTCCTTCTTACGTGTAAGGGGAACGGAAAATGTAGTCGACAAAAATTCAAGGCGAGAGATGCTGGGGGATAGGAGAAGGAAGAAATAAGCAGTGAATGATGGGGTAGAACAGCCACACAAACTGCTCTTACCTATTCGCAAATCGAGATCGGAGAATTCCTCGCACAATCGGGCTAGGGCCGCCTCGGACTCCACTTGCATGCCCTTCCATCGCTCCTCCTTAAGAATACCGTAATCTACACTTTTATATTACTCCTAAGAACCACCTTGCAAAGCATATTGTGTGCGCATTTTCATTAAATGCCTCTCATTTTTCAATCTTGGCTCACCAAATTTATGTGAACCGATGTTCAGCTCGTTTGCTCACCTCCATTCTCAGCCGAACCGCGTGGATAATCTGCTGGAAGTTGTCGTCCAGTGCGTCTTCCATCGAGGGACCGAGAAGGCGGTGGAGCTGCGAATACGAGGATAGGTCATGTATAGGTTGAAAGCGTAACTTAATCAAGAATAATTTTAATTAAATTAATCTAGGGGAGTCGTGTGTCCAAATACGCTTCACCCCACCTTCATCCTAAGGAGAATATGTTTTTTCTCTCAAGTCCAGAGAGTCTAGAGAGGTACGTCCAGTGTCGAAGGGGAGGGGGGGTCAAAGTATAAAAAACAAGTAATTCTCGACATATTTACCTCAAAAGTAAGCTGTGCCCCGAAGGCGGTCATATCGTCGCACACTTGCTGCAGGATCCTCCACGTCCGGGAGAGTACACCCATCGTGGGCACTATCTTAATGCAGCTCACTCATTTACCGTTACTGTAGATCCGCAAATCGTACGACGAAATGATTGCTGTTAATGAATACTCCTTCGGCGGCTTCGATTGCGCGCAATAAAATGCGAGAATATTGCAAACCGTAAACAGGCAAACCTCGATAACATGCTTCTTGACCAAGGCGAGCAGTGTGGACATTTCCTTCGAGCAGAACTCCAGCACCTACAACATGCCGATTACCCACACCGTATGCGAAATGAAGCTAAATAGCAAACTAGCTATTCTATAATTTACAGCAGTGATGTAGTGGTATTTGCGTGAGAAGCGTGAGTGAAGCGCAGGCCGTGAAAAAAGCGATAGAAATGGTACCGGGGAAAAATACAGTATTTGATTGTAATTCACGGGGTATGACCACTTCCGCCCGCAGGCCGCCGTTTACTAGGAAATTACCCGTACCGCAGCGCGGAACTACCTACACCGCTGAACTAAATTCTCGATTCACATGGCTACCCTATTGCATCTGGAAAATGACCCCTACCGCGAAACTAATTTCAGGAATGAGTATTTATCCCCTGAAGGGAGAGAACCCGAGTGCTACGACCGCAAACCGACCTGACAAAAGTGTTCCGGCTGGCCCATGAATTCGTTGAGATTGTCGGCCGCAGCGGACGAATACAGTCCGCACAGGGCCCGGACGTGGGCAAGGGGCTCCTCTGAGACAGCCACGTCCTGCGAAGAGAAGAGACATTAACGGAATTGTTGTCCCGATGTTTTTTTCCACAATTCGCTTTGGTCAAACTTTCGTATATTTTGAAGTAGACGGTTACCCTTTTTTCACCACAGATTTCGCATCTCCATCGTGTAGGCTTTTACCAAAAAAACGGCAAATTTGAACTCGTATGGCTGCCCTTACCCATCCCCCGCCCACCTTGTACGCGGCTCGTAGCATCGCAGATCGTCTTTGCAGGTAGATGTCCACTGCATACGCTCCTCAAACCAACTCATCAAATCGGCAAACTTTAAAAATATTTTTTTATCAAACTTTAAAAATCTAACAACAATCTTAAAAAATAATGAAACAAGGATAAAAATCTGATAAAAAGAAGGCTTCTTCCAATGGTAATTTTACGTCCTCGTTTATGTCTTTCCAACACGGGCTCACCCCTTCCGAGACTCGCCAGTAGTGTTCGTGCCCTGTGCATGGCCTTCGGTCCTCCGTGCACTCCACCCGGTAGACGAACGTTGTCCGAGAGCAGTTTGACTAACTGAAAAAAGCAATATCTTAAAAATATTAAAGGGCCTCTCTGAGCACTTTTTAACCCCTGGTTTCTTCCTCTCATCTGAAAGAGCAGTGTCGAAAACCTACAATCCTACATTTGCATCTTTTTCCCGCCATTCCCCGCTGTTTAAATTAGGCGAGAAGTTGTATGCAAAGTTACATTGCTCTTCAGGGACCGCGCGAATACGAATGTCATTTCGTGAATACTGTAGCACGCGAGCGTTCTGATTCGTAGCCATTGTTTATTGAAGGAATGGAGACATATGTCTTCTGAAAAGGATAAAACTGAAGGAATGTCTAAAATACGCTCTTGAGGGATCGCAATGTGCTCACAATCAGAGGGGCCCTTTAAACATAAATATAACTCGCTAATTGCCTCCAAACCTTTGCTACATGATTCTCCCTTTTTTCTACTCTTTCACTAAATAGCCGTGAAATAGTATGAGCAAACGAATCCTACCGTATTCTCTCTAATCGCAATCTGCGCATCGGCCGACACATCCTTCCCGCGAACCTCCTTCCAGTCACGAATCAGCTCTACCGCCTGTAAACAAGCTAATCGTTAGAATACTCGAGCAAACAGTACGGCCATTACACTGATTTCGAAGCTAACAGTGTCACGATTATTCCAACAAAAAGTTAGAATAAGCCGTTCGTCAGTTTCTTTGGTTGTAAATGCGCTTAAAACCCTCATTTTTCCCCTATTGTATCATATTACATTCCCCCCAACCTGTTCCAGATCCTTGTGAGCGAGACAGATGTCCAGTTCAGCCGGAACATCCGCGAGCCAAGCAAGCGTCGCCTCGTCCAGCTCTGTAATATAGGTGTACTCGTAGGTCCGACAAACAATGCCCCAGACTTGCCCACACGATTGCTACCGTAGCCAGGCCATAAAGCATAGATAGCCTATGCTCAGTGCCAGTTTCTCCACCACTATTGCTATCAAACGTCAGCCCCACTCACCGGCAGTCGAGTTCTCGTTCTCCTTCTCGTCCTCGATCGTTCCCAGTCCATCCATCGCGTGCAGCCTACTTCCGATCTCTTTGACAGTCCTGAAACCTTTTTATTATAATATCACCTCTTAACCCCTAATCCTGCTACAAAAGCATTTACTAGAGGGTAAAAAGGTGTCCAAAACTCCAGCTTCACTCCTCCTTATAATGCGTATTCCTTATAATATGACGCGCCGTCTGAGAGGATCGAGACTCCCAGTATATTAGAAAAAAAAAGTATTTTTAATCTTTATGAAATTTAACTCTCTAGATCAGTTTTCAATGCTGATTCCAAAGGTGAAAATCGTTCTTCGAAAAAAATTTCTCCACTGAGATAATGACGAAATTCGAAAAAAAAACACGTTTCTCTGTCTTGAATCGTGAATAGTCTCGTGCCGCACAGTCATTCTAGTTGGAGTCGAACATTTCTAGTGTAATCTCGGGCGTAAAATTCAAAAAAATGTAAAGTATGCATATCTCTGATCCGTTCGAAGCTAAGCCACCAGTAACTAACATCGAAATTTCAGTACATTTTAAATATTTCCATTGAAGTGCTCAGTGAAGCGTGCAATGGGAGCCCTGTCTTGCGTGTCCAGCACGCTTCGTGGATCGTTGGGTATAGCTTATTTTTGCTGTTTTCGAAGGAAAACAAACATTCGAACTATCTTAAGCATGAAAACAAATGCAGGAACTCATATTTCGTGGGAATGAGTGCTCTATCGCGGTTACGAGAAACCAAAAAATATCGATTTTTGAAAATGTGCACATTTCAAATACCGTTTTGTAGAGAATTAAATTCTCTATCGAACCCTTAAAACCGTTAGAGAAAATATACAAAAAAAATTAAAAACTTTATGGTCGGAAAACGGAACGCGATTAGCGCTCGAACCCCCTTGTTCTTCGTCTTGGATGGCGACTTTGGCCACCTCAGATTTTGCTTATTCCGACATATATAGCGTAATTTGACGTGAGGGATCCAAAAATGAAATAAAATTCACTGGCCCGGCACTCTGAAGGGGGGGCCCGACCATTTTTAGTGAAAATCGAAAATTTGCTATTTCTCCGTTAGATATAACTTTTTTTTGTGGTGAGAGTTCAGAAATCCTACACATCCTATTCCATATAGTTCTTTCTTGGCTATTAATGGCTGAAAAGTTTGCTCTAAAATTCCTACGTTGAGCTGAGAGAGAGAAAAACGTGTATTTTTTTCGAATTTCGTCATTATATCAGCGGAGAAGTTTTTTTTTCGAAAAACAATTTTCACCATTGGAATCAGTGTTGAAAACTGATCTAGAGAGTTAAATTTCAAAAAGATTAAAATACTTTTTTTTAATATACTAGGGGCTCCATTACCCTCGACCCTCTCAGACGGCGCGTCATATACTTATCTTTATATCCTCATAAAATTATCCTTACATCGTTATAATATAATGCTTATAATGCGAATAGCCCACCTCCTCCTCCCTCTAATGGTCGCCTGTCTCTGCAGTCCACCCTCCCTCAGCTGCGCCCTCTTCGCTCCCTCAATCTCCTCCAGCCATTGCTGCTTCGCTCGGCTGCTCTCGCACCGATAGTACCTCAACCAATAGATTGAATTACGCAACCGAAACTTTGAGCATCAACGGGCTTTCAAAACTATAACTATACAGTAAGCAAAAATCGATTCATTATCCCTGATTCCGTGGGGAATCAAGACGCTTTGAAATCTTACGGCGTGGCTATTCAACCTATTTAGTCTCCTGAAGAGAGGACTTCTCTTCACCTTCCCCCCCTATCTCCCACTAACCTCTGATCAGGGAATATCAGCAGTTTCATCACGAGTCCAACCGAGTCTCCGCCTCCCGTTTCCCTGTCGCGAACGTTCGCAGCAGCTATCGAGTTGAGGTTGAAGGTCGACTCGACACTGCATCAACGATATCCTTACTCAGGAACGAATATTCGAGTGATTTTGTTGTCGAGCTATGCGTGTGAACGTAGAAATATAAAAAATAAGAGAAGAATGTTAATATCCTATGGTGTACCCGATAAATAAATAAATAAATATACATAAAGTAGCCGGTATTAGTGACCTGTATTTAGATCCTTGTTGTTGCCCGGCAATGAGCAGTCTATCGGGTAGCAGAACGAGGTACGAGCGTTGCCTGAACAGCTCACAATAAAATGAAAAATAATGGAAGAATTTAAGAGCTTCCGTTTGCTTCATTAGCTCGTGTTTTAATGAGTTACGCAATTCCCCTAAGGTTGTTTTTTTTCTCCAATAGTATTAGGGAATCGATCTCCGTTGATCTTTGTCTCAGTAGCTTAGATACTCACCTTCTCTGCTTCGTATCGGGATCCAACAACGTAACCTCTCCGTGCATCAGCACCTTCTCTGTCGCCTTCATGCTGTTCAGCACGGGCTGAAACCTTTCAATAATACGCAATAATAATGAGAATAGAACTCATGAGAGTTCTATTCTTAAATAGAGAATATGCGCTGAATCATGCAATAAATCGATGCCACTAACAGCGATTCCGTCAATCTTCTGCAGCAGAAGCTGCGTCGTGTTAGCGGCGCTGTTGAAAGTAGAGGTAGACGACGCCGTGTGAATGGAGGCTTTGTCATCCGTTGTCATCTAAAATTAATATTCTTTTACTTTAAATCTGAAACAGAAAAGCAAAGAACAAATGCACGTTACAGTACGTTCGAAGAACAAGAACAAAAAGGGTACTTTCCCGAGGATATACGATGATTGATTAGCTTGATTTATTCCTACCCATAACATTTTACTCAATAAAATCAACAAAACCTGTACTGACTTGAATCAGATTCTCGATGAGTGTGCGTTGTTCTGTGAGTAATGAAGAAAGCTGGTACACTTCTTGTTCAACTTCTGCAACAAATATGGTTCATTCGGGTCCCTAGCAGTCTACCAAAGATCAAATTATCTATCCTATTGAACATATTTCAAAGCGCAAGAACTACATATAGATGCTCAAAAATTATTAGCAGATTTTTTAGAGTTTTAAAGAAACAAGAGAATTAATCTAAGGAAAGTAAAACTAACGCGAGATTTCCTTAGCGGCATCGATGAACTGCTGGAAGTTCTGGAAGACGTTGTTCTTGAGCATCTCGTTTGAAGCAGAATGAATCGCGGACAGTTCCGAGCGGAGAACCTGTAAAATAGTTTTCTGCATGAAAGTTCTTTTGATGCCTATGTTTCGTACATCAATCATAACTGCGACTCGTCTGGTCACCAAAAGCAATGAAACCTATTGACCAAAAAGAACCCCCATGCACATCTACACTGTAAAAGCAGGCTCGTTACCGTAATCTAGCAATAAGAAATTAAAGACAAATAAGTGAGGCGAACCTGCAGCTTTCGAGCTTCGTCGCCCATTCGAACTCCTTTGAGGCGATCATTGATATCTGAAGAAGATAACGTGCGTGAGCAGGTAATTATTTCAGATTTGACCCTAGCCATGTTTAAGGTTTTCATCAGATCTATCAGGATTCTGGAACCTGATGCCTACCACTTTAAGACTCTGACAAAACGAGGATCCTACCATTTCGGGTCTCTGCATATGCAGAACATGCGGTTTGAGAAAAAACGGCGTCAAAAACGTAAGCTTACATAATGAGGGGTCGAAATTCTCAGCACTCAAGGCAGCATCGCTCGAGGCGTCGAGAGACTTCCGCCGATCAGACATCTGTAGGAAAACGAATTGTGTTAATACAAAAAGACACAAACACAAAAAAACACTACAACTAAATATCTAAATCTTCATCTGAAATTGCAGCAAAACTTTTGTCGCTGTTTGGTGCCGAGAGTGCACGTAAACTCGGATTTTCACTAAACGTCGCTCGCTAGACTGGCTTACTGTAACTCGCACCAATTTTTGGTTTTTAAATTTTTTTCCGTTATTTTGTTATTACTTATTGCTTCATTTTGCTAAAATAGTTTACTCTTTATTTTATGGGATGCTCCCGGCCACCAGTCGTGCGTGTATTCGCAGCGCAGACTGGCTGTGCACCGCGGCCGCATCCTCCCTACAATCGAACAGGGTATGAATTTCTTGAATCTAGCGATTAGGGAAAGGGAAACGGAACTTTTTTCATGATTACGTACATTTCATACTTCTGTTTGTATAGACGACTTCCTTAAAGGGGCACCAAATATAAGCGTAAAGTTGGTCGCCTTTCCATATGAATATGAATTTGTATGAGACTATCACGGTTGGTTACAACCTTGCTGCCTTTTGGAGAGTAGATCCTTATTCAGAACACGTGGGTTCTTCAACGTGTTCACGTTGCCGAGGCAACTCCAGAAGGCAAACCGCAGAGGGATCCGAATGAGCTCGTTGTAAGCTACGTTTCATTCTTTTATTATTGGGAAGCAGTTGATCGCATTTGTCGAATAGTATGCGTAGTCTGTATTATGGTGAAGCATAGTGTTTTGCATAATTATTTCATAATATTTAGGAACTGCAACGTGTGAGTGTGGTGGACTACGAAACGAAACGTCCAGCCGGCCCTCTCAAAGTTATACTGCTGCAGGACGTCGAAGGTTGGCTTATGTAACTCGGACAACCATCTTTTTTTCTCTTCACACTTTTCTCTTTTACAGCAGTAGAAACCGCACTGGCACAACGAAAGCAATTCCGATATTTGTCCTGAATAAAAGGACAACTAATTTTGTTAGATACTATAGCGCTTTTTGAGAAAGCGAAACATGCTTGTGAAAAAGTGCTTTTACAGCAGTTCTAGAACGTATGCCTTTAAATAATATATTCTGAATCAATTGCAGGAGTCGGCCATCAATTCGATGTTGTGGATGTCAATCGTAAGCTGGCTCGGTGGGATCTACTCCTTTCTAGGAAAGCGGTGTACGCCAGTCCCTTCGATCTACAGTACTACGCAGACATGAAGGAGGTAAGAAATATTTGTCATGACTAGGCTTCAAGGACGTAAAGGGCCAAATATCTCTAGAAGTTTACTTTTGGCTCAAATTTGCTAAAAACGTTGAAATGGTAGGCGTGCTTCTTTATGATTTTGTCCATTGATAGGCGTTGGCCGCAATTAGCACGGTCTCCATTATGGAGGTGATCGCTTCAATGTGTTTTAGCGATCTTGCAAGATTTATAAGGTTAGAAAAAACGTTCCGTTTGTGTAATTCCTGTTTCCTACGACGTCGATCTAAACACAAGCCGCGGTCGTCTAATTCATGTGCTTCAGAGAATGAAAGACGAGCTGGCCTCTCGGGTGCGTATTCCCTACGAGCTGCTTGTCGTCGGAAGGCAACTCCACGGCATGGTCGTCCCTCTCAAGTCAGTCTTTATCTATCAGTACGATTATGCTATATTGCAATTGTAATTTGATCCTATAACTTAAAAAAAATTTCCGTCAAGCCTTACAAAAGTCTATTCTGTTTTTATTTGACTTTTCGATCCATGGAAAGCTATTGCCGGTTTCCTCTGTGCCTGATAATACAGGTATTATTGCCAAAGTCGTGATTTGGAAACATTAATCGTACGTTTAAAACACATAATTCTTATTCTTATCTTATTCTTTATTCGATTATCTTATTCTTTATCTTTATCGAATACACGTATGGTGTATTCGATAAAGATAAAGATAAAGATAATTAATGACTCTTTTAAGAGTGAGCATGGAGAACAAGTGGACGCTCGACAAACGCATCGTGAAGGCTTCACTACGGCAAACGGTTGGTTTAAATCTTTATCGTATATGAATAATACCGTTAATAATGATAGTTTATCGTATATTATTAACTGCGCGAAATGGATTCGGGTTATGAAATAGCCCAATACAAACGAAGAACATCGAGCGCAAACATGCATAATCAAGAATTATTGAAAACGTAATCCGTGATTAATCGCATTCCTACTTTGTCTAGACTCCTTCAAAAAATTAAATGATTTAGCAACCGAGTAAGGAGTAGAGTTCGGCAATGACCCATGGCCAAGTCATGGAAGTGCATTCCTTGCCTGCTTCCTGTCTAAGTCCATTCGTACACTTTCATGACCCAATTCATTAGTCATCTGCCAAACTCTAGCAATGAGTATTCATTAAGGGTGTGCACGCAGTCGACAGTGCAATCTATATCGCCCCCGAGGCCGAATCGATCACGGGGCCGAATTTCGATTTGGAAGCTAAGCTTATCAGGTATTATGCTTTAGCAGAGACTTGCAATTCCATCGATAGTTTTGGCACACATTTCGCAAACATTTCATTTACCTGGCTAAATAAATTATTTCATGGTTCCGTGCAGTCTAATCTTGCTATGGTCCGAGAGTACCGTATAACTTTTGCGGAAAATTGGCCACTAAAAGATTAGGCGTGTTTTGTTTGAAAAAAAGTTTGTTTTACAAATTCCAGTATAGTAATTGCCGCATATATGAAGCTTCATTTTTCAATATACTGTTCAATTTAGATTCTACGTCGTGGTTTCCTCTCAATACATCGTCCCCATGATCGGTCGAATCTCTCACATCTCCGCAGATGAGAGCAAACAGGTCAGTAAGCAAGTTTGCTAACTTTTTGCGGTTAGTTTATCAACACTTATAAACACACACAGGAAATTTGAAGAAACTAACTGTCAGTTGAACGAGTGATGTGAAGAATTACTGTTGGTGATGTAGATTTGCACATGGTAAATTCTACTCTAAATAACATTGAAATCCTTACAGGGTTAGTCCAAGTAAATGTAAACTGTCGTAAATGATGTATTTAGGTGCTGTCACCGGTGAAAGTGAAACCTCCCAGTGCGGCAGATCTGGCAAAGCACGGACTGAAGGAAGAAGAACCGTGGGTCCTTTATTTCCTTTTATATCAATCAATATTCTTGGCAAAAACGTATATAACAGAACGGCTTACCTCTGGATTATTCCTGATTTTTGTCTTACTTTAATCTTGATTTTACTGAATTTGGAGAAAAAGATTGAAAAGATGTTATTGTTAGATATAAATTTCACAGAATAAGATGGCCGCAGGTGCCCTTAAAGCTATAATGTTGGAAAATCGTGGTTCACAATAGTTCTCTTTTACCTTTTTTTACTGATTTAGCTGTCAGCGTTAACTAATAGCTGTAGATGAGAGTAGTTGCAGGTATTTCCACAAGACGAAGATCGACGGCAACTTCGATGTCCCTTCGTTCATGCGAAATCGATGCAAGTAGAGAAGCGTTTATTCACCGTTTATTAGTTGTTGTTCTCTTTTTGTTTTGTACAGATGAAGGATATACAGTACACAATGGGTTCTTACAAATAAAGAATAAACATACCCCATATTACGATTAGTAAACCATCTTTTTTCTCATTGTCAGGCTCATCTATTTAGATTACGGTAGTTGAATCATGGTGTTCATGAATGGATTAAGGCTTTCTAACTCTTTTCCTGGCTATGCTTCATGCCCCTATAAATCAGAACGAACTGCTAATAATAGCGAGATATAGAAGAACAATGCGGATAAGAATGATAGAAGAAACAGAAGAACGAATAATCATCGGTAATATTCACAGAGGGGAAGAGAGAATGTGAAGATTAAATGTAGAGATCCGCAATCGAGTATGTACTTCTGGTACACATGTTTCATCGCTTATGGTGACGAAAAAAAAAGTTATGGTTATGGTGACGAAAAAAAAAGAAAAAAAATGAGAGGAAACGGAATCGTAGAGTGAATTTCAGTAGCGCACATGACTACTGGCTACACAGCACAGACAAACGAGAACACACGAGCCAGTTATGAAGAAGGCATTGAGGGCGACGGAGAGATAGAGGAGTGGAGCGTGCGAAGTGTCGACGATGATGGGGCAGGTGGTGGACGAGGGAGAGGGGTCATCTCAAGGGGAACGGAATTTGCCTAGCCGGCTGGGGAATAGTTCCCCACGGTGTGACCCTTGGGATTATTTCTTTTTTTTCAGTCTGGAGAAATTTCGCCCCCCCCCCCTACTGAATTCTATGGGGAAATATTCACCAAGGTCACGCCGTGGGGATACTTTGCTCTGTGGACGGGGAGGCAAATAGGGCCTCTGGGTAGGACGGAAGTGTTATCTCACTGATGCTATTGTGCGACTTATTTGATAAGAATAAGCGTAAACTAACAGATGCGATTGGAGATGAGATTGCGCTGTAGTGGATGAGCACGGTGATGGGGTCTGAATAGACGGTAATATTGGCAGAAATATACAAATAATACAGGTCCTGCTAGACGTAGTACGCTAGACGTCCAGCAGGATTTATACCTAGATGAGATAGCTCGAGGTACAGATCTATCTCATCTAGACTTGGACCTAGATGAGATGTCCAACCAGGACTATTTGCCGGCTTGATAGCTTGCTGGTTCCGACTTATTGTTGATAGTCTAAGAAACAGATTAGAAAAGCTTAATTTTTCGCTAATGATAATATATATTATATTTAACTGGATGGCATAATACCTGGGAGTCGTCGTTGTATTCACTATGCATTCATCCGGAGATCGAAGACGACGGGATACAGCGCAAGCTCAAGTGCATATTATTGACGAAAATGTTCCGTAAGTCAGCTCACTCAACTTTGTCTTTACTCGCTTCATACGGTTTCTTTCGCTCTCTCAGTACGTACACTCATTCTATTGGGCATTTTTAATGGTTATGTTTCACCCTCCGCAGGATAACTTGACAGCGGCCAATTTGGCCAGAATCGAGTGACTAGTTGATGGGACAAGAACGAACCGCTGCTACTCCCGATGTCCCTGTACACCTGCATCATTCCCTTCATCACGTCAAACTGTTCCTTGCAGTAGGTCAGCCCGTCCTCTTTCATCCTTCGCAAATTCCACGGAAGCACCAATTGCCGCAGTGAAGGCGTGCTCAACAGATTACTAGATTACTTTAAACTTAAAAGTACATAAATGAATGATGTTATTATGAGATATAAGATCTCGAAAAATCAAATCGGCTTTCGGCTAGGAGATACCTATTGGTGAGATGCATGTGGAAGTAGAAGGGAGTACACGGGTCTTCTGTCCACAGTGGAAGCACCGTGAGACTTCGAACCTCCAAATTACATTGACTAGGGTTGGGAAGGGAAGCATTAAACGTACTCTTCCTTTTTTACTTTGCCTACACCGTGCACAGAATGGAAGAGAAAGATGAAAGGAAGATGGGGAAACCATTATTTCATCAATCTTGATTTACATACGACTAGCGTCGATGAAATCAGTACGATCGATGTGATGAAATGGTGGTTTCCCGGAAGATGACGACAACTCGCATTTCTGAGCAGACATACCGTATCTCTGACGAGTCTCGTGTTCATCGGTGAGAGCATGAGAAGTCCCGACGGGAACTCCTGGGATACTGTAGTCGTGCTTTCGTCGCATCTCATACCTTGAGTGGGTTCCCCTCGAGGTTGAGTTGAGAGAGTGAGGAGAGGTGGACGATGACTTCGGGGCTGAGAGAGGGAGAGTCGCGGAGGAGGTTGTGGGCGAGGTTGAGACTGAAGGGGGATAGAGCTCAGGCACAATGTTCTAAATGCTAACAATAAGCGAACTAGCCACAGTTTTCGGGATACAATGTTTTCCGTGAGTTCCTGCCGAAATCAGGGTTACTTTTCGGCATCTCGTTCGCTCAACATTTGCATTGCTGTCAGAACATTGTGAGGGTTCGTGCTCTAGACGGATGCCATTGTTATTAGAATATCGTATTTCAAGAATAATGCAGAAATAGTTCTTGTCCCTAAGGAAGACTAACTGAGTGAGATGGCAGAGCTGCGTGACCGCGTGCGGGACCTCCGTGAGGTTGCAGCTGTTGAGGCCGAGGACACGCAGGGATTTGAGCGGAAGGAAGGAGAAGGGACTGATCTGAAGAAAAGGATTGGGCGTGATCCGGGTTTTCATTTTTTATTATATTCGAAAATTTTGCATTAGTAAATGCTTATTTCTACTTCTGCGTGCGTTCTAAATATCATAGCTAGAAATGGGAGTGAGACGATCCTTATTTCTTTTTTTTAAATGTTTCTTCAACCATAGGCTTACTCGATGCAATGGTGTATGCGACACTGTGAGCGTCCGAAGGTGAATGAGTCCCGTGAAGTGTTCGGGGAGCAATGTCTGAGTGGCAACATGAGTAAGATGGCAAGGCAAGCTGGAATAATCCAGTGGGGATCCGTTGGTCTGTCGGAAAATCATTCCGAATACGAGGCGAGAGAGTGTGCAAAAATGAGAGAAAAAATTGAGAGAATTAGACTCATTTTGGAACAAAAGAAGCTGACGTATCGGTTTATTCCGCTATACATATTATGGAGAAATATGAAGAGAGTGCAGACGAAGTAGATAGGAAAGAGTTAACCGAGGGAACTGATTACCGTAATCCGCGTGTAGTCCAGCTTCAGCCACTTCAGTTTGGTATTGTGCACAAAGGCGTTGATGGGCAGGGTTTCGAGAGGGTTATTCGACAAGTCGAGCACCCGTAGATCCGTACACGAGGCGAACGTTTGAGCGGAAATCTCCGCTATCTGAAAAAAAAATTAGGAGAGTTCCCCGATTTCACTTAGGTATTTGTAAATTATTTAAAATTATCAAAATTATTTTGAAAAGTAAATAATTGAACCTATTTTTAAAGTCGCCAGATAGACCTTCGTAATGTCTAGAGGTAACCTTGTTGTAGCTCAAGTCTATGTCGAATGCATCCTTTGCTCGGAATGCTACGTTTGTCAGATTTCCGATTTCATTCTTCGCAAGTTTGACCGTATGCAGGTGTCGCATGTGGCCGACAGTTTCTACACTGAACAGGCGGGTTCCTGAAGACTATATTATTTTCAATTATTATTGTTTTGCATGATACGCTGAATACTGGACAACAGAAAATACAAAAAAAACCTTGTACGAAAAGGCGCTTGAGCTGCGTGGCTGACGAGAGCCATTTGGGAAGTTCGCGAAGAGACGAGTTCTCGATGTGAAGGTGGGCAATGTTCGAGACCCAGGGAGAGGTCTGTGAGAGGGACAATAGAGGGACAATCATAAACGTAGTGGACGAAAAAGTTCCGTAAGTCGTCTCATTCCTAATTCCGACGAGATGCATGAAGAGAGTGCAGACGAAGTAGAAATGAGGTTACTGACGGAACGTATCCGTCAATCATAGGAAGAAGCGTACACTGTGCCAGAAGTCGAAGTCGACGTTGACCAGTCGCAGGGCTCTGAGCCATCGGAGACTGCGGAAGAGTTGGTAGATGTCCAGGCGATTGACCTATAGTGGAATACCATGATATCTATAAATTATTATTATTATTATATAAATTATTATTATTATTATTATTATTATTATTATTATTATTGTTATTATTATTATTATTATTATTATATCTATTAGAGACCTCTCAAAAGCCATATCCGACTTGAGGGGTTTGTTTAGAAAGACGAGGCGGGTACAAATATCAAATATCAAGGAGTGCGCAACAGTGAAAACACATTAGGAACCAGATTAATCGTCTTATCGCTTTATTCCACCACAATATTACATTAGAACAGAGTAAATGTACCTGTTTAAGTGCGATTTCGAGCACTGAGAGATGGGGCATGCACTTCGTGAGGTCCCATGTCTTTAGTAGGTCAGCCGAGTCTTTGAGAGTCAGCGAAGTCACGTTGAGAGAGCACAGAGACAGCAGAAATGCAGCGGTTCTTAATTAAGGTTTTCCACTAAATATAACATTGTTAAATCCGTCAGTAAACGTTATAAACAGGAATGGAGGCGACAACTGACGGAATAGTTTGTTCAGTAAAAATCAGACATACCTGTTATTCCACGCGTCTACTTGTATCTCCCACAAAGTCTTGGAATCATTTGGTAGATTTGGCCTGTGGCACTCGAGCAAGCCGACAGCCGGCGAATGGTCTTTCCAGGTGAAGGCTTTCTGAAAGAAGGGAAGATATTTATTTGTTTATTTACGCAGGAGCGTGCAATATTGTCTTGCGATATTACACATAATACAATAATACAATATTACCGCTTGTGGGTGTTCCGTACAGTTGAGCTGGTCATTGACAGTGAGACTGCACGTGCATTCGTCTCTCATCGAACACTGTTGGGCATACTCGCAGTCCTCTACTACTTGACCCGCGCTGCCGCCACAGCAGACCTGCAGTGGAAGATAAAGATACGTCCGTAGAACACCCCGGAGAGATAGCGTGTAAAAGTGAAAGGTTTAGAAATCTTGGAGACTGATGGAACCTCTTATTATACTACCATTGAGACAAAGATGTGACACGCAAGAAGTATTTAGTTCATGGAACAGCAATCTGACCGAAGGACGTTACCAGGTTGACACCGTACGCCTGCGAGTGTAGTCCGCGGCAGTTTGATGACTCCTCGGTTACGGTAGAATTGGATCCGATTGCACTCCTCAGTGGAAGCAAGGACAGAAAGGTAAGAAGGGAGTACGGCTTCATGAAGAAGAGCTGGTGTTTGGGGGCGAAAAATTAATTAGACCCTCGCGGGTTATTTGAGCGGAGAGGAGAAGACATCGTATACGCCAATCAAGCAGCCTTTCAGTGAGTGATGAGACATCGGAGGGAAAGAGGGGGGAGGGGGAGAGGGGAGGGAGAGGGGAGGGAGGGAAAGAGAGAAGAGGGACAAGGAACGGAAGTCCGACGTCTTCTTTGAGAGTCGCCCATCCGTGACTAAGGGGGGATCGGATGGGTACTCATACAACGTTTACGAAGAGGAGTAAATATACCCTATAGGGACTGATTTGAGGGGAGAACTAACACTCTGTTTCGGACTGTTTTCTATGCCTACGCTTTTTTTTCAAATTTCACGACGCATGCCAAGAGAGTCTTGAACACTGAAATATATTATTCAGCTATAGGACAAACATGTATCATTTTCCAATTTTTTTTTTAAAAAAATATTTATACTAATTACACAGTATCTGGAGCAGCTGTAGCACAATGTTTAAAATGCTAAGCGCGCGAGCCAAATATGGGGCAAACTGCTTCTACCGAAGTCAGGGCTGCCTTTCCACATTTCGTCCGCTTTACGTTTTAACTGCTATGAGAGCATTGTGACAAACGTCATGAAGAAGCTGAACGTGACTCAACTCTTCGACCTTACAGTATACCCCGTGGTCGGTCATCATATGCCATAATAGCAGTCTCTTGCATGCCTGACCCTCCCCCCCCGTCCCTTCCCCCATTTCCCTTCATCTCCAACCATATCAAAGAGTCCCGGCCGCTTATCTCCCATTGCTTCCTTTCTTCCCTTTCCCTCCCCCGACACAGTACTCTTCCATCTCCTAACAGTCGTAAATTCGCGAGTATACCGTCAAGTTCAAAAGACGACTCGTCCGTCGACCAAAGTGATAAATACTGAATGAGATATGAAGGGTGGAGGGGAGGGAAGGGGGGGGGGGCAGACCGATTGGTAGTACGGGCTTATCTTCACTCCCCCGCCCGCTTCTCCCTCTTATCGGCCTCGTTTAATCTAGTGCCATTCTCCTGTTCCCCATTACCGCTTTGATATCTTATTTTTAAAGAGTTAAAAAAACGTTCCATCAGTTTTCATCATATCTATAATATCTGTGCATGTGGAGTGGTATAGATGAAGTAGAAACGAGTTGAAAGTAGGAATTTATAAAATGATGATGAACTTTTGTTCATGCGAAGGAATAGTTTTAGGATGGAGGATGTGCATACGCAAACGACGGTCAACTCCCGCATTCACTTCAAATCCTTCTCCTCGTCCTCTTCCTGCTCCTCCCTTGACGATCAGCCATCTTCAAGCTCAGAACGAAGTCACAACAAGAGGTTTGCACAGGAAATGGTAAATTGATGAATGCATAAATGAATGGACTTTTTGTAAAAGAAGAAGATCGCCTTTTCCGTGATTATTTTCAAAAGTGCAGCCATGTAATTGAGACAAATTAGCACAGCTAATTTGCACAGCTGGAGGAGACGCCGATAGAAGGGCGCGGAAAAAAAGAGATCATTTAATGAATTCCGAATTCGTCCTATTTTCAGCTTACGTCTTCCCTCTGCCAGAACACTCAAACGAAAGGCTTCCCGCATGATTATTCAGGTACCCGTCATTTCTTATTCTACAGCGACAGATCATTTAAGGTCCCTGTTAAACATTTCAAGAAGCTCAAGAATGAAGACAACATCGGCCCATTCGAGCGTGAAATTCAGCATTATATAGGTTCCTGTTTTAGATGTAATTCGCATTTCCTTGGGAGCGTTTAGAGCATCTTTCTATCTGTAGCAAAATATACAAAACGATAGGAGGATAAAGCGTTTATTTAAATCATTGCAAATATCAGGCGTCTTGATGTGCAAAAGTGATAGAGTTAGATTCTCCTTGAACGAAAGGAAACTGACGAATCGGTATATTTCAGTACATAGTATAACTAATGAATTTAATGCCCCAGGAGTGGCTACCCTTCATGGAGTCCTTCGAATCTACAAGAGTCGAGGCTTCAAATCCTTCCTTTGGGTCGTCCTTACCATTATCTGTGCAATCGTTCTCATCTGGCAATTTGTCAACCTCTTTATCATGTACTCGGCCAAGCCAATCGTTTCGCAGGTTTGCATGATTGAGCGTTTCGAATTGACGTTATATTCTTTGGTCAGCTTACCAGTACACATCGTTCCATAGGATAGATGAAAAATGAGTATACATAGGCAAAATAGGGGTCTGCGGGGTTAGATGGAGCTTTGACAGACTTTTTCTATGGAAATCATTCGGGACGCTGTGCCAGGGTTCACTAAACCTCCATATGCTTAGTGTTTTACGTGCTTGTCTGTGTCTATAGCCTCGATAAGCATTCGCTTGTCGTCCCTTTGTTTATGCAGTCAACCGTCTCGCATCAAAGGTGCCGATGGTCTCCACTTTATTTCTTTCTAGGTTTCGTTTCTGGTCACAGAGCAAGGAATGTTATTTCCGAAGATAACAATATGCAACTTCAATCCGATCAGGAAATCCTTCGTTACAAGTTAGATCATATTTCTTATGTTAAAGGAACTGTCCCACGAAAAAAATCGTTGTTGAGGTATTCATTGGGAACAGTGTAAAATGGGCTAGACAACAAGATGAGCAAAAATCCCGATTCGAAACTGTTCTCTAGGCCTCCGTACGGCCATCTGAATATGCGAGATACGGTAAATCTTGTGGGGTAGTTTGTAGTCTAGACTGTCTATCTAAATAGCCCCTGGAAATGCCTGCTTGCTCTCGCTCTCCGTGGAGTAGGAAGGGAAGAGCTAGGGAAGGGCGAGGGTGTGTAGATGTAAGAGCGGCGGAGATTAGGCGATGCCACTAGGTATATTTGTGGGAGAGGAGTGCTTGGCTAAACTACAAACTACCCCACAAGATTTACCGTATACCACGCATTTAGATGGCCGTACTGAGGCCTAGAGAACCGTTTCGAATCGGGATTTTGGCACATCTTGTTGTCTAGACCAGACTGCTATATTTCCAACGACTAACTCAATAGCGATTTTTTTCGTGGGACATTTCCTTTAATCCATAAATTTAATTTAGAATTGAACGAGACCGGCGACTTCTCAATAAGCTTATTTCAATACTTGCTCGAGTCTAACAGTGATGTACAGGTTGAACAAATGTAAAAAAACATAAATATAAGAATTGATTTAGTCAATCTATGGAGATGCAAACGAAACTAGACTAAAGGAGGATGACGATGAGTTGGCCGTGTACATGATGAAGCATCCGCAATTCACTATTAATGGATTCTTTTTCTTCGGAGGGTGAGATATTGAGGAATTTTTAAAAATGTATGGTACCATGAAAAAACTAAAAAAGATTAAAAAGATATACGAACAATTGCGATTTTGTGAATAATATCTGATCACAGGTTCAATTGCGAGGAAGTAATGAAGTTGTGCTCCTTTGCGGGTAGATCCTTCAATTGCTGTTCGTGAGTATTATAATAATCCACTTGTACCCAATGCGATAGCACCCAACACGATATATTTAGATTTCCCGAAATAGTTGCGTTGCGTTGTATGGTTCTCTTTCTGACTCATCTTCTCGGCTAGGTTTCACGCTTCTATAAATACCGGGATGTGCCTACAGGGAATGAAAACCGTACCGTATCGTCGAAAAAGGCAGAAAAAAATGTACTCTTTTAGATATTCAACCCCAGTGCTCACGACTCTCGGACGATGCCAGTCGATCAATCTACAGCAAGCGGACTACGAATGGATGCGAAAGCAAACAGAAGTAAGATGTAAATGGCGAGCATATTGAACGAGTATCGATTACAGGAAGGAGTGGACAGTGGACTTCAAGTGGTATTAGATACGCATCTCGAGCAGCAGTATGATGGAACTCAAGGTAAGCATAGATATTTATTGATGGCTGCAGTCGAGCATAGGATAGTCGTAAATTTCTTTGGTTCCAAATTAGTAGTCCATTTCTCTCCTTAATTCTAGCCCTTTACAGATGATCCCAATCCGGTATTCACGAATGACTTTGAGAACGGATTCCGATTCTACGTTAGCGAACCCGACTCGTCCTCGTACAAGACTTCTCAGGTGAAGAATGAGTAAAAAGCGGCGAAGGACTGACTTCAGGGCATGAGCGTATCTCCAAGCGATCGTATTTACTCTGCACTGAGCCCGACCTTCGTAAGATTGCTGGGAGGAGTTTGGTTGTGCAATATTTTCAGTACGAGTTGCTCGATAAGCAGCACTGGGGCAATTGCACATCTGAATGGCCGTCGAGTTATACAGGTACCAAATCAATATCAGAGAGGAGAGTGTGCAAAAGGAAGAGCATCATGCTTACCTATAAGACGCAAATTAGCCGACGGTTTGGTGTATCTGCTTACCAGAACATTGCAGGAAATGTTACGCGAATGAAGTATTCTGCTTCGGATTGTGTTAGCAAGTGTAAGGCTATGTGAGTTTTTTTATTCCTATTTCATTCATACAGTTTGATACACCATGAAATGCACGTTATTAGAACTCAACAAAGTGGTTCACCGCAAAATGTCCGTTTTCCGCAGATACTACAACGACAACTGTGGATGCAGTCCCTTTGTGTACAACATCGATGAAGGTTGCGAACCATTTACTTAGATTTAAATTAATTCTCCATTTAATTAGACTTAAATTAATTCTCCATTTACCTTGATTTAGATTGATTCTCCATTTACTTAGATTTAAATGAATTTTCTGCAGAATTCCGATCATGCACCCCTCTGGAGACGTATGAGTGCACGAAGAAATATATCGTGGTCAACCACAACGGTGAGCTTACATAATCGCAGTGGCGAAACACAACGAAACACAAATGAATATGAGTCTATCACAGTAAAAAGATTGCAGAAACCGCTGAAGAGTTCATCTGGCCCGCGTGTAAGGAATGTCAAGTTGAATGTGAGAAGTGAGTAGTAGATACTAAACGGAAAATGAACATAGAATTACCTTAGATGGGAGTACAACTCAGCCAATTCGTACAGCAGCGGATTCTCGAATGGCGCTCTGTTGTGGTTGAATGAGAGGAATCCGAATTGGACCATGCCACATATCAAGTAAGCAATACAAGATCAACGAAGCTAACGCAGCACAGGTCCAACTTTCTGACCATCAACGTCTTCTTTCGCGACATGTCCTATACAAAGTACGCTCAAGTACAAGGATTCACGACTACTCAACTCCTAAGTAAGATTTTATATTTTATGGCAAACAAAAGATATGCACATCTTTCGATCTTGTTGCAAGCTCAAAGATATCCCCAGAGTTTCTGGGAACGTATAATTAAGCCCTTACATGAGGCTATACTAGGGCTATGATTATTATTGATGGAGGTTTTCCCCGATGGAGGTTGCAAATATTATCAGGTGATATCGGCGGCAATATGGGCATGTTTCTCGGGATGTCCATGCTCACGTGTGCGGAGATTGTGATATTTGCCTGGAAGATGTTCTGGATTGCCGTCAGTAAGAGCCGACGGTTGCACATGTTGGAGAAGAAGAGGCGAGAAGAGGTGGGAATGGAAACCTATAATAGTAGATAGGTTTGTACAGGACGAGAATAAAAGCATGAGCGCATAACAAAAAAGAAAAATGCGATTCAAGTGATAAGTTGATAGTATGAGCTTCGGGAAACAACCATTTCGTCACATCGGTCGCTTCATCAACTGTAATTCGATGCTAATTCAGGAGATGATGAAATGACGGAATTGATGAAATGACGGTTTCTTCAGCTTCACATTGCAGGCAGATCGAAACGAGACGGAGACGACGATTCGATCACTACGACAGATGAACGTGTCGAGTATCGCCTGTATGAACGCGCGGCTGGCCAACATCGACCTCGAGGCTTCGGCCACGACGAAGGAGTCGGTCGCTGAGCGACTTATGAGGTGAACTTTGGGGAAAAATCCGTTTCACCAATAAAATTGCATCAGCACTAGTGTTGATGAAATGGATATGAGAACAGAATTGATAAATAGCATGGTGGCTTCCCTGTTTGTGTGGTTCGGGTTGAATGTGGTTGAGGAGAATTTTGTGTGGCGTGAACAGTAGTAACAGTTTTGCTAGCAGAGCTTATTTATTTACTAGCTGAAGCGTATGATTGAATGAGTAATGTTGTCAGATGGTCTCGCATCCCGAAAATATCGAGTGCTGCAAGATTCACCGAATCATGTAATGTGGAAGCTGAGGGTGCAGTGAAGGATAAGGTATCTAGAACTGTCCGCTTATTTCATTATCAGAATGCTCATTTAGCGCAGTATATCTCTTATTTCACATCCGTCGCCTTCTGCTCATACAACGAATAGAGAGCGATTCATGCAAAAGTAAGAGCAGAAAAGTGGAGTTGTAGTGAAATCTTATTGAGGTACTACGACAGAATGCTCTATGGAGAGGGTCGAGTCGAAAGGTTAAGTGGCTCCGTGGAAGAAGAGAGCAGAGAAGGAAGTGTGGTAAGGAGGAGATGGGAGGCGGGGAATGAGGGGGTATGAGATAGATTGAAGTCGATATCGATCTGGATCAACTGGAACGACAGACCAACGCGGATTGTGAGGTGATGAGCTTACTATATATTTACCAATCAGAACAAAAGTTGAGTAAAATGTTCCGTCAGCTGTAATCATTGCTAGAGAGGGCGTATAACGATATGAAGACAGATGGTGCAGAAATTCTGTTTTATGACAGAGCCTCTTGTTCACACAATGTTCTAGACCTTTGGAAAGCGAAAATTATTAGGATGCCATCTTTTCAGAGTTGTATGAAGCTTTAGGTGGGTGATATTATTGAAGGAAAGCGAACGTTGAGAGAGCTGCGCAGTTCTTTCCGCCAACCACCGTCAAACTTCAGCCGGAGCCGGGCTTTAGCCTAAGCTGACACTTTGCCAAGAGAGCTTCACTGTATTTAGCGGAGTGCGCTGCAAAGATTTCTCAACGTTCATCTTCCTCCAATAATAATAGAAGTTAGCCTTGGTGTCTATAAGCATCTCCTTTCCCTCTCCTTCATGACAATGAATTTTTGGGTGCGCGGCACACCGATCTACTGTATTAGGAAATGAAAGAATGATTTTTTGCTTTCCAAAGGTTTTGCATTGGGGCAGAATACCCTGGTTCAATAATAGGATAGGCTTTATCAGTGTGATTGGTCATTCAGTGTTTAATAACACTTTATTATTTTTCAAGTAACGATTTCAGGCATGCGTTCAAGTGAATAGACAGCAGTCCTTCGTAGAAGTGGCTCGTGTGAGAAGGGAGAGGAGCGAATCAGGTTGCGACGACTATTTAGAAGATGTGAAATAGAGGAATTGATTATTTGCAGAGCGCGACCCATCAAACAGTAAGCGAGATAGAGCTCGAGTACTAAGTGAATCAGCCGTCATCGTTTCTAGAAGAGGAACACGAGAAGTCTCGGACGCGAGTTAGTAATAATAATAGATACCTGCATTTTGCACCAGCATTTATGCTTCGTGGCATGCTCTGTTATTCATAGATGCATGAACATCAAAGGGAAAAGAGTCAGAAATATTATAGAGCCTATATGATATCTTACCTCTCAGGACTCCTCTTCGTGCCGATTTCATTGGGAGACAAAACAGCGGAGTCAGAGATGAGGGTGTAGCTGGAGTCATATGAAGCAAAAATAAACTTCACATAGCTAGGTATATCCATATTGCTGTAATATCTTCGTACCGGTTTCTTGTAAATATTGTAATTATTTTCACGTGTACGCTTGGCGGTTCTGAATGCGTTGATCATCTTTTCTAAGCAGGTAACCTGATACCTGTATCGATTTTTTTGCACCCCCGACCTTTGTACCTCTATATCACAGAAGTGATTTATGGCCAAACGACATAAATCATAGTATCACCGTTGATTAACAGAGGAATGCAGTGAAGTGAACAACCGGAGATTATGTGATTGACAAGATGGGCGAAGAAGATAAGAATGGGTTTTAAGGGGTAATGGCCTCATTTGGAACGCGGTAATGGAACAGATATTGATGAAGAAGACATGTGCAGGGGTGGTGATAATAGCGATGATATATTGCTTGATACAATATAAACTAGATGCAAGTGGCAGGAGTTGCTCTCATTAGTCCCAAAATATGGATATATAGTCGACTTTTGATTTAGGTTCATTTCCAGCATTATCAGAGTCATTAGAGGGTATAGCTTGATATATAGAGCTTGAATCATAAACCCGGAAAGCAACCTAATCGTAATCAGTTCTCATCCGCCAGGCAGCTCAGGCACGGGTTCTTCGAACTCCCTCAGTTGGCGATCCGACGGAACTCGCGAGAGGAAGTCCATGAGTTCGTTGTTGTCCACGTAGTTGGCGGGCTTGCGCAGTCGCTTCGTAAACTTGTTGATGCCTGAGGGTTGCTTTCCTAGCTATTATAGAACAGTCTTCGGATTACCCCAAGCCAGTAACAGGTATCGAACGGGCACGAGATACAGGAGGACAGTGGCGGCTGTGAGGGCGAACAGTGCGAGCTTCGTGAGCCACGGAGAGGTCATGTTAGTCGTGCTCAACGACAAGCGGTTATTGGATAAGCAATATTTAGAAGTGCATGCGAGTTGTTCCTGGCAATGCACGTTTACGATCACAATATATAACATAACCATTCGAAAAATGTATATATCTAGAATAGAATCAGGACTCATGTCTATGTAATAATTAGTTTAACTGTCAAACTAACTTTCTCAGCCGTTGCAGAACATGGGTGAGTGTGAGAAGTATCTCCTGTACTTCCAGAAGCGTGTCCGTTATCGAGAGAATGGATGTGTTCGTCTCTGGCTGCCATAAAATAGGTGTGTTTGATGGTTTTTTTAGTATACGGCGGACATCTCGACCAACTTCAGATATTCTTTGCCGTTGGTATAGTAGAATAAACTGGTTCGTCCGTTACTCTCCAAATTGAGTCTAATTCTCTCACTTTTGCACACTCTCTCGTCTGATATTCGGCATGATCAACTGACGGATCTTTTTATTCCACTATACCATGTATCGTTTCCCCGGTCAAGAAGAATGAATGAACAAATGAATCAACGAATACCGCGCTTGGTGTAGGTGGAGGAGTGGGAGAGTGAGAGCTGGTTGAGTGTTGGGCAGAGTAGCTCGATCGAAGAATGAAGAGGATCAGCAGGAGGGGAAGATGGTACACTTCGATGTGAAGGACGACTAGAACGTATACCTGACAGTTTCAGTCTAGTTTTACGTTCTGGATGTTAGGACATACAATCAAGCAGACGATGGTCACTATTGGCCGGTTCCAGCGCATGACATTGTCCATCTTTTGCGCGAACGGTTTGAATGGAGCTCCATAGCGGCTAGAAATTGATCAATGAGATGCCCAGCAAAAGGTGATTACCGAATTTCATTTACTGATGACTTGAGGACAGACGGCTTGAGCTTGGGTGTGACTGCGAGGTACTCCTTTTCACGAGGATTGATTGTACGAACTACCGCACGTATCTAATAGAAGCGTTCGTGTCGAGTTGATCGCTTAGTTTCTTACCACGTTGTATTGCAGCCTTAGTTCAAGCAGTACTCGACCTCTTGTCGTCTTCAATAGCTTGCGATCCTTCAGTGTGAACCATCGACGTTCCCATCCGTCTATCTACAACACAATGTTCTGTCAGCAGTGTAAATGTTAAGCGAACGAGATGCCGAAAAATTAACCCTGTTTTCAGTAAGAACTCTCGCACGGAAAACATTTATCCTAAACATTTTGGTTCGTTAGCTTAACATTTAGAACACTGTGACAACACTAGAGATGATTTGCAAGTGAGAATTTCCATGTCATGCTTCACGTGGTCTTTCTAAGGAAATTGGTTATTTCAATCATTAAGCAAACGCGAGATCATAGAAGGACTCACTTGAATATGCGCACAGCTTATATTTACATTACACGCATGAGAATCAATAAGGTACGAACCGATAGTAGATGAATGGCTATCCGTCCCAGGAAGTCCGCCTTGCCCGTGTTGTCCTCGTCGAAGAGAGTAACGTCGAGGCAGGTGTGGATGTCCTCCACGGGTCTCAAGGCGTATATTCATTAGGGTTCCCTAGCTGACTCTTTTCCTGGTTATGTTTCCCACTTTTGTAACTATCAGATGACGCATTCAATACACGAAGGCTGAGACATAATCGTAAGGCCTCAAAAGCTTAATATTTCTTACAACGTACAGTACGTAAAGCCGATTCCATTCCGGGTTCAGCGTTGCATAGTGGGTGTGCGTGCGAACTCGAAGGTTGCCCATACGTAGTATCGCAAACGGATCACTCTTCCCGTTCATATCCTTGGCCTCTACGTTCTCAGCTCTGATTACTGAGATGCACCATCTATCGAAACCTATTATATCTTCATTCATCCTACCTTTTACGATCAGCTCGCCTACGTCACTCATATTTGTGAAGGTTCGTAGTAATTTCTGAAGGAGTTGTATTGATTGAGACATGCGTCTGAGACTCACAAATCGAGAATCGTAATTCGGAGCGACGTTGGCGAGGACGCTACTCGTGGTGGATCCTCCATCGGGAACAGAGACAATGATACTGAGTGACGAATGAGGGTACAGGTGAACCTAGAGGTGAGAACGAAGGAAATATGGGTGAAGCGATAATAGAACGAACCTCTTGTCTGATCGCACGGTCCCTGGGGAGGCCAGAAAGATTTACCTATAAAGGAGGAGTATGACTTTGTGAGGTTACGTTAAAGGAAGACCATTCGCAATCATGACCAAGCTAAGACTAATTTGCACAGCGAGAGGGAATTCAGATAAAAGCAGTCGAATGGTCAGGATTTCGTCAAAGTTTTTTTGTCATTGAACAGACTCAAGTTCCGAATGGAGAATGGATTATACGGTAATGTTTCAAGAACAAGATACCTCTCCTGTTGACAAGACGACCTTCTGCCGTCTGCATACCACTTGTATCTCGAGTACGTCCACGTTCTTCGGCAGTTTCATCTCGAACGACTCGCCCCATTCAGGGTCACACGACTTGGCAACCACCTAATATTATACCTGTACACCGAATTATTATCTACTTATCCACCTTACTCTTGTACTTCTCAGAGCCCAGCTTGAACTTGACAGATGCATCTGGAGGATCGAATGTGTCGCCTATTCCGAAACCCTGCGAGAGGATCTTTCCGGCGAAAGAGGAGATGCATACCTTTATAAGTACGATGTTGATAATGGAGGAATCCGACCCGCTGGCTGAAGAAGTTTACATAACATTGCCGAAGAACCTTTTGCTCAACGATGCGATTTCGCAAGATGAAAAAAGCAGTTACCATAGCCATTCGTTTTCGCAAACTCGACCCTGCCTCCGTTTCCCCATCTTTTCGTGAACTGAAATCGACTCATCACGACAGTGCTTCGCTAGAATGCATCGGGAACAGCCGTTTATAGCAGCAAGGCGCAGCTGGTCAAATCTAATACCACAAACAGTGCACACTCACCTCCTCCTTCTGTTGTGCTGTTATGGGATGTATCTGGATGGAGAGAACGATCGCAACTCTTTCCAGTTGCAGGACGAGTTCTTGCCATCTGAGAAGTTGAGTTACTACTACCAAATTACCAAATCACTGCAAAATTTCCTCACAAATCACTGCAAAATTTTCCCCGTCTAGGTTTGTAAAAGTACGTTTTAGAGGGAATTAATAAAGCCATTATAGCTAAGATTCTCACTTGAACAGCTTGCATTGCGACAACTCCAGAGAGCCGCGATCGACCACGTTGTCCTTTCTCCATTTATTCTTGGCCACAACCTGTGCAAAATTTTCCCAGCCGGATAGGGAAATTTCGCTGAGTGTGCGTTCTCCACGACAAAGCTCCCAACCTCAGCGGTGAGCGATCTCCCGATGTCCTCCACAGCGATCGTCACTTTGTCGCCAACATCCGTATCCGTTTCGTTCGTTTCCAATTTCTGACTGATATACATCGCTTTCGAGTCGCCCTGCAGTCGCAGCACAAGGTGAAGGTCCGGCGGCTCTCAAACAAAAAAGCTTCGTTTCAGCGCAATTGCTTCGTACAGCGCGTTGATTGGGCATTTCTTCCTACAGAATATGAAAGCGCTCCTATATGTCGCTGTGCACTCAACATACTATGATTATTGTTACGACTCCGATGAAAAAGGGCTAGAAATAGAGCCTTATTGTCGGTGTGTGTGTGTGATGACGGAAAGAAATTAGATAGCCCAGGAACCCCATAGAGAGTCGAAAAAAGAAGACGAAAAAAAAACGTACCTCTCGGCACGGACTGCAGTCGCTCCACGCAGATGTGTACGAGACACGCGACGAAGGGAGCGTCGGTGTCAGCGATGGAGGAGGAGATGGACGACGAGGACATCGTCGAGTCACGGCGGGAGATCGACACACTGCAAAGGAAAACGGGAAACGGGAAAAGATGGGGAAAAGATTTGTTTAATGCTAAGCAATGAATCATCAGGTTGACGCTAAATACCAAGCTTAAGACCAGAGAATGCGCGAAGTTATACGCGCAATTTACGCCGTTAGACTATGACTTTCCGCTTGTGAGATGCAAGCAATTTCTCATTTGACCGTAGTGATTTAGTGTTCAGATTAATATGCCATGCTTTTATGACTAATATATGCTTTAGCAATTAGGAAACGAATGGAGTGAATAGGAAGGAAACAAAGAGGGAGAATGCATGCAAACCTCGATGCCTGCCTGGAGAAGGCTGATCGAAGCATTGTCAAATAGATGATTTTTATGGAGAAGAGCGAGAGAAATGGGGGAGGAATAGGCGAGTGGGATGACGAGAGAATCGATACGGGGAAACAGAAGAAGAAGGGGGCTGATCGGAAAGGGCACGAGGGAATACAAAGGGAACGGGGAAGGGAAAGGGAAGAGAAAAGGAAAAGGTGTGGAGTAGGTGTTCTCTGTCTGACGCGTCTATGCTTCACGCTTCTATAACGCTTCTATAAATACCACGACGTGACTAGAGAGATTGAACACAAGAAAAGAGTTAGAAAGGGAAGCCTATTGTTGGAGAGAAGGGAACACTCGGCTGGGAAGGGATACATAACAGAGACGATTCGCTGTTGACCAGAATGTACTACGTTTTAATACTGTAGTTTGCGAATTCGAATCGGTTGATAATTTGTGTGGAGAATGTTTCATAGCTAGAATTGACTGAATATCTACACCGTCTGTTATGAGATCCAACAAGTTGCCTAGTTCGAATAAATGGTTCGTGTAAAGACGAGAGTAGAGCATATACATCATACAATGCATTAGAAGATGAAGCTTTGCGGCGATGCGAGCATAACGTTGATTGCTATTGGTGATCACTTTATTAACATGTAAACATTCTGTTATACGTATGTACACACTTGTTCGTTGGCACGGGATAAGATGAACACGATAAACGAGGGGAGATCAGAATAGGTTAAGGATGAGGCCCGTGAAAGGAGTGAACGAGTTGGAAAAAATATGCTGATTGTTAAGAGACATGTGCACAAAGTTTACGAGACGCTAGACATAGAAACGCAGTTCAGGTCAAGCAATCAGGGAAGAACAATTTTTTTGCGAATTGGTGTGCTAACGGTTATGGGGGGGGGGGCAAATAGAGGTTCCTTTTAAAGGGAGTGAGAAGCGATAAGAAAATTCGACCAAATGATAATAAAATTTCTTATTTTACCTTTAGAAATATAGAAACATAATAAGAAACATAAAAATAAGCATTAAAAAATTTTAAAAAATCCAAGTGTGAAATTTATTTTTTCGTTCCGCGGGTCGGGCGTTCAGTATAATGATTCCGTTGGCTGGACCCCTGTCTGCTAAACACAGTAGCGTCGTCGTTGGGCGAAATTTCAAAAAATCATTTCTCGCATACTATTAATTTTTATGATTTATCCTTTTGGTTTTATACTAATTTCGACAAGATCTTTCATGTAAGCTTCACTTGAAAATCACTTCCATTTCCCTTTAAGTGTTTCAGACGTAAGTGGAGACGTTGGTACTAACAATAAGAGGGATTATCGCATGAGCAAGGGCTCTGATGGCATCCAAATTTCACTTCCTTTCAGATAATATCGAGATATCAGATTATGAAATTGGAATTCCGTGCGGGCAATAGTTGAAGTATTCGTTTCAGTAATAGTCAAAAGCTCAATCTTTGTTAGTGGTCTTAGCGGTTGGTCGTTTGACAGAGGCGAGTCTCTGGAGGGTGGGAGCTATCTCGGTAAAGTCCGTGTTCGAGTAGTCCTTCGAGCTGGTCGGCGCGGGTTCCGCCGTGGGAGAACAGCACGATTTGGAGGTGCAGTCGCCATCCGTCTGAGGGCATGCCTTTCTCTCTAGGGTATTTCACTATTATACCTATCCGTCTCGTTTCGGGAAACCCGATGATAAAACTATATAAATATTTCTTCAGACTCTTTTCATAGCTCTAGGCATGTCCTGATATGACAGCCTTCGCGAGAGAATCGAGAGCTTTCGGAGCCCAGCGGGCGGTAGAAAATTAATAGTCGTGAATTTGTATTAAAATGTTATCATATATGCTTTGAAATATGGGCTACAAATCTACGTTTTCAGAATTTCGATATCTTTTTTTCCTTCATGCTACACGCCGTCAAAGTTAGGGTGTTTTCACAAGGTGTCCAAAATCGAATCACTTCAAAACGTCATAACTGCATTAATTCTCACAAACTCTTTTGATTTATGATCGGCACGATGTGTAAAAACTACGGATTATGTTTATTTGTGATTTCGTCATCTCATTTTTCGATTGCAGTCCGACATTACTTGAAACGGGATAACTATCTTAAAAGTGAAAATATACTCAAGCGGTCGAAAACAGATTCTAGAGGAGATCCTTGGCTACAAAACGTCGTTTTGCGATTTTTCTCAAACATCACAAATTTTGAGAAAAGTGTGATTATCTTCATCAGGTACGTTTCTTTACCCACTTACAAGTTTTTAAATAGGCTAGTTAGATCCGCCTTACGAAGAGGAATCGAATGATATACGTATTATATAGAAAAAGTTTTCATTGGGGAAAGTTATTAGTAAAAAGGTAAAATATGACCGTACCACGCAGAAGGTACCTGGTTCGACTCCTACCTGTGACACTATTTTTGCACATTTATCTGACGGTAATTTAGCGATTTGATGATGTTATTTCACAATGCTGATGTTATTATGTCAATCTGTGACTGTTTCCATGCTTTACAAATTGTGCAAAATAGTGCCCCAGGTAGGAGCACAGTGTTCTGCCGCAATGCAAAACCTTTGCAAAGCGAAAAAAATCATTCCGACATTTACTAATACGGTAGATCGGTGTGCCGCACACCACGAATAAATGATTAGGAAGGGGAAAGGAAGGGCATCGTGATAGACACTAAAGCTAACATCAATCCGAGGAGTCGAACCAGGTACCTTCTGCGTGGTACGGTCATATTTTACCTTTCTACTAATAACTTTCCCCAATGAAAACTTTTTCTATATAATACGTATATCATTCGATTCCTCTTCGTAAGGCGGATCTAACTAGCCTATTTAAAACTTGTAAGTCTGTAAAGAAACGTACCTGATGAAGATAATCACACTTTTCTCAAAATGCGTGAGGTTTGAGAAAAATCGTAAAACGACGTTTTGTAGCCTGTGGCGGATTACATCCAACCACGACTATAATCCACCAATTAGACTGCAAAAACCACTACAACACCAAAGAAGAGCACAAAAAATGATGCAAGATCATTCCACCAGCCAGACTACTGTATTGTCAGTTCGCGATTCAGTTGGGTGTTGTACCGTACTCGAGGTGTACCGGTTCAAACGCCCGCTGCGCGTCAGCCGCG
>LS813442.1:14950-27527 GCA_900490955.1 Micoletzkya japonica
ATCACGAACAACACTCATCTCACAATAACTATGACGGACGATATCACTCCAGAGAAAGGAGTGAAAATATGTCATATGGATGCAAGCACAGAATGGGGTATTAGAATATCTTAAACCGAAAAGTATCTTTCACTCTTCAGTAGACACCACCGTCACAACAGACCCTATTATATTCCCAACTACATCCGTGATCAGTAAACCGTTGCTATGAATAAACGAATTTAAAGCTTCTACGTGTTACAAAATTTCTTTTACAATGTCTCTCTGACTTTTTCATTCATTTCAAGAGACAATAAATCAGCGAGTGGTTAATTTATTATGAGAGAAAAAAGAGCAATGAAGTGATGCAGGCAACGAGAGAAGTATTTGCATCTCTTGTTCAGAGAGTTTCAAGTAAAAAGGAAAAAAGCTATCAGACTTAGTAGACTGAAAACTATCCTATGCAAGAAAATACATATTATACTTAGATACTGAGTGGAGTAGGCCTTCAACCCGAAGAACATTACACTAAGAACTTGGGAATTGCTCCTCTCGAAACATTTTTACAATAAAATCATATTTCGGAGCAATAAATGTTCCATTCTTTTTGCGGATAGCATAAAAGAAGTTTGACCTTCTTTGCCCTGCCGACGTCACTGCTCTCTTGAGAGTATGCCTGGACACACACAAAAGACAGTGTTGCTCTCGGAGGTCATCGTCGTTCTTTCCCTCTCATCCACTACTTCCGCCTTCGACACGTCATGAGAGTGAGGGGATTTATCATCTATTTACCCTGATCCGGCCTGAAGATGTTCCTAATAGATGAGATTGATGATCTCATAATAGAAGCAAGATCATATTCTATTCCCTCTCAAAACCCACACCCACCTCACTGGACATTTATTACTACATAAGATTGCTACATATCACATCACGGGACAAGTATAAATGCATAAAACGGGGAGGAAATCGGGAACAGTAAAGCGGAATTAGAGACAAGATTATGTCGTGGAGATGTATACATTAATAGTAGGTCTCGCGCTCGACCCATCCATCGGGATAACGTCGAATGAAGTAGCGACGGCCCTCGTCGTACAGGAAAATGAGCACGGCGAACGGAACTCCCGGGAACCACCACCAGAAGCGGAGACCGTACATCCTGCGAGGGCGAGCATTACACAAATTGAAGAGATGCAAGATCCCCATCTCGGACGGCCATAATATCAAGCGACTCACTTGAGTCCGTTGTCGAGTCCGGGACAGTAGCACATGAAGGCAGCGACGGCCGTCTCGAAGACGAGTCCGAAATTGAGGGTCCAGTTGTTCATTCCCTGCTGCACGAGAGAGTTCCTCCTCGTCTTCGAGATGATGAGATCCGCCCATTGTACGACGACGACGGTGACGAAGAAGGCCGTCTGGCACGTGTGCTCGAGCACCTTACGGTTCGCGTACGACTGCAACAGGCGGGGACCGCTAACACTAAGCTGTATTTGGTCTCAGACATCATCACTGGATTACACTGGCCACGGACGGAATGGTCTGCATCAGATGTTTCGTAGTCCCTTCTCACCCATTCCTGCCCGTACGAGTCGCGGACGCTGTTGTAAGCGGGTGAGTCCCAGTGAGCACGCAGACCGACGAGATCCCACGGCAGGAAGCCGTTGTCCGCCATGATCCAGAAATACGTGTAGAAACCCGCGACTCCCTGAGAGAGACGCTCTCGCTTCCATATTTATATATAGTTTTTGTAAAAGGTTAGTATGTCGCTGATTCTCTTCAAGCACCTACCTGAATCCATCCGATTTGTCCATAAGCCAGAGAAATGAGACGTTCGTTGACGAGCTTGTCGTGTTGAGGATCACGCGGCCTCCGCTTCATGATGTCCGATTCCGCCTCCTCGTAGGCAAGAGAGATGGCAGGCACCTGAATATTGGCCCATTACATACATTGAGGTATACTCTTACCATGTCAGTTCCGAGGTCTATGCAGAGAATGGTCACCGTTCCAAGGGGAAGGGGAATGCCGATGAGAATGTAGGCGAGGAAGGGAGTGAGCTGTGATTCCTTATTGAGAAGGAATACAATAACTTCCAACCTCGGGAATGTTCGAGGTCAGCGTGTAGGCGATGGACTTCTTGAGGTTGTCGAAGATGAGACGTCCCTCCTCGACTCCGACGACGATCGAAGCGAAGTTGTCGTCCAGAAGGATCATGTCAGCCGCTTGCTTGGACACGTCCGAGCCTGAACATGACTTGGTCACTCTGTAGCCGTACAATGTTTTGATTTAATTGTTTGAAACTGACCAGCAATTCCCATGGCGACTCCGATATCGGCCCTCTTGAGGGCGGGCGAGTCGTTGACTCCGTCGCCCGTCACAGCGACAATCTGACCCTGCTTCTGGAATCCCTCGACGATCATCAGCTTCTGCTGGGGGGACGTACGCGCGAAGACGATCTCCGTGTGGTGGTTGATCACCTCAACCCATTCATTGGTCAAAGCACAGTCGCAATGCTTACATCAGCCAGTTGTTCCTCGCTCATCTCCCTCAGGGCTGTTCCGTGGATCACGGCGGCCTTCGCCTCTCGCGGGTCGATCTTAACTCTTTTGTATTTGATGCCTGTAGCATAAATCATTGTCTGTTCCAGTTCATATTATCAATCCCACCTGTTCAACGGGCACTCCCTTTCGCTCGGCAATATCCTCGACGGTCTCCGTTCCCTCAGAAATGATTCCGACGGACTTGGCGATGGCCTTTGCAGTGATCGGGTGGTCACCAGTCACCATTACGACCTGTATGGAGGATCATATTTCTTGATCTCATTTGTTCATCTAGAAGATTATCCAAAGTGCCGCACAAACCTTGATTCCGGCAGAACGGCACTTGGCGACGGCGTCGGGGACAGCGGCACGTGGAGGATCGATCATGGACATGAGACCGATGAAGCGGAGATCCGTCGTGGGGAAGTTGATCTCAAGAGTACAATGTTATCGGTTACAAACAGTGATTTGCATCTAGTCTTCGCACTGTTACTCATGCCTACCTCTTCGACGTCGAACTTGAATCCCTTCGGAACCTTCTCCTTTGGCAGAAGAACATCGCAGAAGCCGAGCACGCGCTCTCCCATTCCACCGAGTTCCATGTACGCCTTGTCGAAGTCGCGTCTGAACCGATCTTTTCAGTCTTACTTTCTCAAGTTCACTTCAAAGCCTAGCAACAAGTGTCGACCTGTGTTTCTCGTTCATCGGCTCTTCCTTTCCATCAATGACTATCGCCGAGCATCTTTCAAGGATTCGTTCGGGCGCTCCCTTCATCACGAGGAGGTACTCATCCCATTCAGGCACCTCGTGGATAGAGATCTCAACCGATCAATATCATACAGTCATTTATACTGGTATACCTGGAACTTGTTCGTCGAGTTGAAGGGAATTTCGGCGATTTTCGGGTGTTTCTCCCGGAAGTGCATCGTATTGCCCAGTGCGAGTTCCGTATGCTTGAGAAGTGCGATCTCCGAGGCATCTCCAGTGCACTCACGCCTTCAGAGGGCTTAGTTTGTTATCTTCCAGCTTAACCCTTTAGCCAGAATCATCATGCTACCACTTCAAACTCACCTCAGAATGGGCACGTTGTCCTGTCCGTGTCTAAACTCGGCCCGATTACACAGAGCAGCAATGCGAAGGAGCGTAGCCTGCGTTCCCTCGGTATGATGAAGGGCCGATCGAGACTGGTTCTCCGTTGTATCGCACTCGATGATCGTCTTGTCGCACCTGATCAGAGTCTAACCTCCCAGCTCATTCCGCGCTTACCAAATGTGGGCGACAGTCATTCGGTTCTGAGTCAGCGTTCCTGTTTTGTCCGAGCATATAGTGGAGGTCGAACCAAGGGTCTCGACGGCCTCGAGATTCTTGACCAGACAGTTCTTGGCAGCCATTCTGAAGATAACATTGCCCCTTTAGGTTTTCTCGAATACCTCTTAGCAGTAAGCGTCAGCGCGACCGTTACAGTAGCAATCAGACCTTCGGGGATACCAGCGACGATGATACCTTAACTATTCGATGAGAGATTGCCTCGGCCGACCGTTCACCAATGAGGAAGACGACGGCAGTGAGCCAGTGGTAGCCGAGGATGAGGGCGATGGTGAAGAAGGTGATTCCCGAGAACATGGCTACTCCCGTGATGATGTGGATGAAGTGCTCGATCTCGCGGGCGATCGGCGTCATTCCCGCGTCAAGGCCAGAGACGAGATGCGCTATGCGACCCATTACCTGTATACGTCGTTTAGCCTGTACGCCATTTTTGCGTCAATATACGTCATTTTTTCTCACTTAAGCATATTTCATGTCGGATTCGTATGTGTTTCCCGTACCGTTCTGTCCCCGGTGTAGATGACCATTCCCTTGGCCGTTCCCTCCACAGCATTCGTCGAGAAGAAGGCGACGTTCTTCGTCTCGAGGGGGTTCGTGTTCGTGCATTCTGCACTGCGTGACTGCGGCTCCGACTCGCCCGTCAACGACGAATTGTCCACCTGGCCAAACCGCTTTTATGTCGCCGCCTCAGAGATGAACGAAACGCGGAAACCAGCGAACCTTGAAGCCGGAAGCCTCGATGATGCGGATGTCAGCGGGGACTCGGTCACCGAACTTCACCTCGACCACGTCCCCCACCACCAGTTCCTGGACAACTACCCCTTTTACTCCAATCAAGCCCATACCCAACGTTTAATGTTACTAGAACCACAAAGGCAAGAATCTGCTCTTATAATCCGATATCCCATTAAACATTGCAAACCGGCCTCTCAATCCTACCGTGACCCACCTCTGTCTTGACTTGCTGCTTGATTCCGTCGCGAATTGCCGTAGCGAACTGAAAAAGAACCGTCGTCACTTTCCATTGTTTCTAGCCTCCCCATGGCTTTCACAAGTGTCCCCATCTTCCTTCCCACCCGGTTCACACGTACCGTGGGTACCATATCTTTGAACGAGTCCATGATCTTGCTGGCATTGCTCTCTTGATAGTACTGGAAGCAACCCGTGATGATCACGACGGCCATCAGCACGATTCCGAGGTAGAGCTGGAATGGCTTCTTTGAGTTTCTTCTTCTACTTTCCATCCCCTGTTTATCCCTCAACGTGTCTCTATCTCTCTGCTAGTTGACCCCCATGCACTCTGTTCTACCCGTCGACAGATCATCCCGTCCACATTCGCCCACACTCTCTCGCCCTTCGCTTTCGTCGTCTGGCACTCTCTCATACGACCACACTACCTCGCCTCTCTCTCCCCCCACCTCTACTTCTTGCCACCCCTGCCCATCTTTTGACTCCCCCTTGTCGCATCTGCTCTACCTTTCTCCTTCTCTTCCCCTTTCCCTCCCTTCTCTCCCCATGACTCATATCCCCTCCCCTTCACGTGCTCTCCCCAACCAACGTTGTCCTTAGACGGGCGTTCCACGGTGAAGTAGTCGACGGTGTACGCGAATAGACAGAGAATGGATCCGATCCAGAGGAGAAGGGCGAAGCCGCCGAAGAGATTCTTGCAGAACTTGACCCATTCGGGGGTGGTCTTGGGGGGCGAGAGGGAGTTGGGCCCGTCCCTCTGCAGATACTCCGCTGCACGAGCCTTCGTCAATCCCTCAAAACAATAATCGGTTCCTCTAAATCCTTTGCTTTGCAACATTCTCGATCTACTCGTTATGAGGATCACTGAAATCTATTTTGCCTCTTTTCACACTGATCTGAATTGTATTTATAGTCCCCGAATGTTTATAGTAGCCCCTTGTGCACAGGGAGAGAACGTCCTAATGAGAGAGTGTGGAAGGTTAGGAGACACCAAGGACAGAGAGGCTCTTGTAGTAGTAGTGAGTTATCGCTATCTCGAATCGGGAAGGATTGAGAAGTCTCCGAAATAGTGCGTTTTACTCTTGGAATAGCCGATTATTCACGATCAGTTATGGCTGGAAATGTATTTGTGGCGCGGTCGCTTGATCTCCTGACTGGAGGGCGTGCTAAAAATAGACAACGCGCGCACCCAAATACAACCTTCTCTCTAACACTTGAAGCGTAGTGCGAGTGGAGAGAGAGTACAGACGGATAGAGGAGGGGGAACGTGGGAGAGGGACGGAGCAGGGGAAAGAGGGAAGATGGAGAGAGGGAAGATGGAGGGAGGGAGAGGAAAGATAGATGCGGAAAGAGAGACAGCCAGGGAAGAATAGTGAGGAGAGGGAGAGGGAGTTACAGTATTTACAATACGAGTGGTGGTTACGGTCGAGACTGCGGTAGTTACGGGATGATTACGGTATCCACTGACTCCCTACCCACTCTTTGAGTTTACTCCTACTCTATGAGCAATTCACATGACGAAGCGTGGTTAATGTCACCAAAGACCAAGCGGTCTGCATACGCTACCAGAAGCACAGAGTACAGCTCGATGGAGAGATACTCTCATACCCTTCCCTTCCCTCCTTCGCTCCCTCTTCACCTCTCCCAATGCTCTCCTACTCTCACACCTTCGGATAGAGTCCAAAGACTATGTCCGATGCAGGCGGTTGATTAAATGATGGCACGATAGATAAGCGCATCACTCTCACTCTCTACAGTACCCCGTCCGTCTGTCATCACCGGCGCCCCCCTCGAACCCATAAAAGTGTAGATGTGGCTGTTATCGCAAGGAAAAGAAGTCAGTTGAGCCAACCGGGACTAGATCTTATCCATATTCTTTGCTATAAAGAAAGGATCACCGCATATGCGGAACGATAAAGCTGAGCCTCATATGGTCTATGGCTCACACGACAGATGAGCTCCATAGAGAGTGAAAAAGTAAGGGGAAGGGGAAGAGTGTGCGAGAGATCACTCGGTTTAGAGATGAACACTCATCCCCTGGGTGGTCAGGGAGAACATGGGGAACACGGGGAGGGACAGAGTGGAAGTGAATGAAGGTGATCTCACGTTCTTCGTGTCGCTCTTGTGCCGAGTGATCAGCTCTCGAAGCGGGATCGTGTGCTCTTCCATTTGAACCTGAATCATATATCGGACTCCCTGTGATATCACCAGATCAGCTACCACCTGCCCTCCCCCTCTAACCTCCCCACCAAGACTCACCTCTCGCTTGAGGTCCTGCAGATCATCGCCTGTTCCCTTCTTCTTCTTGTCCACTTTCTCCTTGTCCTTGGTCATTGCTGGCTAGACCTTCAAGAGTAACTAGAAGACAAGTTAGGAAAGAGTGTACGGTAGACACTGAAGTGTGGAAAAGGCACAGAGTGAGGACTGAGGGCAGGGGATGAAAAGGGGAGTAATGAAGAGTGGGAATAAAGGGGAGGAGAGAGGGGTGGGGGACGGCATATTTATAGACCACAGGGGTACAGGACGGAGACAGAGGAACTAAGAATAGAACAAGGAGTGCTGTAGAGCTATTGTTAGGCACGGTCGGAAATGTGAAGGATTCATTCGATAGAAAAAGGGAGAACGGAAGGAAAAGGGCAACGGTAAGATAGGATAATGTCGTAGACAGATATTGGGGGACTGAAAATATCGACATGGAGAATGCTTGAGGCAAACCGAGACCATAAGTCAATTCTTCTTCTAACAAAACGTCAAACCAAGATATAAACGTCTCCCTATAAAGGTGTAGGCCGCATAAAACGTTGGCTGGCTACAATTACGCCATAAGCAGGTACAAATTGCCTTTATTTAGGGCTTGCCGAATCCGATGTACGAAAGTTGTTATATCAACCACCCCTGCAGCCTGAGTGGACCCGTTCGCGTGCTCGAATCATACAGAGGCTGTTCCAGCCACACTCTCCTTCACTTCACTGTTCATAAACTATGTTGAGTTTTTGATCCCAGCCGTTATCTGAGCATATCTCCTGATAAATGCGAGAAGCAGAAAGCGGATTAGGTGCTCGTATCATCTTCTTCTCTCAAAAGCACTGGTTATTTTTGTGCTTTCGATTATTCTGATTCTGTCATTCGTCTCATGCCAGAAATTGGACCCGTGACGTGACTGAGCTAAAGCGCGCGACTCGCATTATTGTCAATCCACGTTGAGCATTCCGTGGATACGTAGGAGCTCACACAGAAAAACAGAGCCTGACAACCGGAAGAGTCCAAAATGTCTCCAAAGAGGGGTACGAGAACAAAAGATGCGATTAATGACTCGATGCCGAAGGAGTATCCGACCTATAGAAAGAGTACTCTCATAATTGGAAAGTATAACAAATTTACAAAGTTCAACTAGGATGAAGCATTAGTCCACTGTATGCAATCAATCAATCAATCATTTATCCACACTTATAATATCACAGGGAAATGAGGCGATATAATTCACAAAGTTTAAACAATAAGTAGGTTGAGAGAGCTTAACCTGAAGCTCAATTATTATTAGTTGTTAAGTAATGAGTGATAAAATTGCGGAAGCCGAGAAGGGATGAATCAAAGCAATGCGCTATTCAGTATCAGATATTCGCAATCCAATCTGAAGTTGATTCTGGTTTAGAGCTGTGGAAATATTTGAATAATTTTATTAAAACTCAACGAACGAGATCAACAAACAAAGGAGTCAACAAAACAAGGTATCCTGAAGAGCCGGCAATAAATTTATACAGAGATAATCGCAAGAGACAGATACTGCATACTTGAAGAGATTATTATTGCAAGTGACTGTTCTTCCAGACCTTGTCACAACATTCCTCATGGATTTTGCCAGCGTCTTCCATATTATAGCGTTCCATCGAATTGTAGCAGAATCTCTTGTACATTGTCATAGAACATTCCCATCTGAAATAACAGTAATCATAGAGTCATTCTTAGGTGCAGATTTTTTAGAAAGATAGGCATTAAATAAAGGTAAGGCAGGTGAAGAGTGATCAGACTATCTAACTCCCTTCTTATTTTCTCTTTTCTTACATCCAGACCCTTCCCCATGCGATAAGTATATATCTAACCTGGCGATGGGTGTTGCTTCCTTTTCTGTGCAGTAGAATGTCTTTGGTCCGTCGACAACTTGCACATCATCCTCATCCCTCTCCCTAAGAAACTTGTCCCATGATACTTTCTTCAAGCTCTCCGAAAGCTCCCAAGCTTCATCGAAGTAGCTGAATTTAACCGTTTCCCTCATTAGCTTAAAATGAAATTATACTTGAGATCTCTGCATACACATAACCATGATGATGATGGCTAGTAAATACACATATTTTTTCGCATGCTCTATTTTTTCCGGAGTGCGCTGAGAAGCCTAATGGAACAACAAGCTAAGCAAGGCACACCTGCAAGAATTCTTCACGCACGGGAGTCGTACTTCAAAACATTCTTGCGTTCGCACCTTCAGTCTGATCGTCGGATTTCCGATTACCGGCGCCTCTCGAGAAGTTCTGAATTTCCATAATCACAATTGTGCTTTATTTTCCCAAACAAAACATTCTGTTGTATATCTCATGTGCTTTCCAGATTTCGTTTTAGATTTTTCAAAAATGTTTCAAGTACTTAACGTACATATTATATATACACCATGAGTGACTACACAATCCACTTAATCATAAAGGGGAACTCACCGGTTTTTCCTCAGTATCGGCGAAAGACACGACATCGTTACATTGTCTAGAAGGTGGCGTTCAGAAAGGCATTCCACCTAAGTTTTCTTTCATTTGTATATGTTGTATTATACATACCGCTTGATGAAGGGATTTCGTGAACAATGAGTCTCCTTTGAACACTGGCAGAGCACCGATGATAGAAACTGGGCAAGCGGGGGCCTAAAATTTGTCGTAGTTCTCGCAATTGTTAATTTGCGGGTTATATTTAGTGTAAAACCACAACTAACCTTGTATTCCACTTTTGCCTTTCTGACGAACGGGAAAGTGCGCATCAATATGTGACTCGCGGAAGCCACAGCTTCCGAATCGAGAGAGGATTCGAGTCTCTTCAGAAGATCCCTCACTGACTCAGCCTCCACTATGCAGCGAGGGTGGAGGTGTTTTGGAACCTCAGAATTGAACAGTTTTAGCCATGGATAGAATAGTACTGAAAATACTGAAACTGAATACGAGACGAAAGATTTACCCACTGCGATGCCTCAAGGAAGAATTTCGTCAGATTGACTGCGTGGTATATCGAATACCCCGCAATCTCAGCGTCCGTCGAAGATCTCTTCTATGAAAGGCTTATTATACAGCCATAGGGCGCATGTAAAAACTCTGAATACTTGATAAGTGTAAAATGTGTACCTGATAGTGAGAGTAGTCCTCCATCGCCAGGACGAGAGTCGAGATTACTCTTCTTTCCTTGACGACTGGAAGGAACCCCCTCCTCGTGTACTCCTCACGAGTCTTCTTGAAGGTACCGAGGGTTTCCAACGGAAGATCCATGATGTCTGCAGTGAAAGAGTAGACGAGAGAGAGACTAAGTTGGCTTGCACTAAATGTGACCCGGCTAATGAGTAGTTGTTCTGCTAGATATTGATTAATCACTATAGACCATTGTCCCCCTCCTCTCATCTCTGGATAGAGATTAGAGGTCAGACCTGTTCTATTCATTTGTCAAAGTCCTGCTCCGGTCATGCTGAGAGGACGCGGATACTAAAGACCATCTACCCAGTCGTGTCTGTCCAATTAGCACATTATCTACGGCATCATCGATGATAGTGTTTCACAGCCGTCGTTGAAAGAGAAGTGCTTTAAGGATTATGTCTAAGTGATTTTTCGATATCAGCAATTGGAATGAGAATGAGGGAACACATGCGAAGGATATGGAAACTACAGCCTCTCCTATTTATCGAAAACCAAATCTGCAGAAATAAAAGTTAGGCATATTACTCTCGTACCCAATTCTGAAGAGACGACATGAACCGATAAACAAAGTACTAACAAGTAGAAATCTCTTTGAGGGTGAGCATACAAAACGAGGAACAAACAACAATTACTGTACAGTGGCAGGTGGTGCAGACGTCGCTCCGAGGGGAGCATCGCCAGATCCCTTAGGGTTCGGTGAAAGACGCTTCGTTTCCGTCTTCTTCTCAGGGTTCTTCTCCTGCCCCCGTAGTAATGACACGCGATCAGGGATCAGGATCAAGATCAGATCGGGATTGGGGATCAGTGTGGGATTAAATAAAAAAAAACGCGTTAAGAGCAGTCGAAAGCATATTTTTCGTATTCATTTGCTTGCCCGAGCTGCTACATGAGTTCACGACATAAAAATAGTGAACAAAACTAAAGTTGTTCGAACTTGGCGCGCAAGCTGATCAAATGCTGATCTGCTGACAAAAATAACGGTAGGATCAGGATCAGGATCAGACACTGTGATCCATTTCGTGATCCTGATCCGATCTTGCAAATCGGATCAGAAACTTTCGATGTTTTCATATCAAGAGAAAATGCATTAAACGACCTTTTGTTGAAACTACCTTATGTTAATCGATGCACAGTGCACGTAATCCCACGATAACATCGTAACCCTGGATAAATCTTGGGACCAAGAGAAATAAATGGCTATGTCGTCTTAATAAGAATAATCCAAATTCTTAGAGCAACTGGAAAACGATTTTGAAAAAAAAAAGATTTCTAAAGAAAATTTAAAAAAAACTAAAAAAAGTAAAAAAATACCTTTGATCAGGATCAAGATCGCTATTCTCATAGTGCATAAAGAATAAGCACAGTTTCGGATCAGTCTGATCCTAGCGTTCTCCGACATAATTTCGGTACTGTAACGATGTTATCTTGGGATTACGTGCACTGTGCATCGATTAACATAAGGTAGTTTCAACAAAAAGTCGTTTAATGCATTTTCTCTTGATATGAAAACATCGAAAGTTTCTGCTCCGATTTGCAAGATCGGATCAGGATCACGAAATGGATCACAGTGTCTGATCCTGATCCTGATCCTACCGTTATTTTTGTCAGCAGATCAGCATTTGATCAGCTTGCGCGCCAAGTTCGAACAACTTCAGTTTTGTTTACTATTTTTATGTCGTGAACTCATGTAACAGCTCGGGCAAGCAAATGAATACGAAAAATATGCTTTCGACTGCTCCTAACGCGTTTTTTTCGAGTTAATCCCACACTGATCCCTGATCCTGATCCTGATCCTTGATCGCTGATCTGATCCCCAATCCTGATCTGATCTTGATCCTGATCCCTGCCGCGCGATTAATCCCCCCTTAGTTCACCGACTTCTCAGCGATCTTTCGCTGACAGGTCGCGCGGGTTGGGCAGAAATTTGGCAAAGATTGGCCAACTTTCGGCTATGGGAAGGGAGAGGACCGTGAGGGGCATGTAGCGTCAGCAAGATATATCTTGTATGGCGCAATAGGTATGCGTGTTGCTTGGTATTTTCATATTGCGGGTTCGACTCCACCTCTGTGAAACTTGTTTTTTTTGCAGATTTTGCCTTTCGTACTTTATCTCAATAAAATGTGTAGGAATTCTATATTTTTGGAATCAGCGCAATTGATGCGTCAGCATACGCTAAGAATAAGGATCTAATTTCAAGATTTGCATTGTTAACAACCCTATAAAGTTAAAATAGGATAACAAAAGTTAAACATTCGTAATGTAGATCGAAAATTAAATGTATAGCCGAAATTACAAGTTCCTTCTTCAAAAATTGAGAAAGTTTGT
>LS817140.1:0-11146 GCA_900490955.1 Micoletzkya japonica
TGGGGAGAATACTGTAGCTTACATGTAAGTGCAATTATAGTAGTATGAATCTCGTAAATATAAACTAATAATTCTTTGCAGATGATGCTACAGACCTCTCCCAGTGCCGAAGAATGGAAGGAAATTCGAGCGAGTGTCATCCCACAAGAGATTGTCCGTGGTACGGTAGCTTTTCACTTGTGCGATTGAGCAGTCAAAGATCGTACACGTTCTTTCCTCTTTTCTAGTCTTCATCATTTGGAAGATTTGTAGGAATTACTTAGTAGGAATATTTTCAATTACTTGAACAAAAAATCATCACCCCCCACCGCATTTTTTAAAATCTCGATTTACATAGCTACCCCACCACGAGATTTCAAATACGTGTTTATCCCTCCCCCTGGAAAAACTTGCCTTCCTTCCAGATCACAATCCGAAACTGGTTCGTCTGATTCGTCTCATGGTCTCCGACAAAATTCCTGAACGGCTTTCGATTTTGACGATTCTTACAACGAACACGGAAATGAAAGCAGCATACGATAGAAGAAAACGAATCTCGGAGTTTGTGGTAAGTGGGATACTTTAAGTAGTTATACGGGTTACTCTAACTGCCCTGAATAGCGCGAAATTCGAATAATACACGTTTGTTCATTGCAGAATACTCCCATTCAAACTCGTTCTGCTTCTACAGCTCCCCAACCTTCGTACATCTACAAAGTCAAGTGAGTTGGGATGAGGTTACGGTAGTTGAGTATCGCGAACTGAAATGGAGAGTACCGTAATATATGGACTATTCAGTGCCCCACGGCGAAGAACGTGTTCTCTTGGAATGATGTGCAAGGCTCTCACATCGAAGGTTACGGTAGCTGCCAATTCGGATTCGTCGCCCGTTCTCGGAAACGGAGAGAGAATAAGGGTGAGTGGGTTACGGTATTTGTTCTCATCATAAAGAGATTAATGGGTACGGTAGATAAAAGGAAACTGTCAATTCAATGGGAATATTTGCAGAAGACTGCTATTGCCACTTCGAAATTGGTATTCGACAATGATGACACTGCCGATTTCTTCGAGAAGATGGGGTAAGTTGGGGATTAAGGACCTTACTGATTGCGGGAAGGAAAGGGGGATTAATTGATAACAGATATCCATACATCATTATTTTTCAGTTTGCGTTCCGCCTACAGAACAGGGAATGCAAGGAGAGTCTCTCGACTCTTCAATGATCTCGATCCTTGATTTCTCACAATCTTCTCAACTTGGTTTTCTTTTGACAGTTAATTATTAGAGTTATGCATGCGAGTTCTTTTGTTAATAGGTTTCGTTTCTTTTGAGGCGCGTCGCGGTTATGAATGATGTAGCATAAGCATAAAATACTCTCATGCAGAACTCTATTACTATTTGTAAATACCTGGTGCGAGTTGGTTTATATCGAAAACGCAAAAAAAAGTCGCGGGCCCTTATGTTTGTTTCCCGTGTGATTGTTATTTGTTGTTGTATCAACTGTTGTATTTGTAAATTCGATCTGTTAGATTCTATCATGTTTGTATACTTTCGTTGTTTTCTTGTACCTTGAAATATTTTGTGTTATCCGCTTACATTTTGTATTGTTTGTACCGTATGCTACACTAATTGCTGTTTGATTGTTCGATCTGAAAAGAGCCCGGGGGGCCGTGTCCCAATAAACAAGTTGATCACCACTCATCTGCCATTCACTGTCTGTGCGTGTTCTTATAGTGGTTATTCAAGCCAGGGCCTAATTGTAAGCTATATTATCCATCTACGGTACTATGATTGTGGTGACAGGCACTAAATTACAACCTAAATGCATCTAACTATGCGAGAGAACTGCAGGTTGACTGCACGGGAGAACTGCGCAGAACAGTATCTGGAACTGTAACTGGAGAGAACTGCCTGACACCTGATACCGTAATCAGATGTGACGTGCAAATCACTAAAAAAATTGATTTTACACATTAACGTCGCTCCCTGTATTTTTGATGTTTTTTTTCTGTTTTCAGACATTCGTGACAGGCTAACCAAACTCATTTCGGAGTAGAATAGAGAACAGTGAAATTTAAAATGTTCTCTATTTTTTCCTCGAAACGGAATAGGATAACTGACAGAGAATTTACTACGCTCGCAACGTAAGCACGTTTTCCTCTGTGTTTTAGCTTTTTACACCGTATCTGGGCTACGGTAGCCCGGCTACCAAAAGGAAGGAGGGGGGGGGCTCAAAGCTTCATGCAAAAGTTGAATGTGTTTCTCTGTACTGTAGAATAAAAGCAAAGCAAACAATTTATTTAAAAAAAAAGCTGAATGGGTCATTGGGGTGAAGTAATCGATTAGAGGATACGGTACTGGGGTTGTGTCTATCGAGGAGTAGCGAATAGTCTAGGTTGCTTGACGAGCGGAGGAGCGAGTTGATCAGAGGAGGACTGAGAGATGGGCCCGAGCAGGGAGGCATCGATTGGCGAGGGAACGGAGTTTGCTGAAATGAAGGGTTACGGTAGCCAGTAGCGCGCTCGAATATCGTGAGCGTGCTGTTACAGCTTTAGAGCGGTTGATTTTTGATCAAAACGTTCGGTCGGAGTCGCCGCTACATTTGCGTTCTCTTCATATGATGACAATCGGGCGGAACATATTCCGCAACTGTAGATCCGTCGGAAAATCATACCGATTATGAGGCGAGAGAGTGTGCAAAAGGGAGAGAATTGGACTCATTTTGGAATCCAAGAAACTGACGGACCGGTTTATTCCACAACTATTACTTGTTTGAGCCAATAAACCCACCGAGAGGCCGCTTCACCGCCTCTGCCGTTCTCGGCATTTCAGTACCGTCCCGGTATTCGCCCGGCAGAAACTGCTTCCAGTAGTCCTGAAGAGATCAACGATCACAGGCTAAAGATCAAAGATCAAAGATCAAACCGGTTGCGTTCGCAGCAGGGCTTCCATGACGGCGACGGCCTTGGTCGTGTCGTCGGCAGCCAGTCGCTTAGTCGCCAGTTCGTGGAGGCCCACTACGCACGGGGCCAGGACCAGGGCGAGGTTGGACACCGTCATCTTGTTGGCCGATGAGTGGGCCGCAACCTACAGAGATCAAAGATCAAAGATCAGGCACGCCTAACCTCTTGCCAGTGCAGAACCAGATAGGCAAGGGTGTCCCGGTTCGGCTGGGGCAGCTCTCGAACGGCCTTGTCCATCAGCGAAGCATCGTTGTCGACTGCGGCTCGGACGAATTCCCCGCGAGAGGTGCGCGGAATGAGCGGGTCCTGAGAGAGATCAAAGGTCAAAGATCAAAGATCAAAGATCGAATCGGATAACTGACCCTTAGATCGCGCAGGAACTTCTTGATGCAGTCGGTGATCACCTCGATCTCGCGCTGCAGGTGCATGTTGGGAACGGCCCGCGAGTTGCACAGTTCGTTGAGGAGACGGGAGACCTGCGAGAAGACCGCATTACGTATTACTGGCAAAATGGACAGGTCACAAAGGCGTGCAGGGGACAACTGACAGTCACCGGGTGCGGACAACTCGCAAAAAGACGCTTTTTGCGAGTTGACAATTTGCGAGTTGTTGTAGACGCGAGAAGGCCAGAGTTCTCTTGACCCATTTAAGACCCGTGGAACTAAAGGCATTTTGCCTCTGTGCCAAGATACCATACTGACTTTTTAGTTCCACGGGTTTTATATGCATCATTGCTTACGGTGACGAGATGCGTCGTTATGAATGATGCATGCAATATACATAGGCATCAAACGTACTCCCGTGTACTACTCTACAGAACACCCTATTTATTCTAAAAGTTGACCGAAGGAGAAAAGTTGGTCAGGGATGTGTTCGGCTTCTCGTTTGCTCAGCAGTTCCACTGCAGCAAGAACATCGTGAAGAGAGATTTACGGTTGCTCATCAGGCAAGGCTCCAAGTGGTGCCTACCATTTCCCTCCTTCCCGCCACGCGATAGATGCCTTCCTGCGTCAGGCCTCGCCTCTTCAGCACTTGCACACAGTGGATGATCAGGGACGGAATCATCGGTGCTTTGGCTGGACAGAACTTCTGAAAAGGCAAGCATTGCGACAGGCTGGGTTGCTCTATGGAAGGTCGTATACGGCAAGCAAGCCAATTGAGGCACACCTCATCAGTTTCCCACCTGAAGCTTGGGTCCGAGCCGGCGATCTGAGGGAGTGCGCTTTGTGGTTGACCTGCAAGGTCCCCAATCTACAGAAACCATAGTAGTCTCTCCTACCGTACTCCAGCTACCGTACCCCCAGTTGTATGCTGCCTACCGTACTCCTGTTTACCGTACCTCGGAACGCACGGCATCGCGAGTCGTCGTTTGCACGTGAGATGCACGTACTGGTTGCAGTCTGGGCATCGCGCAGCTTTCGCGGCAAAGTAGATATTGTTCTCGCACACGTCGCATTCCGTTATCTAAACGGATCGAAGATCAATAATGATTGATCTTTGATCTTTGTACCTTAAAGAGCCCCTTGACTTCTGCGAAGCGATGCGGCCGTCCCTCGATCGGGTGCCCGTTCGTCCACGGTTCGTCGGAGCGGGTTGAACGTCTGAAAATAAAATTGGCGCGAAGTTTATATGCTTATGCCTATAGAAGGAGACTGTTAAATTGTTAAAATGCAGTTGATGAAATTTCTTTCGATTATTAGCAGCGAACTGGCTAATAATGGCCTAAAATATCTTGCCAGTGCGTATCCCGTCATACCTTGGTGTCTCCATGCCCATCGATGCTGGTCGTGAAGGTTCCGTAGATTCGCTGATGCTCCTGCAACTCCTCCACGCTACCATGACCCATGTGATGCCGTACCTCATTCCGCTCCTTCGCACAGTCACGCTCGCTTTAGGAGTTGGCTCGTCGTCGAACGTTACCGTAATCTAAAGTTTCCTGTTTGTTGTTTTCTTTGTGGATGCTCACCTCGGAGCCTCGGTTGCTCCTCTTAACCGGCACTTCATCGGGGTTCTGAATTGAAAGACGCTTTTGAGATTCGCGAATGTTGGCATACCTCCGTCTGCTGATTGTTGCTAGTTCTCTTCAAAATGCCGGCAGGAAATGTATCAACTCGATCTTGATGGGGCGGTTTGTCCGATCTGCATGCGGCATATGGTTGGGGAAAATGTTGCGCCCGCGGTCACTATCATTTCGGAAGACGGGCCAGGCAAAATAGGAATGCGTTTCTTTGGGTGCTACTTTTCGTCCACAGCCAGGACTTACGAGCGTCCCGGATAACAATCGGTCTCATCTAGAGACCGCAAATCGAATACCGATAGCCGATTTTCACCGGTTACGTTTCACTACCGACATTGTCAGAATCACATCTCCTAATACGTACGGAGTGAAACATAACCCTGGAAAAAGTGCGTAATTGGATTAAACGGTCTCGGTTCGCGAGCTCTAGTCTCACCCCAATCGATGTTCGTGTCCAGTGACCGACTGCGCGTCCTCGGTATTGTCGTATTCGACTTCCTGCAGAGATGTCTGCGTCTCTCACCATCCCTCTTGCTCTGGTCGTTCTGCACTCTCTCCATTCCCCTGTTCCCTCATCTTTTCTGTACCTCTTCAGTGTCCGTCTCCTCCATTGGCGTTAGCTTCCCCTCACTGCGGACTGCGTATGCTTGCGAGTGTGATCTGAGCAGGATAGACAGAATGCTAGATCAGGACGATGAATCTACTAAAAGATCTCGTTCAATAGATTTAAAATCCTTAGTTACATACGTAATCGATAAGAGACTATGATTACCTAAATAGAGCAGGCTCGCGAAGAAACGCTAGTTGTCTTCGGTCCTCTGCACTCAGCCTTTCCAGGTGATCGTTCAGAACCTGCGTATTCTCGTGAATCGTTTGTCCGCTTACATGACAAACGAATCCCCGACCGCACCTTTCTGACCATGCCCAGCCTGGCTATGTTGTCGTCCAAATCCGCCTTGACGGCGTTGTACTCGCCGAGGTTCTTGGCCAACTTAAAGGGAACTTCGATAAATCACGGAAAACTCTTTAAGCAAACTTGGTGGGGGCTCAAACGTATTGCTATCTACTGTAGATTTGTTGCTACTCGCTCTCTCGTCGTAACTATAATAGGAATGATGACAACGGGCGGAAAGTTTTCCTCGACCATACCTGCCCTCGCACATCGGATAGCTGAACGGACAGGGTCCGAATCTTCCTGTCCTTTTCCCTGCAATACCTCTGCTTGACAACAGATCATGGCTAGTCAGATAAGTGATGATCAAGTATGAAAAGTGAACGTACTCGTTGTCTTCCTGTAGACATTCGATTTGCCCTCGCAGCTCTTCTCTTCCCGTCTCCGATTCTCTCCACCGTTTCCTCGTCTTATCCAGAGATTCGACTGCTAGGTGAAGCTCTTAATATATGCGATTTTGGCAGGAATACTGTGCGCATCTTACATCTACAGCCTCCTATTCGGGTCTTTTTGATGATTACGCTTCGACCTTCACATGATAGCGAGACAGAGGCTCGTTGTGAATTGATCGTAGAGCGTAACACCATCAAAAATTCCCGAATGGAATGAATGCTGTGCTTACGTGTAAGCAGGCCGTTCTCTCGGTATTGATGCAGTGCAATCTTCTGCAGAAGATCCAGCGTTCGAAGACTTTCCGCGGATGAACAGCTGAACAGGCTCATTATTTAACCTGACAAGATACGAAGAAAGCTGTTCTGGACCTACCTGTCGAGTGCATGTTGAGATGTGCTTTGCGATGGACGAAGCATCCTTATCGAGAATCTGGGAAGCTTTAGATTCACTATAAATTACTAATTATAAATACATAACATTTAAAAAAGAAACTAGCTAAAGATAAGGCAGAAACGCGATGAGTGATTGACCTAGTGTACGGGACTAGTAGGCACATTCAAACTTGCACAATCACTGTTGGCTGGGTCAGAGGCACAATAATCGCTGTCATTGGGTCATTGTGACTTAGTCAGAGGTTCATTACTCTGGAAGAAACTTTCCCTTGAATTCGTCCACGTCCACCAAATATGTGGGTGTGTTGTACAACTTTAACGTATTTTCGAGGTTTTATTAGCTTTACAAGGAAGGTAAAGCATGAGACATGATGAGTGGTCAAAGAAACGAACTACACAACAATATAAGATGGTAAGGTGGGATGATTAGCGACAAATGTGCTCTCATAAACGGTTTTCCTCATTATCATAATGTAACCAACAACTTGTCCGAAACAAACTACCTATCACAAGGTTTCCCTTGCAAAGCACATTGTCCGCTAACACTCCAATGAATCTACTTTACTTTGTGATCTCTTCAGTGTGATTAGGTATTGTCTGTCCTCGTATTCAAATTTTCGTTCCGCGCATTCTTGATTGAACTTGCGTTATTTAGCATAAAGTGCACGGCCAAAAGTGCAAATATGCGCGGTAACCAACGGAAGACGGAATCATTACCGTCGGAACGCAAATTTGAATGCGAGGATCGTCAATAGATAGCAAGCTCTTTTGACGGTTGTGACCTCGCCGAACTCATTCATGGGTTCCGACACTAAAACTGCTAAGATATTAAAATATAAAGGTTGGAATTTTGCAAACCACGGGACATTTTTGTTAAGCGTTGAAGGCGGTCCTCCCTTAGACAACATCATCTTGCTTACCTATTCTCATCTACTTATTCCCATCAAAGACGATAAGAAAGATAAATGCACAAAACGATGCGATCCGTACAGGGTTCACACAGGAAAGAGAGAGGGTATTCGAAGCTATAAAGAAAGGAGAACGGGAGGGTACGGTATACAAGTGAGACACTGTGGCAGTACGGCCAATAGGGAAAATGAGAGAAGACTACCGAACTGATTAGGGGGAATATGAAAGTGTGCGCGGATATTAGCAACATTCACCAAGGTTCTGGTGAATTTTGAAAAGGTGCGTAATAATCTAGACTAATATCTCTACTCAGAAGTCACAGGGTTACTGTAGGTTACGTTACGGTAGGGGCGAATGTTATCGGTTGAGAAGAAGGAAAGAGACGGCGAGGACGAATAGAGATAGAAGGGAGTTGGCGGCGCATCTGGAATGTTATTTTCATTTTTACAAAATTTTTTCAGGAATGGTATTTTTACTCTATTTAATTCCTCATATCCCCTCCAAAGCTCAACTATATAGCTAAGCTTCCACGCTCTCCTCTCCATTTGTCAGTTGCAGTGGCGCGCGCATTGTTGTTGTTGTTTGCGCGCCACTCTCGTAATATCCTTGCATTCCCATAAACAACCTCAGTGGGGATGGAGACAACCTCTTGGGGGGACGGGGGGACGGGGACGGGGGGGGGACACAACAAATCCATCACAAGGCTGACTAATGCTCGAGAGCCGTCGATTAGGCGCTTTTCAGGCTATTTATGGGCTCAATGAGAGCGTCCCACAGTGTTCTAAATGTTAAGCGAACGAGCCAAAATGCTTAGGATACGGTGTTTTCCGTGCGAGAGTTCCCACCGAAGTCAGGGTTATTTTTCGGCATCTCGTTCACTTAACATTTTGACTGTTGCCAGAACACTGTGGTCCGTCAGCTATAGTGGATTAAAAAGATCCGTCGGAAAATCATTCCGAATATGAGGTGAGAGAGTGCGCAAAAGTGAGAGAATTAGACTCATTTTGGAACGAAAGAAGCCGTCGGATCGGTTTATTCCACTATATCTTCTAAGCGTACAATTAGTACTACTACGGTTGAACAAAAGGTTCCGTCAGTTGCCTCATTCCTACCTTCGACTAGAGAGCGGAGCGGCATGAAGAGAGTACAGGCAAAGTAGGAATGAGGCAATTTGCGGAACTTTTTCGTCAATAATGCTGGGGGCGAATTCTTTTGGAGGCGCATGAGGATAAAGTAAAATTTTTTGGAAAAAAGGTTCATCAGTTGTGGCTGAAGAAAGTGCGGCTCGTCAGTTGTGTCATTCTTATTTCGAACGAGAAAGTGGTATGTTGATAATATAACATGAGCTCAATGAGAGCACTCTTCCAGGTATAAAATGAATAATATTACTATAGTGGAGTAAACCGATCCGTCAGTTTCTTCCGTTCCAAAATGAGTCTAATTCTCTCACTTCCGCACACTCTCTCGCCTTATATTCGGAATGATTTTCCGACGGATCTTTTTAATCCACCATAAGAAATGTTCGAAATCGGTGAAATGATCTCACGTGATCTCTCCGGGGCGGCATTTCTTGTCGCAGATCCGTCCACCGTAACCCTCGTTGCAGATGCAGCTGAACACAAGTCTCTTCATGCAATATGAAAAAAAAACATAGATATTATTGAAGGAAAATGAACGTTGAGAGAGCTGCACAGTTCATTCCGATAACCACCGTAAAACTTCAGCCGGAGCCGGAGATTAGCCTAAGCTGGCACTTTGCCAAGAGAGTTTCACTGTATTCAGCGGAGTGCGCTGCAAAGATTTCCCAACGTTCGTTTTCCTCCAATAATAGATTTATTGCTCTTTCAGACAAACGTGGATAATAGAAACCAAAAACATAGAGAATTTATGGAGTCTTGTCCCTTCACATTTCGGAGAAGCTCGGAAAGCCAGTTTCTCGCATTAATTCAAGTAACAAAGAGGAAAAAGGCGTGAGCTGCTTCTCGACACGTTCACCAAGTGCAACAGTAATTCGCAATTAATGGCCAACATACAAGTGTAAGCGTGAAGCGTCTCCAGGATGCGCTCATTAAAATCACAAGCCATCTCGACAGTTAAAGAAGCCGTATAGTTACCTTCCATCCTGGAACTGTCCGTTCTTCTCGCAGGAGGTGACCTCGTCACAGGTGTCGCCCGCGTAGTGCTCCCCGCACACGCACGTCTTCGTCTCCTTGTCGATGCGGTACCGCTTCTCCTGGCCTGAACAGGGGGACTTGATCCCCCCATACACTATGCAGCTAGGAGATGGGATAAAAGAAGCTGTCAATTATGCCGACGACTGTCTACGTTTCTCGCCTAGTACGTTTCTGCTGCCAGAAGGACGGCTAGTTTGGTGTAGCAGTTTGAGTTATGTTTCGAGAGCATTGTGCAGAACGGGAATGAACGTACCTCTCTCGGTGAGCCTCCAACACGCGAGTCTGTCGCAGAACTTGCCGTCCCATTCGTTCTGAATCACACGCTTACTTGTTAGGCTATTCACGGAGGCAGACACGATATTCAGGCAGCAGTGCTAAATGATATGCCCAAAAATAGCCGGCAAAATTCTAAGAATCCAGAATGGACATGTTGCTGTGGTGGCAACATTCCATCATGACTTTGTATTTCACCGGGTCTTCTACGGCTGCGTGCGAGGCTTACCTGACAGATGCACTCCATTCCCTTGGTTCCGATGGCCATTTTGCCGTCGTGCTGGCACGGATTGGCAGTGCATCTGGAAGGGGAAGGGGGAACTGACTGAAGGGGCAGAAGCTGTAGTGAATACTCACTGCTGGTCTAAATATTATATGATGATTCCGAAAATTCCTCAGGAGGCTTATCACAGTGTTCGGACGCCAGTCAAAATGTTAAGCGAACGAGATGACGAAAAATAAGCCTGATTTCGGTAGCAACTCTCGCACGGAAAACATCGTATCCTAAGCATTTTGGCTCGTTCGCTTAAAATTTAGAACATTGTGCTTACAGCAATTTCCATTAAGCACATCCTCTAGTCAACTGGAGCCCGATGACTGTACAAATTTGCCCATAGCTATGAAAGTGTAAACGTACGCGCATCATAAACGTAAACTAGTGTTTTTTTTCCGGTTTCGCTAGGCTGAATCATACGTAGCGTGCTATAGCGTCAAACATCCACGTAATTATACTTAAGCTATAGAAGAATTTCCACTAAGCTATAGTAGACGCATTGTTATATGGTATTTCGCCTGTTGTCTCTGAGGTGAAAATACATAAATGAGATGAAAACGAAATGAAAGGAAGCGAAACTCTGTACTTACACGGAGTTGTGCAGGGACTGTCCCTCGGGACAGCCATCGTACACGTTGCACGTTGCGCCCTTCCAGCCCTTCTTGCACACGCACTTTCCACTGCGGAACTCTCCGTGCACTGAAAACGACGCGATTGCTTTGTATGCAGCAAATTACCTTCATTTGCATAAAATAAGGTCATAAGATCAGCCTATCAGCTCTCTATAAGGCATGCATGGCATTCTCTGTCTGCGTTCTCT